>CM029551.1:3387500-3710000 GCA_017141385.1 Sogatella furcifera | reverse complement strand
GTTTACTACACTTTACTACATTTCCTATACTTATCATAGAAAATGTCAGCTGTTCATCTAAATTCGAGGGTCCCTCAACTTTGAGTGTGCTTGGAAAAACCGGGTATAAATCTTATATAATTATAATACTTGTGTGGTGTGAAAAAAATGAATTGTTGACTTTTTCATGATTATCTGCATATCTCTCAAAATCATCATTAGAGTATGGGTATACTCATAGCCACCCTAAATATTATTTTGAAGGGGGCTATGGTATACTCCGTACAAATTGAGTCAAATACCAAAGATGGGTATCATTGATATTATATTATTTCTATTAAATTCAAGTATTTAGTTTGGATGAAGAAGGAATATTCTTTTTTATTTCACACACATTTCACGCTAAATGTTTTCTTTGTTCATTCATCCACCATTCCTCTTGAAAATCTCCACTAGAAGCATAATCGTAACTCAGGTTAGGTTCCACTCGTATTTAGGCTATATCTCAACACTGTATAGGATATTATCTATGGCCCTGTTTTTAGAATAAAAAATAAATTTCCCAGCTAGACAACATTCATTCAATGAAACACCTATTCTCTCGAAGTTCTAAAATGGCGGAGTAGTGTAATGGAATTAACAGGATAAGTCATCAAAAACAATGCACCAAAGCAACTTACAGAGGGTTCAACCACGTTTGTTGGGATGTATGATTATTGAGAACTTAATACATATAATTTTGTTCAATTGGAATGACTTTAAATATTTTATGTAAAGTAGAGATTTAAGTCTCCAATGTTTCATATGATATGGAATTTCTCAATCTATACCATTGTGATTATTCTACGTTTTCAACCATTTATGAAACTGAAATCATGAGATCGCTAATAAACGCTTCTATAAATTCTCTCAATCTAGGCTATACCATTATAATTATACTTTTTTAACAATTTATGAAACTTAATAAAATTCATCAGATCGCTAATAAACGCTTCTATAAATTTTCTCAATCTATACCATTGTAATTATACTTTTTTAACAATTTATGAATTCATGCTGATAAATGTCTTCGTCTTCGTGCCTTGATATTAACTCAAAACTTCTGTAATGAATTTTCCACTGTTTTTCAAAGTTTATCATCGAAAGAAATAATAGTTTCTATTGTTTTAAAAGTTTGAAACAGTTCTCGAAGAACTGTTTAAAAAAATTGTAATTATTTATCGCCATCGAACATGAAACGCTCTATTGTTTAATAAGTATTTGAATCAATCCTCCACTCCACTCAATAAAACCTCTTGCTTTGATTTACGTTAAAAACTGAATAATCTGGAATGAAAACAGGAAACGATAATTCAAGGAAGCTTCGCTCGCATAGTGTGAATTTATAAGTAATATTTCGCAGGCCCAATAGCGTGTCGGGGTATTGAATGGCTGGCGTATTGTATTTTCGACATAAATAATTCGTATTGTCCGTGATCCATACCATAAAGAACAGTCAACCCTCGCGGCATTAGGGCACAAACCCATCGATCCAAACTACGTCAAAAGGCACGTCACACCATCTATCGGCAACTGTGCGAACTAAGTGAAGGTTAGTTACGGAAAATGCCGACAGATGGTGTCGAGAGTGCTGCAGCGTGTGTGTTTTGCTGTTCTATATATAGGTAGCGCCCTAGTCGGCATTTTGCCGCTGGATTGACGTAGTAAAACAATATTTTTAGAACTTAAAGATAGATATACATATTGTGTCATTGACCTAGATTATGTGTGACTAGTAGTTCATCGTTGAGGGTCATCGACATGCTACCACGTGACCTTGAAGATCAGTTTCCGGTCACAGTTTCATCTTAATCGCGTGTCACTGTTCCGGTCTCTCTCCCCCCTCCACGCCCCCTAACCAGCCTTCCATCATTCACAAACTTGCCGCACAAATTTAAGTGCCTTTGACATTCAAGTCACTGGTGGTGGCATTTACACTGAAAATGGAATGTCACAAAGCAGTCAACTGGAATATTATGCTCTTCCCATCTGGACAGACCTTTCTCGCAAGAATAGCAGTTTTATTCCACTCTCTCGACTCCTCCATAATCCATAATCCTACATGACTTTTTACACAATAATACTACAGTATTTTCATTCCACTCTACTCCTCCCAATGGCGGCTCGTGCCCATGAAAAAGGTGAACACCTGACAAGTAAATGATACTGGCACTTCACCTGTTTCGTGGGCACTAGCCTCCAGTGAGTCTACTCCTCCATAATCGGAATATGACATTACTAATTTCTTCTAATATTGCACATTTAGATAATCCATTGGTTGCAAATGAATTCATCCTTTATGTAGAGTGACTGTAGTTTTCTTATAATATTAAAATTCAAATTAGTTTATTGCGAAAGTTTCATTATAAAATCTATTAAATATTATAAAATAAAAGTTGTAAACAACTTTGGAAGTCATCATCATATTGGAAGCTCATTTTAAGGCCCCAGGGCTGTGTCTCATGAAGATTTACAATCTACAATTACTCATAATTCATGGATTTTATTGGCGTTTCAGTCTCATAAACGTTTGCAGTGAAACGGAAATTCTACAATATCAGCTAATTAGAAAAATTACATGAAAACCAATCCACCTCAAGATAGAAATAGTCCAATTTTGACAATGAAAACCCAAAACTTTGCTTCCAATGTAATGATTTAATGAATAAATTGATTTATTATCATGAATCTAAATATCGATCATTATTTTTATTGTGAGACTTGACTAGGAATCATTTTTGTTGTTAAAATGATACATAAACTACAGAGCCAATCGAAACATTTCGTAATATGAAACCTCGAAATCGGCCATTTTTATTTTATGTCAACATATTCAGCGTCTGCAGTTGGTCGTTTTGTGCTAATCCTTGGCAAAATTTAGAACATTGTCAATGAACATTTTATTGGTGAATCTACAATCCCAATCACTTGTTTTCCGAATGTTGATGAGACACGGCCCTGATTCAACGTTGTATTCAACTTTTTTTTATTTCAAATTTTGAAACGTACAGAATACCCAGTAGTGTATATCACAACCCCATTTCTACGAATACCTCAATACAACGAACTTTCAATCGTAATGTGAGCTCCAGAGCTTGAGTTCTACTGTATGTTGTGAGAGAACAACATGAGATTCATACAAAAGTCTTTGTACTATAGATGAGATCATTATAAAAATTAAAGGTTGGCAAAGGCTGAGAATAGACACATCACATTGCAACAGTAATGCAAGATCATTATAGTAGGCCTATTTAATTTTTCCTGAGATGAAGAGGCTTTGATAGAATAAGAAATGACCCGGAGAAACTTTTTTAGAACAGAAATTTCGAATAATAGCATAGTATTCAACAATGATAATAGTCTACAAAAAGTTTGGGGTCAAATATTTTTACTGTTTATTCACTCCTCTGATCTTGTACGAGTATTTTAAGTACAATAAAACTTATTTAGCTCTGATAATAGTTCGATTAGTGCAAAATTTTACCAAAAATTCATAGATCAATCTAATTATAGTTCTTCGATTTCAATTGGAATATTTTATTTCCTACTTCAATTCAAGGTCTCAATTTCTTAATTTTTTGAAATAGAGTATACTTCGAGGGACATTAATACAGGTTTCGTAGTAGAGATAAGAAATTTTGTCCCCCTAAAAAATCATTGAATTAAACTTTCTCTCAAACACCGGAATGTTAATAAAATTTATATAAATTTATATATATTCAATTCAAGGTCTCAATTTCTTAATTTTTTGAAATAGAGTATACTTCGAGGGACATTAATACAGTTTTCGTAGTAAAGATAAGAAATTGTGTCCCCCTAAAAAATCATTGAATTAAACTTTCTCTCAAACACCGGAATGTTAATAAAATTTATATAATAAGTTATATAATATATAAGTCTATATAATAATACGTTATTCAAGAAAGTTATTGACAAATGTTACTAACATTCCGTTGTAAACGTGGTATTACAGTGTGTAATGCTATACTGTTGAATGCATATAAAGTGTCCATTTTCAGCGGGGAAATGACTTACTCATCCGCCTAAACATCTCGGTAAAGATATTCTATTGAGATGAACTGTTCTATAAAAAACCAGATCACTTCATGGATTTAACAGAAAAGTTGTCATCTTGGCAAATGCAATTCATAGATACTTATTCTTAAAAAGTATTCAAATACTTCTCCCTGTGACCAAAGATGATTGAATAATAAATTATGAATTTTATAATATGATTAGTATATTCTGCGAAAAAAACAATCCCACTGAAGGCTTGCTTTAGAAGTTGAATTTCAAGTACAAATCAAATCAAGTAGTTACACTATCAATCTATTCTTCTCATTTCCTCATTTCTTGTAGAAATGAACTATGGAACACGCCAATAAATAACGAGAAAGATCACCTCCAATATAGAATTTTCTCATCCTTTTCTACAATTTTCTTGTAAAAAAATTACAGTGATACCTCGATGAAATTTAATAAAGTCTATATTTCCATAGACTTCAACTAAGTATTTTACTGTGAGTGATTTCATGTCACTAGCGGCTCGTGCCCACGGAACAGGTGAAGTGCTATACAGTAGAAAATAGGGCACTTCACCTGTTTCGTAGGTACAAGCCGCTAGTGTTTCATGTGTAAAAAAGGAAGTAGTTCCACAGTATCACTACTTCTAGAAATTCGATATTTTGTTCTTTTTGCAATCAGCTTTAACTATTGTGATATTTTTAAACATGGGAAGAAAATAATATTGAAGAATACAACAAATTAAATTAAAAATTGGAATAACTAAAATACTTGGCTGAGCCCACTCCCAAACACAGACAATTTAGGAGAGTTATTCCCGGTTTTTCCAAGCATACTCAAACTTGAGGGACCCTCAAGTTTACTACACTTTACTACATTTCCTATAGTTATCATAGAAAATATCAGCTGTTCATCAAAATTTGAGGGTCTTTCAACTTTAAGTGTGCTTGGAAAAACCGGGCATAAGTTTCACGAAGGGCTGTAGAAATACCGCTATGACCAGGAATGTAGCTACGTACCAGCAGGGTGATAATTATAATTCAGTATATTGATAGTGTTGAATATCACCAAAGATGAATTTTGACCCCTTTTGGAACAGCAAAAAGTGAAAAGAAAAATAAGTTATCTCTGTTACCTCGGTCATATCTAATTCTTCTTAGATAAAATCGTTTATATGCTCATGAAATAGGAATTGTAATAGAATTTGTAATTGGATTCTGAAATTATGACTAGTGTTGATCATTTTATTGGAAAGAGTGATAAAGATAATTACTTATAATATTCAAAAAGCCCAATGTTATTGATTCGATGCATGATATGATACCATTCTGATACCGATATGATACGAGTATCAGTGGCATTGAATGTTTTTTATTTTAACAAATATTTTCAACAAATATAAGAACAGATCCACAGCAATTATCAAGAGTATTTCAAATCAATCTTCAATTATTGATTATTAAACAATTTATCTCTCATTTTATACATTTTTGATGCTCTTCATACCAGCCTTTCAAAACTTCTTTTCTTCTAGGACTACTGTATTTGAAAGGGTACTCTGATTTTATTCATCTTTAAAGTTTCAGCCTTTAAAAATTTAAATTGATAAATCATAGTTTTATGTTCTTGACTGTTGGAATTTGTGAGTATAGTGGAAGTTGACATTGTGAACATATCCTTCATTTGTAGTATTCAACAAAACCTGGAATTAATACGTTTTGCACAATATTATTGTCTGTGTTTTATCCATTGAGTAATGCATTTTCTCAAATAAATAAATGAACTTAGTTCATAATTCGAATGAATGAATCATCCCTCTTATCTTCAATGCACAAGCCCAGAGCTCAAGGAGGGCATCAACCTCAAGGATAGAATATTTCCACTGATTATCATTTCAATTACAATTTATTAATCTGAATCAACTATTCAATTGTATTATAATACCGATTGAACTCATTCAATATATTTATCACGTGTCATATAGGAATGATCCTTTGCCAACAATTATTACAGGCTTTCATTTATAGACTAATTATATTAGAGGAGAACGCTGAGTGTGAACAGCATAAAATTGTATTTTATTTCAAGTAGAATATTTTATGCAAAAAGTATTATGTAAATTAATTATTAGAGTAAAATTATTATGCATTTGAGAGGCTGCAAAATATAATCCCTTCCGAAGCATCTAGCTCAATGTACAATTACAGTCGTTCAATTCTGGACGACTTCCAGGGTTCACTCATAATTTTCAACTGTTGATTGAGCCGATTTGGAACTGTACACACAGCAAGTTTACAATTGATGTTCAATAAAGTGCCCCGCATTCCATTGCAGTGTTTGGGTGACGGGTGTGAGAATGTCAGCAGCATCGATCCGTGCTGCGCTCTGGTGGTAAACTCGAGAACTAACCGGGGGGAAAAGTGTGAGAGACTGATGTTGCAGCAGGGTAGCCTCCCTACCCCTCCCCCTAAACCTTTTTCGAGGGGAGTATCTATGGGCGAGAAATCAAGGGCGAGGCTTCCCCCTTCAACACTCCCCCCCACACAAAGACTCAAAGAACAAATCATTATGAATTTCTAACTATACCTACTACACAAAGGCCAGCGGAATCTCAAACCGTTGTCATTGTGATGACTGTCTTGTCGACTGTGTGGTTGGTCGACGTGTCATTTCACTCAGAATTGGGTCAATCGAGCCGCCCTGCGTGTCGTGCCGCGATCCATAAGGCGATTGCAATCTTCTTAGGTGACGTCTTATCAGCTGATTGACTGTGATTATGTCACCGGGGAACAATGCTCACGAATATTTATCACCGTCACTGTCAAACCACCACGTGAATATTGAGACATTTTCCAAATGCCAATAGCAATCTGCTTACTAGGGAGGGAGGTTCCTTTTCAAGTTGTGTTTCGGAAGCGAATTTCAGGAAGCCGTGTAAAGAATATCTTACAAAATACTGTAATGATATAATAATATTTAATAATGATATGAAAATATGATCATCTTTGTTGGACATACATGGAGAAGTGTAGTTTGTTCAAGCAAAGAAGACCCTCATCTGGCAAGATTGGAAAATGACTCAATCTCGATCAATATTGGTTCAAAAATTATCAATTTGATCTCAAATTGTAGGGAACAATTTGATGTACTATTGAGACCACATTTTTATAATTCTTGAACAAATATTGACCAAGCTGGAGTCATTCTCCATCAGGCCTTCTTTGCTTGGACAGACTATATAATACATACTATAATACATTAGAAAAGCTACAAACTGTACAAAGTTTATTGTATTACATACAATAATTTATATTGTATTTTGATACTAACAAGATACTGTATTATCTTCCCTCCTCTGCTTCTATGAAGAGTCACTTGTAATAAAGTCATCAAATAGAAATGGTTCAAATTGAATACTATATACCTTATATTCGAAGTTGTTCAATATTCCTCATTCCATATAGTTTAGAAACAGTTTCAATTGCAGTGGAAACGTACAGATACACTTTTGGGCATGAGATTCTTGTTGTACTTTCCACTTTCTTTTGAAAATAATTGAATGTGCGATGATCATGAATTGTAAGAGAAATAGTTTCGGTACTCTATAATAGCCTATAATAATTGTACTTTTCAAAATATCACCACTTTAAAAGATGAAAAGTATAATGGTCTTTTAGAATTAGCAGTGAACAGGAGACAGACAAAGTAGCTCTCTTGAAATAATATCTCTTGCTTACAATTTGAAGCATTGATCGGAAACTTGTTACTGTAATAATTTTGAAGGTCATGTCATAAAAGAGTTCTCTTGCATTTCTCAAGTCTTGTATTTAATTTCAATGAGTTTGCATCTACTTGAATACCCCCTCTATCCCCTTACGAAGAGTAATCACAACAATTTTAATTGGATATTTGGTAATTGTTTTTTTTCAGCTGATGCCAAAAATTAAGGTGTTGACGAATGACTGTTATCAATGTCAAGCTCTGTCAGGACAGTCTGAAAGCTACTGTTTGCTGAAGGCCGAAGCTGCGCTGCTCGACTTTATGTGATCTTTCAGACCGTTCACCGACTGTCCTTACAGAGGGCTGAGCATTGAGCAACTTTCAGCACCTACTATAGAATCCAATTTTACAACAGTCCATATACTTCCAGAAACAGAATACCAGTTTTAATAGTCTATCAAGGAATAATTCAAGTCTTGGAATATGCAGACTGACTACATCTCTCAAGTTAATGCCGTTCTCAGTACCCTGATAACGTTACGTTATCAATTATAGTCCGTTTTGCTAGGATCAGAGGATCTAAACTCGCCTTCTAAATCGATATTTGACAACTGGAATCACCTATCGATATCGAAAAGTA
Source organism: Sogatella furcifera (assembly GCA_017141385.1). Taxonomy (NCBI): domain Eukaryota; kingdom Metazoa; phylum Arthropoda; class Insecta; order Hemiptera; family Delphacidae; genus Sogatella; species Sogatella furcifera. The sequence continues at coordinate 3,701,599 of CM029551.1, read as the reverse complement.
TCTATGTAGGAAAATCTATATAGAAAAGATATTGATGATATAGAAAAAGTATCAATATAGTCTGTCCAAGCAAGAAAGCCCCTCTGGCAAGATGATAAAATGCCTCCAGCTCGGTCAATATTGGTTCAAAATTATTTATTTGTTTTCAAATTGTAGATCAGAATGTTTCCTACAATTGAGACCAAATCAATAACTTTTGAACCTATATTGAACTAGCTGAACTAGCAATATCGAACTCTCAATTGTAGGAAACATTCTGATCTACAATTTGAGACCAAATCAATAATTTCTGAACCAATATTGAACGAGCTGGAGACATTTTCTCATCTTGCCAGAGGGTCTTCTTCGCTTGGACAGACTATATCAAGAAGTATCGATTTTGAAAATTATCGATATAAAAAAAGTATCGATACATAAACTTTTGACGTCATGAGGAGTTGGACGGAAGAAACTAATCACATAGAAATGAGACCGGCGCTCATTTATAAGTTGAATAAATATTGGATGCGATTGCCAGTTCCTGAGGAGGGGGTGGGCTGAGGGAGGAGGAGTAGGCTAGATTCGAATTTGCTGGGCAATAGCCATATCCAATGTAATTTGCACTGGACGATAATTCGCTATGACTTAGGAAGAGAGTGACATTTTGTCGTAGGCTACATTTTATATTGGCGCAGCAGGACACCTCAAACATTATAGCTCTACTTAAATACTTATTTATATAACATATAGAGCTATATTATAGCTTTACTAATGATATGTTTAAATAGCTAACAGCTAGAATCTAGTCTTCAGAGTTCCAGCAGAGATCTACATTTCTCTACAACTGCTGAAATAATGTAGAAAGACTATTTATCATGGTTAGAATTTATAAATATTGACTTGGGCCCGATTTGTTAGTCATTAAATTTGTTAATGTGACATTGAAATGTATAACACTGGCGGCTCGTACCCATGAAACAGGTGAAGTGCCCGTATCTTTTACTGTACAGCACTTCACCTGTTTCGCGGGCACGAGCCGCCAGTGATATTGTATCATGAACCTCCTTTTGAGTTCTCTTTACAAGGTGGATTTCTGATACGCAGTAGTGATACAGGGTACAAAATTGATACAGGAAGAAAGCTCCTTGATACGAGACACTTACAATGCACAAAAATTTGGTTATTTTCAAATTTACATTTATACAAAGAATTTATACATTCTTGGACAATTTTGGAATACAAATAAACTTGTTAGGAGCTCTAGCTCTGAAATTATAAAAGATGGAAAAGCCTTAATGAACTCAAATTGAAGAGAATAAATTTATCCCCAGAGAGATTTTGAATCATACATTTACTATGCATAAGGAGGGAGATATGAACGATAAGAAAGTTAGATTAGTCCAACATTAGCTGCTATAGTCTGTCCAAGCAAAGAAGAGCCTCTGGCAAGATGAGAAAATGACTCCAGCTCGGTCAATATTGGTTCAAAAATTATAAATTTGGTCTCAATGGTAGGAAACATTCTGATCTACAATTTGAAACCAAATCATCAATTTTTGAACCAATATTGACCGAGCTGGAGTCATTTTCTCATCTTGCCAGAGGCTCTTCTTTGCTTGGATAGACTATATGAGTCTAATTTGCCTGTGCTCTTCCTATATTCAGGCTGTAATTCAGGAGTTCTTTCAATATCCTCTCCAACTATCATTTTTCTAACCTTTTTATTAAATGAGTAAATCATTATAAGGCAGGGACACATTCATGATCAAGAAAATGCAAAGTTCTCTGAGAATCATATTCAGATATCCATTATCAACCACATTCCCAGTGAATTCATTGTTATATTTTTCTTTAATACAGTATGTGCAAACCAGAGTTCTATTTTTCCTCAATCTTGCTCTATCTTCCAATATTGTGGAATGGTTCCGTTCTGTAAAAACCCGTGAAATGCTTTTATCTACGGGCGTATTGAAAAATTCCTATATCAGTTTTACAATTGAAATCGGAATGACTACCATTTCAAAATGGAATCTTAGAACCGTGTCGTAATGAACGTTTTTCGATACAGGAGGAACTTTTCGATACAGTCCAAATTCCACTTTATGATACATTCCTTGTTTCGTTTCGAAATCAGGTGATAAAAAGTAAACAGTGTTCAACTAACCTCAAAATCAAAACTGCGATTGGGATTGAGTAGCCTACCAGTATTTTTCCGTCAATATTTCAATTTACTTATTTGAATATTTAACTAATTTGAATAGTCCAAAGTTTAAATAGTTTAATATACTTATAACTTTGTTAGTGAATATGTTAATAACTTTCACTTTTACAACAACACTCACGATTTTGTTGCTTGTCAAATGCGTTTTGTGGTTCTGACTGATATGTTATTTTTAAAATAGTTAACAAGTAATAAGTTGATTATCATAACAGTTCAAGTAGGATGAAGACAAAAGAAGTTAAATAAACGACGGTATGTTGATTTTTATAATAGCGTACACTTACAGATAGCTTGATACTGGTGGTCTTTAGCTTGATACTGGTCTGATATTGATAACTACACTGGTGGTTGTAGATAAAATAGTGTATGCAACGGTTGTATTAGGCCTTTATAGCATTCGTGAGATATTTAGAGCACTCGCTTCGCTCGTGGCTCTAACTTACATCTCACCTCATGCTATAAAGGCTCCCATTATACAACCGTTGCATAAACTACTATTATCTTGATTTCTACTAGAGCAGGCTCGATAGCTTTATCATGATTATCACTGTGGAGCGCCAACGTTCGAAGGAGTTTTGGATTATAATTTCAAAATATTCTATTGAGCTGAATCCAGTTTTAAAAGTCTAAGGCCGGTATCACACGATAATAGTCCTATGATCATATCCAATCATTTATGGAAAGAGAAGAAAATACGAAATCTTATTTTCATCTCTTTCAATATGATCAGATATGATCATAGAACTATTATCGTGTAATACTAGCCTTAAGTTGATTAAGTTAGACGCCAACGTTCTTAGGTGTTGAATTCTATTTCTTTGAAAGTTCAGCCGCAAGCAAATCTAGCTCGTTTATTGACAAAACTTGATTCGACTATCTATTTTGCTGAATGGTTTATAAATAGAAGAAGACGAAGCTGGGTGGGAAAAATGAAATTAATTCAATTCACACTGAGTGATAGTAGTGCAATAATGATATGAGATTTGTGATAAGGTTAGGGATTGTAGTGGGGGGGGGGTTCAAGGAGGGAGGGGGTGGGTTTGGTGTGGTGGTGGGGGTAGATGCTTCCCCTTTCCCCTCCGGCCACATGTCCTATTGATTGCAAGCTGCGGCCCTGGCTGGATCAATGATGCCACCCCCCCTTAGGCGGGTGCCCCTTTTTCACTCCCCCCCACCTGACTCACCCCCACCACTACCCCCCCTACTAAGCGGAAAGGACCGACAGTACCGCCAATATAGCCGCTGCTTCCCCTCCCCTACACTCCTTTACCCCCTCCACTCCTACATCTCCTCCCCTTCATCACCCCCTCCATCACTCCCCCACCATTTCTCGCGCGCGCCTCTGTAACACTTTACTGTTTCTCAATGAAACACAACTCTACTGCATGATGCTCGCTCTCACTCGCTCTCTACGAACTCTTCTTCTTCTTCTTCTCTTCTCGGGTGTGCTAGCCCAACAAAACTCCAGGTACCCTCGGATTCTTATCGGCCGTTAGTTATGAACGGCAGCGTTAATCAAAGCCGGAGATCGATATCTATGTTGGGTGGCAACATCGATATATATGTAATCGATATTTATGTTGGGTGACAATTTTAATCAAAGCCGGTGTTCGATATCTATGTTGGATGACAATTTCGATAAATATGTAATAATCGATATTCATGTTGGGTGACAATATCGATATCTGTGTAGGGTGATACATCGATTACAGTGCTGGGAAACTGTCCACTAAAAAGCTTCAGGGCTGACTGTTGACTGATACCAATAGCATGGGATGCGAATCTTGAGGAGTGAAAATTAGATAAGATTTATACTAAATGAAAAGACAAGATGTTGTCAAACCACTGATTTATTAGAAAATCGAGATACCGGTTTCGGTTGTTACACCATTATCAATCTCTAGTAAACATTTTGTCAAACCACTGATTTATCAGAAAATCGAGATAACGGTTTCGGTTGATACACCATTATCAATCTCAGGTAACAGTTTACCTGAGATTGATAATGGTGTAACAACAAACCGGTATCTCGATTTTCTAATAAATCAGTGGTTTGACAACATCTTGTCTTTTCATTTATTAGGAATAACTACCATAATATCAACTTCACAACTACTCAAAGAGTATACTACTCAAAAAATCTAAATATAACTTCGCATTCAAATTTTGATGAATAAAAATAAGATTATTTCCTCTATAGCTCCTCCTAAGGATTAGTGATTTCTGAGTTCATTAATTCCTCCAAGAATGCGAATCTTGAGGAATTCCAATGAGATTTTTACCGCCAACAATAATCTAAGATTCAAATTTTTAGGAATAGGAATGAGATCAATTCCTCCATAATACCATTATACTGTTGCGTTGAGTTGAATCTCGTGTAGTTGAGTCACGAACACTGTGGACTTCTCTTGGATGGGTGACCATTATTTTGGCTATGTACACAATGACTGTTACATACCACGATGATCCAGTAAATACCAATGGCGGCTCGTACCCACAAAGTGGGTCAAGTGCCCGTATCTATTACTGTACAGCACTTCGTGGGCACGAGCCGCCAGTGGTAAATGCTAATATGGTATCATCAGCAAATAATTATATAATTGAATCATTTTCCAAATTTATTTTTTGTGGCCCTAAGATGCCTCATAAATCTTTCAAATTCGAAATATATTGAGGAATTCTGGTTACGTAGAGCTGCCTTAAAAGTTAGCGAAATTCGGTACTGAGGCGTCCCTCTAGCTCTAGTGCTGGCAAGCTCAGCCACAATGTGTGAGATACAAATCGGTACTATAGCTTATTCGAGAGAGAGAAAGTTTCAAAATTTTGTAATAAGGATAACTAATATACACCTACAGTGACAAAATACGTATACACGTAAAACTCCTACGTTAATTTTGGCGTAGATATTCAATAATAAATTAATGTAAATTTCCCCGTAATTATTATATTGTTTTCAGGTCAATAGAATACTTTATTAAGAAAGGGTAGAACAATGTTAGATGTATTATCCCCTTTCGAACAGATCGGTCCATATTCGGGAAACTCTTCAATGAAAATTCGTCTCGATTCCTGTTTTTTCCAAGACTTATCATTGATCTTGGGCCGGATGCAGTGGGAATTTTTGTGGGGGTGGGAGGAAAGCTCTCTCACACCTAGAAAATTCCAGCTGCTTTGTTGCGAGAATAGCTTCTACATGTTTCATAGCTATTCATGTATCATCCTGAAACTGTTGGCTGGTTTTGTCATAGGATATGAAAAAATGTTGAACGATTGATACTATCTATATCGAACATTATCAGATCATTGATTGATTAATTGAGGAGTATTGAATTATCGTAGTGCGTATGATATTGATTGCTTTATGGCATACATTGAAGGACTGTAGCATGGAGTGGTTGGTTTTGACTTCTGACACACTATCTGGCACTGGCTGCTCGTGCCCACGAAACAGGTGAAGTGCTGTACGGTAAATATACGGGCACTCCACCTGTTTTGTGGGCACGAGCCGCCAGTGGTGTCTGGTGAAAACAGTTCATGAATGAATATTGAGGAGTTTCTAGTACAGTAGAACGTTCTCATCGGATTTTTGAAGCGCTTTAAACTGCTATAGAATATTCATAACTGTGCTGAGAGATTGGACATGTGAAACAGGATGAACAAGGATGTTCTCGGTCGTGATTTTTCTTGAAACTTCGAATAAGGGTTCTCATTCACTGTCAGTTTCAACTGACAGTTTGAACTATGACTGTCAAGAACTGTCATCCACTGTCAGTACTGACAGTTAGATCGTTTACAGCTGATCGTCCAACTCCCTGTTTACAGCTATTTTGGATTGCAGGTTTTCTCATCCACTTACAGTTTTTGACTTCCACAGTCAGTCAAAAATAATAGTGTATTATGGACCCCCAAGTGGATGAGGAAACAGGCAGTCTAAAACCAAGGTTAGTATAGTACCACTACCTAGGTTGGTACCACTATTTATGAACCTTGGTCTAAAACAGCTGTAAACCGGCAGTGTGATCGTTGAACGATCAGCTGTGAACTACCGAACTGACAGTCCAAACTACCGAACTGACAGTCCAAACTACCGAACTGACAGTCCAAACTACCGAACTGACAGTCCAAACTACCGAACTGACAGTCCAAACTACCGAACTGACAGTCCAAACTACCGAACTGACAGTCCAAACTACCGAACTGACAGTCCAAACTACCGAACTGACAGTCCAAACTACCGAACTGACAGTCCAAACTGTCAGTGGATGTGAACTCAAAAAACAGCTGTTAACGCTAACCTTATTCATTCATTCAAACAGTATTAGTATCGACAAAGCGTTGAAATTTCCAAGGTTGACTATGTTCACAAAGTTTGGAAAAAATTGTTTCTCACTCTCTCTGAAGGGTGAGGAGAAACAATCAGAAAATGTGCCGCAATATTGAATCAATTTTCCGTTCTGTAACGACACTTTAATATTGTTATTCGGCAAATTTCATCCATTACAGTGTTGCAGAGATTCAACGCAAGGGATGGATGGAGAGAGCTTGGAGGGCCTTTAACCCTGTTAAAAAGTTTGGTCGGATGTCAAATCTTCGGGGTGGACATGATGAATAGGGGAAGAAGAATTTTGGAGATTATGTTCTCCCTCGCAGTTTGTGGGCCAGGATCAACAATGGGTGCCGGCTGAGATTAGAGAGCCATCTTGCCACTAAGAAATTCTTAAGAATTCTTACGTTTAAGATTCTTGGGGTTTCTTGAGGAGGTAGAGAGAGATTCTCTAATCTTGTACAGATTCATGCTGGTTTGGTCAGGAATTTACAGTACAGTACTATAATTAATCAAGTATAGTATAGCACCGGCGGCTCGTGCCCACGAAACAGGTGAAGTGCTGTACAGTAAAAGATACGGGCACTTCACCTGTTTCGTGGGTACGAGCCGCCAGTGTAGTATAGCTGACGTCAAAAAGTTAAGTGGTTTCGTTTGCTCCTTGTGCTCTCCGGCAGCTGATGTTGTCAATTAAAGTTGTGCTATGTGATTATGATCAATATTATGTTGATTATGTTGTCAATTGAAGTTGTCATTTAGCTATGCCCATTTGATGTGTTTGTAATCGAAAGAGACAAAAGATGCTTTACATCATCTGCTCTAGTCTGTCCAAGCAAAGAATACCCTCTGGAGAGTAGAGAAAATGACACCAGCTCGGTCAATATTGGTTCAAAAATTAAAAATTTTGTCTTAAATTGTAGAAAACAATCTGATCTACAATGTGAGATCAAATTTATAATTTTGAATCAATTTTTACCGACCTGGAGTCATTTTCTCATCTTGCCACAGGGTCTTCTTTGCTTGGATGGACTGCTGTAGGTTATATAACGTACAAGAGACACAATTTAGCTTTTTCGCGTGAGCTTTATTGAAATCTTGATCAAATTGTATATTAAATGAAAAGACAAGATGTTGTCAAACCCCTGATTTATGTGATTTATGTTATAAAATCAGTGGTTTGACAACATCTTGTCTTTTCATTTATTATGGATAACTACCACAATATCAATTTCACAACTACTCAAAGAGTAAATTGTATATTTTAATCGTAATCTTCCATCTTGTGGGCCTACAAGTTGATATTGGTCAATGTTAAAATTAAGGGAATATCAGGCAAAAACATGATTTTCAATTAATGAAATTCGTTTCATTTTGAATTTATTGATTAAACAAGATATTGTCAAACCACAGATTTATAAGGAAATTGAAACACCGGTTTCGGTTGTTACACCATTATCAATCTCTAGTAAACTAAAACTTAACGAGAAGAGCAGCAGTATTTATGCTATTGGTGAAGCGCCGCCATTGGTAGACGCTCGAACCAATCACAGTGAACGTCTGCCATTGGCCTAGACAAGCTCCTCCCCGATTACCGGTTCATACAAACGTTACAAAATGGTGTTTCAAACTGCAAACAAAGGTGTAGCGCCACCGCCATTGGTAGACGCTTGAACCAATCACAGTCAACGTCTGCCATTGGCCTATACAAGCTCCTCCCTGATTAGCAGTTCTTATAAACGTTACAAAATGGCAATTCAAACAGAGGATACAATAATTGAGAATCAATGAAGAGCAGTTTCGAAATAAAGTAATAAATGGTACGGGAAATACTCAGTATGAAAATACACAAAAATGGCATGTCTATTCATTTTATTTATTGAGCATTATATGCTATGATGATTATATATGTAATTATATAATATTATATATAATATAGGCCTAAATATGATTATATATGTATATATATGATTATATATGATGAATAAGTGATAACATAATCGTGCAATTCAGAAAATTCGTTTTCGAAAAGCATTTTCTACGATTTTCTACGATAAGCATTCTCGTACAATACAAACGTTATGAAATTCAAGTCAATCCTTGTCATGAAGTAAAATGTATGAAGTACTTAGGTACATCTTTATCTATTTCATACAATTGTAGTTGAAATATTCCTAGATAAACATATAATTCACAACATACAGGAACACAAGTATAACTGACGCCATAAATTTAGGCAGTTTCGTCTGCTCCTTGTGCGCTCCAACAGCTGATGTTGTGGATCAAAGTTGTCATTCAGCTCTGCCTAGATGATATTTTTCAGAAGGAACAAGATATGCTTCACATCAGCCAATTTTTTGGTGTCATCAGCTACACTATTGGGATATACATGAGAAAAGATAATAGAAGTTCCCACACTGGCGGCACAGGTGTCGACGAAACAGGTGAAGTGCTGTACAATAAAAGATACGGGCACTTCACCTGTTGAACCAGTGGTTCCCAAGAAAAACATAGCCTATTTGCGATCAAAAGTCCACCTCATGATTCATCTGAAAAAGGGTTTTCCTGTTAATTTTGTCATACGGTAATTCATAGTATACCATATCATGTGGAATTACATTATAGTCAGTAAATGCATTACTGATATACTAGTAGATACATTTCTACAATGCAATTGATGAAATAATTTGTGAATTCAATTATGTCAATAATTTTATCTGCGTACACAAGTATACCTAATTTGAAACGTGCAGAAAGAATTCTATTGATATTGAGCTACCCTCCTTTGGGAAAAAATTGGCTGTCGTTAGTAAAGACAGTCAGTCGTTTCCCGTCTCTGGAGGAATAGTAATTGTTGCATTACACTCTAACTGATTAATTGCATGTTATTCAGAGGTGTTCTGCGCCGCCAATTGGTTGCGGAGACTGGCTTATGGTTGAGAGGATCAACGTGCTAACCACACGTTACCTCTATCCTGGTTGATGATTATTTGCTTGCTGTATGGTCTGTCCGGCCGGGGGAAATTCTGGCGCGGTGGAGAGGGTGGTTTCGGCTCGGCCACTGTTGGCTCGGGGACTGTGAGCTCTGATTGAGAATTTATGGCTTTTGGGCCGGTATTGGCCGGGCTGGGGCCGTTTTCCCGTCGTGCCGGGGTGTCTTCTTTGCTTGGACATACATACATACATACAGTGAAATTTGAAACTGGCAACTTGCTGGCCCAGATGAAGACCCTTCATGGGCTGTTGAGCCAGACATGCATACATAAATATTGGAAGTGAGCTTAAAAACTTCATCAAGCTATTTCTGACAGGCTCTCACGAATGAAAATACACAGATTCGCGTGAGAAATTTGTGAGTAGAAAATGAGGTGATTGATTCAATCCATACGTTATAGTCTGTCCAAGCAAAGAAGACATTCTGGCAAGATGGTAAAATGACTCCAGCTAAGTCAATACTGATACAAAATTTGAGTATTTGGTCTCAAAGTGTAGATCAGAATGTTTCCTACAATCTGAGACCAAATTTATGATTTTTGTTACAATATTGATCGAGCTGGAGTCATTTTTCCATCTTGCCAAAATGTCTTATTTGCTTGGACGGACTATACGACTCACGAGATAGCAGTGACTAGAGCCATCTCTAATGTTGTAAAAGTTGAGACACGAGAGATGTCCTCTTGAAATCTATCACAGAATCTGTCTCTCTCTCTCTCTCTCTCTTCATCTTCTTCCTCCCTATTCTATCTGTTATCTACCGGCTCATTCTCTCTTATACAAATGATTAGAAGAAAAGGAAGAGAAAGTATCTCGGAGTCATTCTCTCTCTCTCTCTTTCTCTTTCTCTCTCTTTCTTTCTAACTCTTTTTACTTTGTCAATCTACAGTGACTATGTAAGTCAGTCACTATATAATTATAGTCACTGTATGTCACTCTATCATCTAAATAAATACAAGATTATGATTTAAATTATCTCAGAGTCTCTTTTTTTCTTACATATACATCTCTTACATAAACATTTTCTTAAATGTACATTCTCACTCTCTCTTGTTCAAGCCTTGTCTGTTCAAGCCTAGAAGACATTCCGGCAAGATGGGAAAATGATTCCAGCCCGTTCAATATTGGTTCAAAAATTATGAACTTGGTCTCAAATTGTAGATCAGAAAGTTTCCTACAATTTGAGATCAAATTGATGATTCTAGAAACAATATTGACGAAGCTGGAGTCATTTTTCCATCTTGACAGAAAGTCTTCTTTGCTTGGACACACTTTATACAAGGTAAGTAAGTGAACGTTTGCGTGTGTGTGTCTGTTTTCGGCATAAGTTTTCAGTTCAGATCATCATCATCATCATCATCATCATCATCATCATCATCATCATCATCATCATCATCATCATTGAAAGCAGTCAAGGATGTAAAAGTCGAAAATGTTCTTCTTGTTGGGCTCAGTCAGTCATCTATTTTTGATTCGGCCTGATTTCGGATCGCCGAAAATATTATTGAGAAGGCTCTCTTCGTGCAAGATTAATTCGCACTTGATCGAAAATCGTTCGGCAGATGATAGCGGATCCGAATTCTTTGCGAACGATTTGGAAGAATTTTATCTCTCAAGAAATAAGCCAGATCGGAGGAAATTGTTGATATTTTGAAAAGGGTTCATAACGAGGAATCTTGTGAACAATTCACCAAAATTCTTGAACCTTGTTTTCTGAAATTACCCCTAGAGAACTAGGGTACCTCAGCAAGTGGATGTAACATGATCTTCACAATAATTGGATGATGAAATGAATCTATTGGATGAAATGAATCTATTGGATGAAATGAAATGAAACTGTTGATGAGTTGTATCGTCGGATGCTTTGATGATTAACCTTTTCTGAACTGAATTTTTCTTCAAAGTTGGGATAGAGATAGTAAAGGGCCTGTGCCTGAACTCTCTTTTGCCATCATATAACTATTATGATTGTGTGTTCGTATCTCTGATTAAATAAATAAATTAATTAATGCATTAAAGCATTAAATAATTATTATTGTACTATCACTCCACTCGTTGTCACCGCCTCATTTTGAGAGCTTCAAATTCAAGTTTACTTTTTGAAAGCTTACTGTATTATTGAAATAATAATTCATGCTGATTTTGGTAGTTTCCAATAGATGAAGTAAGCCTAGTAAGTCAGTGAGTCTATAGTCACGTTCTTACCACCACAAGAAGGAGATAATAACGCTCCTTGATACTTTCTTATTGTACAATCAAAGATTCAATTATTTATCCACATATTAATTCTTAATAATAATATATACTCTGTACAGTAATTCTTAATTCTGAAATTCTTATAAATTGGGCGAGATAATCATTTGATTAATGCTTTAAAGACAAAGTTGGGAAATTCATAGGAATTCTACTTTTACTTTGTTTATTCTCTGTACCAATTAAGCCTGTATCATTTTATTCTCCTTTGCTATGATAGAAGTTATAGTGCTACCATAAAAACTACATTATACAGAGTGTATCAGAAGTTATGGGCAATACTGACTCTTCACATCAAGTAGAGAGATAATTCCCATTGGACATGGGCCTACACCCAAAACCGATTTGCTACAGAGATTACAATGACGAAAAGTTCACATAAAAAACATATACATTACGGTATATTATTTACTAATTTTTATGAGTAATCTTATGCAAATACAAAAATTATCAATCCCCATGCAAAATGATCTACGACATTCAATGAAACCAGTTAGAAGTTTGTAACTTGAACGAGTGTTGAAATAATAGATGAAATATTTTAAAAATCAACATTTTCAACAATTATTATTAAGGGCTATAACTGAATATGAAATCAATAACTTGAATTTTTTAATTGATAGATCTTCTTTGATCTTCTGATAAACTGATAGAGGAGAAATTCGGATGACCGTTATTGTGTGATTCTTACTTGAATTTCAGAAATCGCGATTAAAAGGAGACGAAGTTGATTATAAAAAAAATAGCACATGTGAAAAATCAGTGTTTAGTCGCAATTTTGATTTTTTTGAGATAATGAATCATTTGGAATGTTTTGATACGCCTCTTCTTAGGAATACACTCGATCACACGTAACCGCTAATTTCGATTTTTCGATTTAATAACCCCCACCCCTCTCTTGATCATCATCTCTCTCTCTCTCTCTCTCTCTCTCTCTCACTCTCTCTCTTTTTCTCTTCATCTCCCGCTCACCCTCCGTTGATTGTCTACTATTGAAGTGATGCGGAAAGGAGCAATGGTCCACTGCCAAGCAAGAGTCTATAGTCTGTCCAAGCAAAGAAGACATTCTGGCAAGTTGAGAAAATGTCTCTATCTCGGTCAATATTGGTTCAAAAATTATGAATTTGGTTTCAAATTGTAGAACAATCTGTTTCCCAACGTTTGAGGCCAGATTTGTAATTTTTGAACCAATATTAACCGAGCTGGAGTCAATAGCCCATCTTGTCAGAATGTCTTCTTTGCTTGGACAGACTATACTGTTTAATTTATCGCCAATGACATATCTTATTCTGGACTTCTGTTGTTAGAACCTAAATTAGACCATAACTCTTTTTCTGGTCGGTGAAAATACAAAAAAAAACCTGCAAAGGATAAGTTTGGATACTTTGAGGTTCTAAACGCTGTCTTTTATGAATGGAGTAGGCTTAAACTTGTAAAAAGAAGAAAAACATCATCCAAGAACGCCTATTTGATAAAACAAACAAATTGTAGTGGGGAATAATATTTGTGAAAAATTTAGACCAAGTAAAAAATTGTAGACCTGGCCAAGTTGAGCATTTGTCCCCAAGCCAAATGATTCTTCTTGATTCTTTTATTATCTGAAGATAAAAAGATACCGAGAAACATCTTTTGAGGAAGGCAGACCATTGAAAATTAGTTTGAGTTTTGAATTGAGTTTGAATGCTGGATTATATGTGAATAATGCTGAGCCATGTGTACTATTCCTACTTCTACAGCAAAATTTTGGCGAAAATCTCTTGGAGGCTACCAATCTATAGGTATTTTACACTAGATTATCGTGATACTATTGAATTGCTCAATAGTAATTGTTTTGTAGATTTGCTTCTTTAAATGATTGTCCAATTTCTGTAGACCAATCCTGACAAATCCTTGGAACTAGTTCCGAAGCTCCTGAAACTAATCGTAATTTTAATGTGGAAGCATTATTCTTCTTTGCATGGTAATTAAGCATTATCATTCTAATCTTTTCATCTATTTTTTTCGAGAATTCAATTATGTTTTTCGTGACTTGATTGTATTGTTTATTGGTGTGTTTGAATCAATGTGTGGATTTTTGATGTTGAAGATTGTGTCACATGTTAGAGTAGAGTGAATGAAAGTAGTCCAGTGAGACTTGATGCAAACTAGACGATTATGGATAAAAAATATTTTATACTTTTATAATAACTGGCGAATTGGTAACTTCTCTGGGTGTGGTGTGGATGATGATGGGAAACTCTGCTGTTCCAGTTTTAATTGAACTACTTTCATCCATTCTACTCCAGCAATGAGGTATCCATTGGTAGGCCAGTTGTAGACTCATTTTCTATCATTTCTCTTTGACTTGATCGTAATGTATTCGCGTGGATTTTTGTATAAGATGTTATAATGTAAGCTTGTTTATTATGTTACATTTTATCAAAGAGGCTATCAATGGTATACTAACAGCTGACACCGAAAATTAAGGCGGTTTCGTCTGCTATTGGTTCACTCCACCAGTTGATGTTGTCCATCAAAGTTGAAATGGAACTTTGTCTAGATTATGTTTTTTAAATCAAAATAGATCATGAACTTCCTTAAAATAGACTATAGATGCTTTATATCAGCTGTTAATAGGCTACATCACATATAAGAGACAGATGAAACTGCCTATCGTTTTCTCATATTTTTCCGACTAAATTGTAGCCTATTAAATGTTGGTGAGTATCAATTTTAATAAATAGTTTCTTGATTTTTATATGAATATGTATTAATAGTGTCAGATATAAGCAAAGAGGCTATCATTGGTTGACCAGTTGGAAAGAAGATTTTCATATATTCTTCTATCTTGATTCCAGCCAATTATTGGTGGTGTATCAAGTGTATCTATTGGTGGTTCACTAGTGTTTTCATCAATTTTTTGATTTTAGTATGAACTTGAATGAGTTGTGTCACATGTTAGCAATGAGGTAGTCATTAGGAAGGCTAGCAGTAATTTTCATATATTTTTACAATTCGGATTTAGCCTATTGTCTATTGGTGAAAATGAATTTCAATGAATAAATGAAGAAAAAAAATCAAATTTTGAATTGAATTGAATAAAATAGTATCACATGTTAGTAATGAGGAGGTGCTTACTGCCAGTAGGCTAGGTTGAGAAGTCAGGGCGCTAGCTAGCATTTTGGGTTGGCAGCAGTTGCGCTGCGGTTGGCAGGCGTGGCGGGCTGTTTTGGGGGGCGGAGGGGGGTTTGATGTCAGGGGGGGCATGGTTGGGGGGGTTGACGGATGAAGCAGGCCGTCCTCCGCCGTTCAGTTCAAGTGCGGCATCCGTAGATGGAGCATGTGCCTCGAGTGCCGCCCGACTAAAGCGCCCAAACGGGGCCCACAGCAGCGGGGCGCCGCAACGGGGCCCAAAGGGGGCGCAGGGGCGCCTCCGTCCTAACCGGCCACCATTTCCCGCATAGAGTTCATCGAGAAATGGGGGCTGACCCCTGTCCTCCCTCCGAGGCAGGACACATGCCCCCTACCTTCCGACAACGATGCAAGGTTAGGCGGCTCCTACCTACTTGTGATACCTACCACATATTGCAGTGCAATTGTTTGTGATTTTTGTAAATATACCTACCTCAAATACCAGGAAAATCCTATCCAATGTCCATGAGAAAATGGATAATTGTATAGAAAGAGAACGACCTCAAATCGGATATTGTGGCACCTTCTTGATATTGCAGTGCAATTGTTTGTGATACGCGCCTATTTGTAAATATACCTACCTCAAATACCAGGAAAATCCCATCCAATATCCATTAGAAAATGAATAATTGTACAGAAAGAGAACGACCTCAAATCGGATATTGTGGCACCTACTTGATAGTGCTGTGCAATTGTTTGTGATAGCCTACACGCCTTTTTGTGAATATACGACAAAAAAAGAACGTTGTATATTTCTCTATAATGTACGTTTATAAATATAACACCAACAATCCGCTGAAGAATGGGTTAGTCAGTTTCCTAGTAGGCTTATAGGCTGAGAACGACCTCGAAATTCGGCTCGACACTGGCGGCTCGTGCCCATGAAACAGGTGATGTGCTGTACAGTAAAAGATACTGGCACTTCACCTGTTTCGTGAAATTTTGAGAATGAACTCGGAAATGATATTATAGTGCAATTGGTTGTGATACCTACTTGACAATGCAGTGCAATTGTTTGTGACAGCGCCTATTTGTAGATATAACTACATTGAATAGCAGAAAACCCCAAACCAAAGTCCGCTGGAAGAAAGATTATTTAGTGTCCTAGTATAGGGAGAGACCGACCTCGAATAGGATATTGCAGTAAAATTGTTTGTGATACACGCCTATTTGTAAATATACCTACTTCAAGTAACATGAAACTTCAATCCACAGTCCGTTCAAATAGGGATTATTCAGTTTCCTAGTACAGGCTTATACAGTCGTGTCAGTGAGTATAGAGTTCGGTATTCACTGGCGGCTCGTACCCACAAAACAGGTGAAGTGCCCGTATCTTTTACTGTACAGCACTTCACCTGTCTCGTGAGCACGAGCCGCCAGTGTATAGGTATTATTCGAGTCTAGGATCGAATCTGGAGTGGTGAACTAATAATGAATTCGTGGTAAACAGATTGTGTATAAATTCAAAAAATGTCAGTTCCTTAATTCAAATATTCATCTAAGAAGAGATTAGTTTCCAAGTATAAGCAGAGAGTGGTCTCAAATCAGTGGCAGAGTGTGAAGGATAGCCTATTTAAGGATTACCTAGTAAAGGAATCTGATGGATTGAAAGGATACTAAAGAATTACCTAGTAAAGGATTAAAGAGTGAAGGATACTAGCTTTTACTAACTTTTGGATGAATACCAAAAATGTTAATCCTTCAATTCAAATAGTCTATCTGTCCAAGAGTTGCAATCTCAGGCTCATCATCGCTATCATACTACTTGATTGTGTAGCAATCATTTGTGAAATCTGTATTATAAATCAAACCTGAAATAGCAGAAAACTTCAACCAAAAATAGGAAATATAGCAAAAGTCCACCCAAAAATATATAAGTTTCTTAGCATAGGGCCGCCTTGAATAGCCTTTGCAGTGTAATGGTGAAATATTGGAACACATCTTGTGAAGAATACAAATTCCAAAACAATTTCTCAATCCAAATATCCATCAAAGAAGAGTTTCTTGATTATTTATTCATATTCATTCATTTATTTATCAACGAGATCAAAATACAATAGGATTGAAACACAGACAAAGTCCAAAACGTCAATGTTTATACGATAAACGTTATTATCCCGATTAGTTTCCAAATAGGGAGATATACCTCAAACAACCCAATTAGTGGTGTCATGAATTATTTTATTTGGGGTTCAGACCTTGTATAGGATACTTATTCTGTATAAATCCTGAAAACAACGGAACATCCCTAATTTGCCTATCTTTGATCCAAATATCAATTTTCAAAATAGATATTCTCCAAGTATACAGACATCCTCGAACAGTTTCACATGCAGTAGGCCTAATGTTATGAATTAGTGGTATAATCTAACTATATTGTGAAAACACCTTAGAACCTCATATCCTCAAAGAGATAGTCCATCAATAGAAGCAAATAATACAGGTTTGATTTACAAATTTTGTTTTGTAAAGTGTTTTTATGGAAATAAATTTGTATTGATTTGAAAATAGCCTCAAACAGCCTGATAAAATTATCGCACTAGTGTTGAATTGGAATTGGAATTGCTCCCTTTATTTCACATAAGAGGGCGAAGTCAGGGCGCAGCCGGCCCTCTCTTACATGCGTATTATTAGGAGATTTATGAAAACCGTAATGAAACCCTCTTCACGCGGCGGTTTTTCGATACGCATGAGTGATACGCAGTAGTGATACAGAGTCCAAAATCGATACAGGAAGGAAGCTCGTTGATACGAGACATTTACAATGTTCATGGATCGCCGCCATATTGAAAATAAATTGATTCTATCAATGATTAAACATTTTAAGAGAATTTAAACTTGGCTTAGGTATTTTTAAAGTTGGATTAATAAAAAATAATGATAGACCATTAAAGTTCCAGAGATCAAATTGTAAATTTTCGTCGATTTTCGGCATTGTTAAATGAGCTAACCTCACTTAGTAAATATTTTGTGTCAATGAGCTTCCTTCATTTACCATTGTGTATCAATTTTGGACTCAGCATCACCAATGCGTATTAAAGATCAGCCGTGTAAAGAAAGCTTAAGAACTATCAAGATTATGCTCATTGAAATCAAGCAAATAAACATCCAATCTCTCACAGTTTCTCTTAACTATTCTATGAGCTATGAATATTGAATATCCTTCAATTTTGTGAAAAGGTGAATAGTAGTTAATAACTTGTATTTATTTTAATCCTTCTTCGTCTTTTTCATCTCCGAGCAAACTTCTCATCCGAATTTTTCCAATCATTTCAAATCTTGTTTTTTTTTCATTCTTGACTTGTATCCCGAGCAATTGAAAATTTATATTCCCATCAGGAGAGACTTATTTCTAACAGTATTGTAATGAATCTATTTGCTCATTTCAAGGTTGACTATAATATTTCAAAAGGTTTCCATCTGAATCTTTGAAATTACTTAGTCACTCATAATCAGGGCTCCCACATTACTCTTGGATAGAATACCTATTTCATAAAAGTGTGTTATGTTCTAGTTTCTTACAATGCGATTTTTAATGTGCAATTATCCGTAGTTATCAACCACGTGGTCACGATGTCGTCAGAAAATATTCTAATCTGATACGACATCGTGAAGTCAATAATTATTATGAAAATATCATACTTGAATATGATTTTTGATATTTAATGGTTTCTGGAAAAATAATATTGGATCTACTTGTTCCCTATTCAGAGAACAATAAGGCTTTCAATTTGGTCTCTTATTCAATTTATACCTTCTAAGTTTATGCATAAATTTTCAAACCCATTTTGAGTAAGTCCATTTGAAGTAAGTTCATTTGTAATAACTGTTATTCCATATCTTATCCTTTATCCTTATAATGAGTTTGGAGCATGAAGATGAGCTTCAAGCTCAAAGATGTTCTCGGAAGCCAGTTTACCAGTAAAACATCCACAGTAATTGATTCGTTGAAATTCACTACAAACAATTTGACAAGCCGTAGTATAGGCTAGTGAACCCAACCTTTCAATTATTGTTGAATTCATGAATGGGGAAACCGAGTTGAACCCTTCTATCGTGCTGATGTTTTGCGTGACTTAGCTGTCATAATAGATTCCCCTCTTGTATTTAACTAAGAGAGAACTTGGTGCTTCAAATTCATAATCAACATTTGTTCAAAACCGACTGAATTTGGCAGAAAGAATATCTGAGAATAGTTTTACAAGAGATTCTACATGAAGGAACGGACTTGATGGTTGTTCCACTCAATCTATCTAACTTTTACTTTCTACTTCCATTAATAACTTTTTTCGTTACTTCACGTTTTCCAACTTATCTAATTCACTATAGGCCTATTCTTGATTTGTTCCTTCCTTTTTGTGAATAACTCCCAATGGGAATTCTTAGTGATAGATTTTTCAAATTTAGCCCACATGAATTCTACTACAGACATTAACTTATCGATTAGACCAATATGGTCACTAAATAAGAACTACTACCATATCTTATTCGCCTAGCTGTTTTCCTCAATGATTCTTATTTCATTACTGACTCTTTCAGTGAATGGATTTTTTTGCTAGTGTGAATCTGGAATGAAGTCTAGTTTTGTACTTAGTGATAGAAATTATGGAAATGAAGGATTCATCTGTATATTATTGAACCACTGCTCTTTAGCACATTCTGTTTTTTAGCGGCGGCTCGTGCCCACGAAATAGGTGAAGTACTGTACAGTAAAAGATACGGACACTTCACCTGTTACGTGGGTACGAGCCGCCAGTGGCATTTAGACTAATTCGTTACCATAACATGTGAGTGTACCAAGTAGATTTGTCTTGATTCAGGATATAATGTTTTATTATGGTGATACAAACACTAGTTTTACGCTAGTGCTTGGGTAATTTAAGGGATGATAATCATGATTTGTTCAGTACAGTGCCTAGATTGCATATTGCATACACTCAAATTGCTACTCATATCAATTGAAGTAAAGGGCATGTGCCTGTTTTTTCTTTCCCTATCATGATTATGATTGTGTGTGTTGCCTCTGTCTGAATAAATAAATAAATAAATATCTAAGTACTCTAATATTTCCATTGATTCATTATCTCTGAAAGGTTTATGTTGGATAACAATGAGAAATGATATCTCATAATAATATCCTGGCTTTCAAAGAAAATATGATTCTAATAGAAGCTGCTGAAGCTTACTTGTAAGTACTTGTAACTAATGTCAAACCCAGATGTACCTTATTTCTATGACTCAAAAGGTTTCTCGAAATGATAATATTTTATATTTTCTCGCACAATGATCTCTATTCTCTCTTTGAAAACACTGGCGGTTCGTACCCACGAAACAGGTGAAGTGCCCGTATCTTTTACAGTACAGCACTTCACTTGTTTTATGGGCACGAGCCGCCAGTGCTATGAACTTATTGTTGTAAGCTGTCTCTAGTTCTGTGATTGTATTACTGCACCAAACTTGTATTGTGAAATACTTTTTTGGGGTCCACAAAATTGGGAATTTATTTAGCGCTTAGCGATTCAGCTCTTTCTTCTGCTTCTTATCACTCCAATTTCTTCTCAAGAAGTGCAATTCAACCTGTAACCGGTATTGATTTTAGAAAATTTCTACATTATTCATTATTTAATCATTATTAATAATGTGTGCATAGTTTCGTGTACAGGAACATTCAAAGGAAAGTATCTAAAAAAGCAAAACCTGAAAATTCATTTTTTCATTAAAACCATGCTACAAAGTCCCATTATCTCATACTGTTTTATTCTTGTGTTCTAAATTTTAAGTGAAAATTTAATATTTTCGGCCGTGGATAGTTATTTTGTGAAGTGTTTCGGTTTTATTAGTTAATATGATATTTTGAATTTAAAAAATCTGTTATTTTAATGATTAAAAGCACTATAACCATGGTTTTTCATCCAGTTGAAATTAGGTTACATGCTGGCGAAGTGGAAGAACCCTTGGATCTCCCCACTATTGAAAGCCATACACTAAATAAATAAATTGTGATACCGGACCTGACAATCTGGAATAATGATAAATCTTGTGGGAAACTGTTTATTTCTATCCTAAGTACTGTGGAAGCAACTGGTGACTCAGAAAATTACGGAGGCTGGAAGCCCCCTAAATGCAAATGAGCTTGATGCATCCCATCAACCCTAGTTGATTGAGGGGTCGTGTTGGCCTATAGTCTGTCCAAGCAATGAAGACATTCTGGCACGATGGGAAAATGACTTCAGCTCGGTCACTATTGGTTCAAAAAGTATGAATTTGGGCTCAAATTGTAGATCAGAATGTGTCCTAGAATGTGAGACTAAATTTATAATTTTTGGACGAATAGTGACGGGGTTGAAGTCATTTTCCCATCTTGCCAGAATGTCTTCTCTGCTTGGAGAGACTATACTCCCGTGAACAAAGCTGTAAACAGTAGTAGCAATGACAATTATTTGAGTGTCAATAATCGTAGGAGAAGAATTCATTACAAATACACTAGGAGGGGAGGGAACACAAGGTTTAATTGATTCTCCAATAAGATAGCATTTAAATTCTCATCAAGCTCCTCTTCGTTTAATGAGACTTCACTCATGAAAATTTCTCTGGCACATTTGCATTCACAACATCTGTTGTCTCATTTGCTTTCCTCCTTTGTCTAAATCTATTCTTCTCTGTCGTCTTTTCTTTCACCATTTAATGCGAGATTACTCTTCTCTTATTTCATTATTATTCTTGTTAAGTTTAGTCAGGTCGAGCAAAGAAGACATTCTGGGAAAATGAATCTAGTTTGGTAAAAAATTATAAATTTAGTCTCAAATTGTAGAAAACATTCTCCTTTACAATTTGAGACTGAATATATAATTTTTTAATAAATATTGACCGAGCTAGAGTCATTTCTATTTCCATATCGACCAGATTACAGTCAAAGTTTGAGATAATTATAAATAGTTCCGGGCTTAACCTCATGTTTCTTCTAGTACAGCACTGTTATGTTACATGTATATACAGTATACAGTACAGTATATGTTATTTTGAGTGTGTGAGTTGGGAGAGTTATGAGTGATGATAAATAAATAAATAATTAATATTGATAAAACGAATGAATAGATAACTTCATTCATTTAATTGCGGAACACGAGCTATCTTAAGTAGGATAGAATCAAAGCATTAGAGAAAATATAATAATAATAGTAATGTTTAACCGATTCTGACTCAATTCTATAGATTGATTTTCTCTGTTATGGATGACAATGTCAAGAAATTGAATTCCGAATTTGGAATGATTAGATATCAATTTCAAAACCATTATTGGAACCACAGATTCCCTGCAATACATCTCATGTCTCATGCATACTTATCCAAAAGCCTATTCATGATTGAATATTTGGAGTATTTCGGTCCTGTGCATTTAATCCTCCAATATTTTAAATATATTAATATATATGTAATAAATATTTTAAATTTTATAAATTTTTTCGTTTCACTAGAATTTCCCCATTATTTGATGTAGCCTATAGCAGAAGATAGCAGAAGGGAATTGGATGTAGTGGGAAATCATGTAGGTCTACTAATTCACTGAATTATTTACTATCTAATTATATGCTTGCAATAAGGTTGGTGAACGGAACGAACCCGATGAAAATAGGAATGTTTTCTCTCATTACTATTTCCTGGATACTAGTAGCGGAAGTCAAAAATAACAAGAATAAACTTTCTCCCTAAAATCGATCATGGCTCATGACGTGTAAGCACGGGATAAACACGTGGCTTCTAATAGAATGATTCTTGAAAAAATTTATTAGAAAACATTTTGGCTTTTTTGAAACTTTTCTGAAGTTCTCTCAAAAACTTATTCTTGTTTGTACTGTATGTGTTTGGAATATTTTCTTGTAATCTTATGTCTCAAGTGAACATAATACATAACCTCTATTTTACATATCAAAACATATTCTTGTTTGTACTGCATGTGTTTGGAATATTTTCTTATGTCTCAAGTGAACATAACCTCTATTTTTTAACTTATTCACCTAAATTTGGGAAAAGAATGTTTTTGACTGTATTTTTACCCTTATAAGTTCATTGTAATATCTCTTTCAAATTTCATGCACTCTATTTCATTTGTCATCATGCCATACGCATGATATCAGGAATATGACAACAGGATTCAAGTACTGGCAACTGAAACCTCTATTTTTGGCACCAATTATAAGAAAACAAGCGGGCAAAATATTATCTTTGTATTAATTATATTTTAGATAATATTAACTAGCAGAAAAATCTATATGGAAAGATGGAATAGATTCAAGACATTGTCAATTCCAATTTGTTAAATGAAATGACAAAATATTGTAGAACCTCAGATTAATAGAAAATTGAGATTCCGGTTTTAGTTGCTACACCATTATCAATCTATATTAAACTGAAACCTAACGTGAAGAGCAGCAGTATATCAACCAACGGTCAAGCACCGCCATTGGTAGACGCTTGAACCAATCACAGTGAGCGTCTGCCATTGGCCTAGACAAGCTCCTCCCCGATTAGTGGTTCGTACAAAAGGTTCAAAATGGCGATTCATACAGTCTTTTCGTTACTCTAGCTATTTCTAAAGCTTCTAGAACGTTGAGAATTGTGCCTTTGTTATTTAAATTTAAAAATTAACATTCTCCTCGGCCTTAAACTTGTGATCATTTACTATCAAATTTTCAGCGACGTTTCAATCTGATTTCAAATAACCATTAGTTTGCAGTAGCGGATGATGCACGCATGCTCCTGTGAAAAAATTTTTTACAGGAGAAAATGGCGATTAATATGCCAAAAAATGTGTTTTCATGGGTTTTTCGAAAACGGCACTTTTGAATTCATACCCTGAATAGCTCATTATAAGTCATATGATTTGAGCTATCATAGAATTGCATTTGAAATGCACTCTTTCCGACCGCCAGCTGCCGGAGCGAATTTTCCTATTTCTATTGATTCAATGCGGAATGAATATTGTACTCAAGAAAATTATCAGCTCATCACTATACTCCAATTATTTCTGTGTATTGATGAGTTGAAAATTATCATCCTCGACATAGTTAAATTTCCTCGACATCCAATGGGTAAAAGGGGATACGCCTAAGTAAGTAAGTAAAAATTATATTTCCTATAATCAGGTAGGGAACGTGTATATCATTCAGTGTTCATTTTCACGTCATTGTCTCATTTTCTGTCTCGCTCACCTGCTTACATTCCTTGTTGCTCTCACACAGTCCAAGCAAAGAAGACATTCTGGCAAGATGGGAGAATGACTCCAGGTCGTTCAATATTTATTCACAAATTATGAAATAGGTCTCAAATTGTAGATCAGAATATTTTCTACAATTTTAGACCAAATTCATAATTCTTTCAACCAATATTGACCAAGCTGGAGTCATTTTTCCATCTCGCCAGAATGTCTTCTTTGCTTGGACAGACTATATAGCTCACTTTGACCCCCAAGGCTCCCTACAAGAATAGACGATAAACTAACGCCGCGAGTCGAGAGTCTAGCACTAGCCAGCTAAAAATAGCCACCTTGGTCATAAGTGTTACGCTAATTTATTTTTGAACGTATGAATTGTTAAGTAGTGTGATGATAATTTACGTGTCGGGCTCTAACATTTTTTAGAGCTCCTAATTTCAATGGGGTTGTTGATGAAGGTATTTAATGGCTTATCATAATTGACTTGGAACGGATTAATTTGCTGACTGAAATGAGAGGTATTTCATGGTTCTATTCCACACAAATTTCGGTGAACAACGAATGTAATAATCTTATTTATTTATAGTTAACACAAGAATCTACTCATGATAAAAATTATTATTCTTTATTGTATTCAATTGATAAATCAAGTAAACTGTTTCATCTGTGAATTTTGTTTTGTGTAGATAATTTCTCTATTACAACAGTTGATAACTTACTTAAGAACTCCTCGAATAGTTTGAAGTAATACCATGATAATGATAATTCAGTGAGGAATTTAAATCAGTGGAATATATCATACTTAGGATCAATAAATATCATGTCTACAATAGAGATATCAATTAAATTGGAAACGTACATAATTTACTTTTATAAACTATGCAAGCAAAAAAGATATTTTGGCAAGATGAGGAAATGACTCCAGCTCACTTAATATTAGTTCAAGAATTTGGCCTATGGATTTGATCTGAAATTTTAAAGCAGAATGAATTTCAAATTAATCATTTTTTAGTGCATTTCATTCGAGAAAATGCACTATTGGTCTTGCCCTGACAATCGAAAATTCATGATGTGATATATTTTTTACACGTTTCCGAGTCCCTAGAACACGAATTTGATGTCCGTTCAAATTCATATATCTCTTTATATATATTTATATATGTACAGATTCTTGTGAACACGATAACTCCCAAAGGGCTTGTGGGAGAGCGACCAAATTTTGCACAAAAATCATTAGTGTTAATATCTCGGTCAAGTTCGTTAACCAGCCAAATTGGTGTAAGGGAAGTGGTGAAATTAGGGGATGAAAATTTTGAAAAATCACTACAAATCGACCAATGACTTTATCGTTTTGAAAATTGGTGTGTATAATACCTTTATTATGCCCTACAAAAATGGCGGAGAAAATGGCGAGTAATATGCCGAAAATTGTGTTTTTCATGGGTTTTTCGAAAACGGCACCTTTGAATTCATACCCTGAATAGCTCATTATAAGTCATATGATTTGAGCCATCATAGAATTGCATTTGAAATGCACTCTTTCCGACCGTCATCTGCCGAAACGAATTTTTTGAATCAATGTTGACTCAGCTGTAGTGATTTTCCCAAAGGCTACTGCCGGTATGTATTCTTTCCCAACCAGACTGTGTAGTATTGCTCTTCTATTCCACCCAAATTACCGTATAAGAACGGTGAATAACGCATGGCTATAGCCTAAATTATTCATTTATAACCTTAGGAATTGATTTATAACAATTTACTTATTAAGGAATTTACCTATTACAATGAGTATCAGTAATCGTATTCGATTATTACATTTGAGAATGAAAATTGGTGATAGTGCAAATTAACTACACTCTCTTTTCAATTACATGTCAACGAGATTCAACAATATACATTGAATAATTGTACAAACTTTGGAATTGATAGCTGTGTGGAAACGGATAGGCTTGGGCTTGTATCACGTCTATCGGCTAAACGAGAGACATGCTTCATCTTTACACATACAGAGTGTTTCAGGAGGAATGTGCAATACTTCTCAGGCTCATTCCTTACAGCAAGTAGACTAAAAAGTTCCAAGGGACCAACCCCCACAAACGCTTTGATACCGAGATAACAATGGCGGAAAATTGAGATTTTTCAAAAAAGATTTTTCTAATTTATTGGAGGCTTTACTGAGGTTCTAAAACAAGCAATTCCTATGTGAAATGAGCTGAGAAATTCAATGAAACTAGTTTGAAGTTTGTAACTTTAACGGTTCTTGAGAGTATTGAAGAAATAAGCTAATAACGCCATTTTTCAACAATAAGGTTTATAACTGGATAAGAAATCATAAATTTGTATTTTTTATTAATGGAAGTAAAAGAGAGTCGGATTCTAAAGAATAAGTTAACTGGCGGCGATTGTATAAATCTTACCCAAATCTCAGAAATAGCAATCAAAAAACGGAAAATCGCTACTAAACACTAATTATTAGTGTTCAGTAGCTATTTTCCGATTTTTGATCGCTATTTGATAAATTATTTATCACATGTGCTATGTTTTGTCAATTTTTCGGTAACAAAGCGTTTTTGGGGGTTGGTCCCATGGAACTTTTTTGTCTACTTGGTGTAAAGAATCAGCCTGAGAAGTATTTCACATTCCTTCTGAAACACCCTGTGTTTTTCTTCTTCCATTTCTTTACTTTCTTCTTCACTTTCCCTTAGTCTTATACCTTCCTCCTTTTTCCGTCATTCTTATCTTTTCCATCCATCTACTTCTTGTTATCCTGTCTCCTCTTCTTGTTATCCTGTCTCTTCTTTCTTGTTCTTTCCCTCCTCCTCCTTCTGCAGCTTCCCTTACTTCTTCATTTTTCCTTCTCTTCCTTGTACTTATTCTACTTCTTCTTCAACTTTTCTTTCTTTTTTTCTCGTGGTGTGTATTGGCAAGCACAGGCTAGGTGATGGCTGGCTGGCGCATTATAAACGTCCGTCTGCCGTCCAACATTATGATCAACCTACGCATTCGACAGGCCGCACTCGAAATAGAACCGATGCAAATGAAAATATTACCAACCGCCTCCCAAATAAAACTAAACGCCGCCGCTCTCTATTCATTACATGGATACTTTTTCACAACCTTCCGAACACATCTTCAATATGCATCTCATTCGTACCCTATTCTCCTTTTCATTCTTCTTTTCTCTCTCTTCTTCTTCTTCTTCTTCTTCTTCTTCTTCTTCTTCTTCTTCTTCTTCTTCTTCTTCTTCTTCTTCTTCTTCTTCTTCTTCTTCTTCTTCTTCTTCTTCTTCTTCTTCTTCTTCTTCTTCTTCTTCTTCTTCTTCTTCTTCTTCTTCTTCTTCTTCTTCTTCTTCTTCTTCTTCTTCTTCTTCTTCTTCTTCTTCTTCTTCTTCTTCTTCTTCTACTTCTACTATTTCTTCTTCTTCTTCTTCTTCTTCTTGTCCTTCTTCTTCCTTCTTCTTCTCCATCTCAAATTTATTTTATTCTTCTTCTTTGTACATTTCTTATCTTCATTATCTAATTCGTTTCCTTTTTTCTTCTTTTCCTCCTTCTTCTTCACCCTTTAGCAAAGGGTTTATTTTATTTTACCTTTGTCCCAATAAATGCGATTATTGAATTCATTATCTAATTCTCCTTCCTTTCCTTATTTTCGTTTCCTTTTTCTCACTCTTCTTCTCCTTCACCATCTTGTGTTTTATTTCCTAACTCTCCTTGCGATTATTGAATTCATTTCAATTCTCCTTCCTTTCCTTATTATCCTTCTTTTCCCAAATTCATCTCCTCCTTTACCTTCACCATCTTCTCCTTTTATTTCTTATCTCCTTCTCCTTATTCTTATAGTTTCCTTCTCTCCTTTTCCTTCTTTCCCAATTCATTCTCCTTCCTTTCTTTCCTTCTCCTATCCATTCTCTCCTCCTCTCCTCTCTCTCTTATTCTTATTGTTTTTCTCCTTTTCTTCTCTTATTTCTCTTTTCTTCCTCTCCTATCATTTTTGCTTCTTCCTCTTCTTCTTATCCTCCTTCTTCCTTCTTCTTCTTCTTCTTCTTCTTCTTCTTCTCTTTTCTTCTTCTTCTTATCCTCCACACTCTCTTCTTCTTCTTCTCCTTCTTCTTCTTCTTCTTCTTCTTCTTCTTCTTCTTCTTCTTCTTCTCCTCTTCCTCCTCCTTCTTCTTCTTCTTCTCATTCTCCTTATTTCCCTTCTTCTCCTCCTTTTCTATTTCTTTCTCTCCTCCTTTTTATCCACGACAATTTCCTTCTTCTTCTCATCCTTCTGCTTCAACTCATTTTTCGCTTCATTCATTCCTTCTTCTTCTTCTTCTTCTTCTTCTTCCTTATTCTTCTTCTCTCCTCTTGCATATTCTTCTTTCCCATCGGATTCTTCTCCTTCTTCATCTCCTTCTACTTCCCCTTTTTCTTCTCAACACTCTCTTCCTTCTCCCTTCTCTCCTCTACTCATTTTCTGCTCCATCCTCTTCTTCCCATTCCTTTTTCGTGATCTATTTCCATTCAAATGAATAATTTCACTTGTTTTTTCAGTGTCTTGTAGAGTTTTGATTTAATTCGTGTCGGCTTCGGAAGCCTTATATGCATCACAATGAATGTTGTTGTGGAAGGTTTGATTGGGGAAAATTGATTTCATGGGGATATTCAGTCCTTCGCAAGCATGGGGAGAATATACAAAATCTATAGTGCTTCACTAACATTCGTTGTTATAGCTCTCATGTAATATTGCTTTTTGATTTGTTTTCTAACAATCTGATCAAATAGATATTCAACTTTTAATACTCTTGTAATATCAATATTATTGAATACAGAATTCTCCCTACGACATCTGCCTCACGTAATGATAAAATCCGATTAGTGCTCTACTGGCGAAAATCCTTTAATGTGTAACTCTCTTAATTTATTTCAATTTTGAGAATGAATGAGAAAAAATTAGAAAATAGAGACATATAGCTGAGAAAATGTTTCGTTTGTCTCTCCTACGTGATGTAACGTATTAACAGCTGATTGTAAAGCATCTATTGTCTCTTGAAGACAATAACTTTATAATAAAATTAAAATTACCGAAAACTTTGAATACTATAAGAATTGATAATTGAATAATGATTAGTGAAAAAGCTAACCTAATTCAATCATGAATAATAATTGGAAAAATTAATTTCTAACAATAATTATTATTTCTGAAAATGCTAATCTAATTCATCACGCAATTCATTCTGCAATTCATCCACTTCATTACGAATTGGAAAGCATATGAAGAGACTATCCCAATAGAACGCATTGGGCCGTTGAATAAAATGAAGTCTGTAAAGAAAGGCTTGATGTCAGCCATTTTGTCGATTTGGTATCAGCCAATCAGAGCGCGTTGTGGGCGTGGACCTGCATTCACTGTACTCGCACGTGATTGGTTGACATAATGCGACGTTGCCGTTGTTCAGTTGCTTCAGCCTGACGTTAAAAGTAACATTCACCAGTGAAAGAATTCAAAATTCTTCTTTCTCGCATGACTTGTGTTCTAGAAGTGAAACAATTTCTTGACTTATGATTTTATCTATCTAAATTTCTATTAAAAGTTCCCATCCACTATTCATCAAAATTTATCAAATTTCCGATTTTAAAATATAGATAGCTGGTGCACTGGCGGCTCGTGCCCACGAAACCAGTGAAGTGCTGTACAGTAAAAGAAACGGGAACTTCACCTGTTTTGTGGACACGAGCCGCCAGTGAGCTGGTGCCAAAAATCAAGGCGGTTGTTGATAACCTGTTATCAATTCTCAGCTATGTCAGAAAAGTATATTGTTGAAGCACTGAACTGAAAATCAAAAGTTTCAAAATCGTTTGACTTTATCGTATCACTACTGCAAAAATTATACATTTGATCTCAAATTGTAGGAAACGTTTTAATCTACAATCTAGAATCAAATTTAAAAAATTTGAACTAATATTGACCGAGCTGCAGTCATTTCCTATTTTGCCAGAATGTTTCTGTGCTCGACAAGACAGTATCAGTAACATAATGCAGGTCATAATAATATAGTCTGTTCATGCAAAGAAGACATTCTGCCAAGATGGGAAAATGACTACAGCTCGGTATGTATTGGACATAAATCATGAATTTGGTATCAAATTCATGGAAACATTCTGATCTTCAATTTGAGATCAAAATGCTCAATTTTTGAACTTATAGCCTATTGAGCGAGCTGGAATCATTTTCCTATCTTGCCAGAATGTCTTCTTTACATAGACAGACTTTATCACCTACTCATACTTATGTAGTTAATATTGAACAGAGTTATTGGAATTTTGGTGAATTTCTTCAAATTTTATAGAACCAAACACAAAAATAACACTCGAAGCACTAATCCACGATCGTACAGTATTAGTGATACATACAGTATTACATACAATATTAGTGATACTCATACAGTATTACTACTTTGTGTATGAGTGAGTGAAAATATCAATGGCCTGATAATCATGTTTGAATAAATTATCTATCTATGAAAGGTGTCACACCACTCACACTCTACGTTACAAAGGGTCATGTCTATTTTCATCCTTCCTTTCATTGATGCTATGAGTGGGGGAGGTTGGTTTCAGGATCAGGAAAATCTTAATGGGGTACATAATATACAACGGTGGCTCAGGAAACTCTTTCAACAATATTCTCACACCACTAATCAACGCAGATAGGGAAAAATATAGTCTGTTCAAGCAAAGAAGACATTCTGGAAAGATGGGAAAATGACTCCAGATCGGTCAATCTTGGCTCAAAAATTATCAATTTGGTCTCAAATTGTAGATTAGAATGTTTCCTACAAATTGAGATGGAATTTCTGAATTTTTAACCAATATTGACCTAGCTGGTGACATTTTCCCATTTTGCCTGAATGTCTTCTTTGCTACCAATATTGACCTAGCTGGAGATACAGTCTGTCCAAGCAAAGAAGACCCTCTGGCAAGATGGGAATATTACCCAAGCTCGGTCAATATTGGTTCAAAAAA
The DNA here is from genome assembly GCA_017141385.1 of Sogatella furcifera. Classification (NCBI taxonomy): domain Eukaryota; kingdom Metazoa; phylum Arthropoda; class Insecta; order Hemiptera; family Delphacidae; genus Sogatella; species Sogatella furcifera. The sequence continues at coordinate 3,670,442 of CM029551.1, read as the reverse complement.
TATTGATTTGCTCTAAATTTGCAATTTGATCCACTATTAAGTCCAAATTCATAATTCTTGAACAAATATTGACCAAGCTTGAGTTATTTTCCCATTTTGCCAGAGGGTCTTCTTTGCTTGAACAGACAATATTTCCCATCTTTCCAGAATGTCTTCTTTGGTTGGACAAACTATAGCGTCAAGGACGGTGCGTGCTTTGTTACAGAAGACACTTCATCCTAATACATTTAACATTGTAACGGCGTGTCTTCTCAGTTTCTTCGCGCGCTCAATTCAAATCGGCGCCAGAACACGTGTGACACCTTTGTTACGGATAGTTGACACCAATGTAAGTGGCGTTTGTCGTGTGACTATTATCGATTCTCACCTCTGTCAGGACAGTCTACAAGCAGTCTACAAAAGCCGATCGAGATAAAATTAGTCTCAGTTGAACCTTTTCGCGTGTACAGACCGCTATCAGACTGTCCTGAAGTAGCTGAGCATCAATAACAGAGATTCGCCATCCGCCAACTTCAATGAAGTCTGTTGTTGGATAATATCAATAGGATAATAACTTATAGTTATGAAAGGAAGCTTGCTCCAGATTATTTATTGATTTTAAGCTTGAAAAAAATGTTCCTCAATAATAAGGAAGTTGTTATAGTCTGTCCAAGCAAAGAAGACCCTCCGGCAAGATGAGAGAATGACTCCAGCTCGGTCAATATTGGTTCAAAATATGAATTCGGTCTCAATTGTAGGAAATGTTCTGATTTACAATTTGAGACCAAATATTTATCAATATTGGCCGAGCATTGAGTCATTTTCCCAACTTGCCAGAGGCTCTTCTTTGCTTGAACAGACTATACATACTCGTACAGTGTAGACGAGCAAAGAAGACATTCTGGCAAGATGGGAAAATGACTCCAGCTCAGTCGATATTGGTTCAAAAGTTATAAATTTGGTCTCATATTGTAGAAAACATTCTGTTCACGAGCAAAGAAGACATTCTGGCAAGATGGGAAAATGACTCCAGCTCGGTCGATATTGGTTCAAAAGTTATCAATTTGGTCTCATATTGTAGAAAACATTCTGTTCACGAGCAAAGAAGACATTCTGGCAAGATGGAAAATGACTCCAGCTCGGTCGATATTGGTTCAAAAGTTATCAATTTGGTCTCATGTTGTAGAAAACATTCTGTTCACGAGCAAAGAAGACATTCTGGCAAGATGGGAAAATGACTCCAGCTCGGTCGATATTGGTTCAAAAGTTATAAATTTGGTCTCATATTGTAGAAAACATTCTGTTCACGAGCAAAGAAGACATTCTGGCAAGATGGGAAAATGACTCCAGCTCGGTCGATATTGGTTCAAAAGTTATAAATTTGGTCTCATATTGTAGAAAACATTCTGTTCACGAGCAAACAAGACATTTTCAAGATGGGAAAATGTCTTCAGCTTGATCGATCATTGGTACGGAAGTTATAATTTGCTCTCATGTTGTAGAAAACATAATATAAGGCGTTTTTGACCTAGTGGGCTAGATGTTGTCAATTAAGATTTGTTGTTGAGGTTGGCCTCTAGTTGATGTTTTTGGAATCAAAACAATGGTAGGGTTGGATAAATGGCGCCGTTGATGGTGAATAGTTTGGTCATAGTCATATTAATTTTTTATTTATTTAGCGTATGCTTCCATTAGTGGAGAGACCCAAAGGGTTGTTCCAGTTCGCAATATTATAACCTCATTTTTCACAATATTCATCGTGTTTATTCTCTCTATACTTTTTGTGTAGGGTGAAATTTTTGTTGTGGTTTAGTTTTTTAGGATCTTCAAGCGGGTTGTGAGTACATAATTAATGCTCTTTCAATCATTACCAGAGAAATATCATCATGTAAGAAAGAGTGTTATACATTAATTATTGGATTGAACTACCTGAAGATATAACATTTTTTTTTTTAATATCAAGATAGTCTATAGGCTTGAATAATTATGAATTTTTCAAGTTTTCAAAATTTCATTCTATTGAATTTAGGATGAAATTTTAAAATTACTGCAATTTTAATGACAATCAGTCGTAGGGGGGTAGCTCACTAGTCAATTTCGTTATTGAATTTTATTTGAATTCAACTATTTTTCTCTTATAATTCTCTCTCATTCTCATCCTCCAACTGAATCTTTCCCTCTCTCTGCTTTTGTGCTATGATCCTCTTCTTCTCTTCCTTTTCGATCTTCTCTTCTAAATTATTCTCTCTTCACACTTTCCTCTCTCCTCCTTCAGCTAATTTTGTGTCTCCAATCTCCATTTTCTCTCTCCAATTATCCTTTTTCCTCATTCTCATTATTCTCTCTTCCACATAATTTTGTCTCTCCCAACTTTTTTCCTACTCCCATTTTCTATTCCAACTTCATTTTTCTTCTTCTTCTTCTTCTTCTTCTTCTTCTTCTTCTTCTTCTTCTTCTTCTTCTTTTTCTTCTTCTTCTTCTTCTTCTTCTTCTTCTTCTTCTTCTTCTTCTTCTTCTTCTTCTTCTTTTTCTTCTTCTTATCCTTCTTCCTCTTTTTCCCCCTTCCTGCACATTTCTTGTTCGTGTCGAACGCTCTCGTCGTCCGGTGAGTGGATAGCGTTATTTGGCGCGGGTCCAAATTTTAAAATATTGGAACCTAAGATATTTACACGAGTAACAAGCCGACTATTGTATGAATGCCAGACGGGATGGAGTGAGAGAAAGCGCTGTGACAATCTCTCTCACCTTGTTGGCACTGGCGGCTCGTCCCCTCAAAATAGGTGAAGTGCTGTACAGTAAAAGATAGGGGAACTTCACCTGTTTCGTGGGCACGAGCCGCCAGTCCTTGTTGGCTCACTCCATTGCAGCTTCGGACTGATCATCATGCAATAATCTCTTTAAAAAACTTTAAAACTCGCTAAAAAGCCTAAAACTCTAAGAAAATCCCTCAACCATACCTCAACATATAGTCACTTATTGAATAGGTGTTTAATGTAAAATAACCTGATTTTTGTATGTTTGTATAAATTGTAAGAGTAACAGTTCTGAGCGTTGCCTGTAGTGCTCATCCATGTATAGCCTGATTGCTTAATAAAGAATAAATGATCAACTCTTAATATAGTTCTCACCACAGAGGTTCACAGTGTAGTCATTGAATGTTGAACTTTTGATTGGCTATCTCAATAGCATTCACCATACTTTTTGTAACTCTTTTGAGAGAGTTGAAAGTATCTCCTTTTGGAAGGAAGTCCTGGTCTTATAAATTACTACAACATTACACTGTAGGTATTATCTACTCATATTCTTAAGTACAGTTACAAATCATGCATGTTGACTTTGTTTTTTCAAGCATGATTTCATGAAATATGATCGTAGAACGTTTTTATAGAATTAGAAGACAGAGATATAACAATTTTGTCGAATTATTAGCGAATCTGCTGAACGGAAGGAAAGCCTCATAACTTAGATGAAAGAATTATTAGACTTTGCAGTATACCAACTGCTGGATAATTATACCTCATAACTTACACCTACTATATTCCGTCCAAGTGAAGAAGACGTTCTGCCAAAGTGGGAAAATGACTTCAGCTTAGTCACTATTGATTTGGTCTCCAATTCTAGATCATAATGTTTCCTACACATTGAGACTGAATTCATAATTTTTGCATCAATATTGACCGATCTGGAGTCATTTTGCCATCTTGCCAGAATATTTTCTTTGCTTGAACAAACCATCTTATGAGAAAAACTAAGTAAGAAATTTGAAATAAACATGAGTATGGAAACATTTCCAGACTCCCAGGAACCTTTTGGAATGAATCGTATGACATCCCCGTCAAATAGATCACTGTGCTAGTTCTAGGCCAGCTATAGTCTGTCCAAGCAAAGAAGACATTCCGGCAAGATGGGAAAATGACTCCAGCTCGGTTAATATTGATTCAAAAATTATTAAATTGGTCTCAATTTGTAGGAAACATTCTGATCTAGAATTTGAGACAAAATTTATAATTTTTTAATCAATATTGAACGATCTGGAGTCATTTTCCTATCTTGCCAGAATGTCTTCTTTGCTTGGACAGAGTATAACATTATGTAGCTGCTCATTTGTACAAAAGACGAAGCGTATTTTTCAAATGGACTTTTGACAGTTAGTGAAAGAGTTGGCCTTCACAACTGGAGTGAAGCAGGATGCTGGATGTATGTGTGTGTCCTGGGGGGGGGGGTTAAAGCAGCCCCCCCCCACCACCATCACAAGGGTGGCCTCTCACCCTTGAACACCTCATTCTACCCAAGCTCCTTCACCCCATCCTGGCTTTTCGACTTGGCCAGAATCCAGTTCATGTGCTCCCTCCTTTTCAGTAATTAAATCCAAGGCCACAGTGCACAGAAAACTTGCAAAAACCACCGTTTCACTTTCCGATCTTCTCTGTTTCACAATGAAAAGATTGCAACAAATGATCATCCACAATACAATTGATTGAATATTTAAGAAAATGTAACAGTACAAAAGTACCAATCTTCACAACAAAGAGATGGCATCAAATGACAATCCACTAAACAATTGATTGGACATTGTAGGAAACGTAGATAGAAGGTACAGCTGTTAAAAAAATAAGCTTTAAAATTAGGGCTATTCAAAATAATTGATAATAATATTTAATCAATAATTGTGAATCACATTGATAATGGGCTGAGTCCCGAAACGTGTCTGTTGAATTATAATTCTGAAGTTTTTTTTAAAGGGTATTTGATGTTTCATTTGATTTATCAAGCTGTAAAAAAAAACAGCATGTTTCTTTTGAGTATGGTTCTATGCTATCTACAATATTGTGGTTAAGTGGTAGAGTGGACATTACTGTCCAAACTTCGCCACGTCATTAAAATAAAGAAGTCTTTCTGAAGTCATTCTAATTTGTTTTCCCATGAATGTTTCACTTTGGGTTTATTTGTTGCTATGCAAGCTCGGTCAATATTGGTTTAAAACTTATTATTCTGATTTCAAGTTGTAGGAAACAGGAACGAATGATCATCGAGAAGAGGGCTTGTAGATCGTAGAATAAATCAAAAGATTAATTATTTATTAATCTAAATAAATTAAAGAAATTAATTTGGATTATGAAAAGGAATATTTCGAAGGCTGAGCTTCCTTGATCGATCCCAAAATTCATACATAATTTTATTCATCATGTTCTTGATAAACTGCTCGTATTTATTGTGTAAATAAATAAATAAATAAATAAATAAATAAATAAATAAATAAATAAATAAATAAATAAATAAATAAATAAATAAATAAATAAATAAATAAATAAATAAATAAATAAATAAATAAATAAATAAATAAATAAATAAATAAATAAATAAATAAATAAATAAATAAATAAATAAATAAATTACAAAGTACAGTATTGAGGTTGAAAGACAACTCGTAATCTGTAGTGCTGTAAGGAAATTCAATCATGGAGTAATGACTTGCCAATTTATGAGTTTACCCCAAAGTTATCCCTTGATTACAATCCATAAAATGGAAGTTGATCAAGATCATGTTTGTTTACCAGAGAATTGGTCAACAGCGACATTCTAACTTCTGCAAACACTGACTCACTTCTATAGAGAACATAGTTTGTTTGTTTTTGTTTATTTTTATGAGGGTGAAGCCTACTTGAGCTCATAGGCTAATAGTCTATAAGAGTCTCATATGCCCGGTTTTTACAAGCACCCTCAAATTTGAGGGACCCTCAAGTTTACTACAGTTTACTACATTTCCTATACTTATCATAGAAAAAGTCAGCTGTTCATCAAAATTTGAGGGTCCCTCAACTTTGAGTGTGCTTGGAAAAACCCGGCAATAGTCTGTCCAAGAAAAGAAGACCTTCTGGCAAGATGGGAAAATGACTCCAGCTCGGTTAATATTCGTTCCAAAAGTATAAATTTGGTCTCAAATTGTAGATGAGAATGTTTCCTACTGATTGAGATAAGTGTTCAACTGGAATCATATAAAAACATAATAAAATCCCAAGCTCAACAATATAGAATGAGCCTGTAGAGGTTGTATTACTAATCAAGTGTTTTTCTCAATGTTACCGAGATATTGATTATTAGGATTTGAAAATTCTCTAGTCTATTGACTACGGCGAAGACCTGAAAAATTCTTTCTTTAAAAAATTCATCAACTAATTAAATTAATGTACAAAATGCATGATCTTATAATATACAAAAATTCGAATAGGCTATACAAAATATATGATCTTATAATACACAAAATCCAAAATCTACTAATAAATGGAATCGAGGCTTGAAGCTTTAAGCTAAAATTTATCTGATTTCTGATTTCTTTTCTACAATTTCAAAGCTCACCAGCCCCACGTACACATCTCTAAGACAACATGCATCAAATATTTCCAGGCTATTTCGAATTCCATCTAGTTAAGCGTACACTCTAGTGCATTTGTACGAGAAATGAACGCAATATAGATATAGACACGTGATAGTAGTGAGTGAGTGACACTTGGAGATATATATCTGGTATGTATATACATGAAGATTCATCGAATATACAGGGTGTTTCAGGAGGAATGTGCAATACTTCTCAGGCTGATTCCTTACACCAAGTTGACAAAAAAGTTCCATGGGACCAACCCCCAAAAACGCTTTGTTACTGAGATAACAATGGCGAAAAATTGAGATTTTTCAAAATATATTAATTTTTCTAATTTTTTAGAGGCTTTAGTGAGGTTCTAAAATGATCAATTCCTATGTGAAATTTACTGAGGAATTCAATAAAACCAGTTTCAAGTTTGTAACTTCAACGGTTATTGAGATAATTGGAAAAATATGCCAGAAAACTCAATTTTTCAACAATAAGGGTTATAACTGGATTTATCATAACTGAATCATAAAATTGTATTTTTTATTAATGGAAGTTGAAGAGAGTCGGATTCTGAAGAAAAAGAGTAATCTTACCCAAATCTCAGATATGGCGATCAAAAATCGCAAAATTGACAAAACATATAGCACATGTGATGAATTTGTGTTAAGTAGCGATTTTGCGATTTTTGATCGCTATTTCTAAGATTTGGGTAAGATTTACACAATCGTCGCCAGTTTACTTTTTCTCTAGAATCTGACTATCTTCAACTTCCATTGATAAAAAATACAATTTTATGATTCCTTATCCAGTTATAACCGTTATTGTTGGAAAAAGGCGATTTTTTAGCATATTTTTCCAATTATCTCAATAACCGTTGGAGTTACAAACTTGGAACTGGTTTCATTGAATTCCTCAGTGGATTTTACATAGGAATTTATCATTTTAGAACCTAAGTGAAGCCTCTAAAAAATTAGAAAAATTAATATATGTTGAGAAATCACAATTTTCCGCCATTGTTATCTCGGTAACAGAGCGTTTTTGGGGGTTGGTCCCATGGAACTTTTTTGTGTACTTGTTGTAAGGAATCAGCCTGAGAAGTATTGCACATTCCTCCTGAAACACCCTGTATACTACGAGATATATCTCTTGCAGGAAGCTTGCTTGTTGTATTTCTTTTGTGGCGCTTCTTATATCGTGCAAAACGCTGGCATCGATTTCACCTTCTTCTTATTCCATCCTACTTCCTTCCTTCCTTCTTCTTCCTTCTTCTTCCTTCCCACCCCATCCTTCCCTCCCCGTTTTTCTCTTTACATCTTATCCCATTCTCTCTCCCCCCAACCCCCAAACAGTTTACCGCTCGTATGTGTGCAATAATTTCTTGGGAACTTGCACTGATAGTCTGTCACAGCAAAGAAGACATTCTGGCAAGATGGGAGAATGACTCCAGCTTGGTCAATATTGGTTCCAAAATTATAAATTTCGTCTCAAATTGTAGATTAATATGTTTTCTACAATTTGGGATCAAAATTGAAATTTTTGAATCAATATTGACCGAGTTGGAGTCATTTACACATCTTGCCAGAATGTCTTCTTTGCTTGGACAGACTATACCTTCAGTCACACCTTATCACAAGGCTTCAATAACCACTTTATAGGGCGGTGTTTGCAATAGTCTGTGCAAGCAAAGATGACATCCTGGCAAGATGGGAAAATGACTATAGCTTGGTCAATATGAGTTCAAAAATCATCAATTTGGTTGTAAATTGTAGGAAACATTCTGATCTACAATTTGAGACCAAATTTTCAATTTTTGAATGGATATTGACTGAGCTGGAGTAATTTTCCCTTCTTGCCAGAATGTCTTCTTTGCTTTCACAACAACTCTTGAGATGCAAACTTGTGGATTACCTGTGGATAACTTGTGATATTGTTGTCGGGTGAAGTTTTGAAATTTGCTACAATTACCGAGCAACTCATGCCAGGTAACTTTTCAATCATCAGCCATGCGCTCGAATTCAAGTTGTTTCAAGTTTTGATGTCACTAATTGAATTTGAATATTATTGTCAAGTATTGTTCTATTCCATAAGGATACTTCCCTATCACCTCAAGGTATGATTTTGGAGTGTTTGGAATATGATCTGGAAGTGATAATGAGATTATTGATACATTTCTCTCTATGATTTATAATTTGGGGTCTCATTATCTCAGTATCAACTCTCATCATCAAATATTGATTGGTATATACTAGTTATTAGTTTATAAATCATAAAAATGTTTTAAAAACTATTATATTCTTGATTCTATTGAATTCACCAACTGTCTCAATATATCTGAATTGTTTGAAACTGTATGTTGCAATTGATTAGTTGGATCACATGAGATGAATAATCAAAATAGTTCATGCTTACTGGTTTAATTTTTTATCAATCGATCAGCTTGAAAATGTAAACCTTCGTGACCAAAAAATCATGGTCTTGAATCAAAGTGAACGGTAGAACTGACATTAGTGTATTATTTTATTTCAGAGCTGCTAATAATTATAAATTTAGTTCACATCCATTATTCGGAATATATTTCCACCAAACCAAAAATTTTTTAATTAGATTATTGGAATCAATTAAATTGATTCTCAATAGATTTTATTGATTAATTTTTTATTCGTTAAATTTCTCATTATTATCAGTATGCTTTTAACTATAAAGTTGAAAATATTCAAGAGAAAATGGAAGTTGAAGTAAGGAAGAAATATGGGAAGAGATTCAGTTATCAAGTTATACCTCCATCAATTTGAAGGCCAAATTCTGCAGTATGAAACAGCACAATCATGTTCATGTTCATTAAACAGCACATGTTCAGATTTAAATTTAAGAAAAAAATGTCGCTCTCATCAAGCCTTGATGAAGTGCACACTTTCAATAGTTTCTTCTTCTTCTTCTTCTTCTTCTTCTTCTTCTTCTTCTTCTTCTTCTTCTTCTTCTTCTTCTTCTTCTTCTTCTTCTTCTTCTTCTTCTTCTTCTTCTTCTTCTTCTTCTTCTTCTTCTTCTTCTTCTTCTTCTTCTTCTTCTCTACTTCACTAATCTCATCTTATAGTCTAGAATATAAATAGCATGCAACCCTCACTAAAATAGAATAGTACTCGGTGATAAGAGTATAGATTTCATTGTTTCAATTGCTAAAGGTAGGTTCCCATTACTACAAGTCACGGGCACATGTCGGACACAAAATGCAAAAGAAACACGTGATTGTATGAAGCAACTCAAAAATCAGCTGACCAGTGTGCGTTGCTCTAGAAAACACCGTGTTTCTATTGCATCCTAGGAACATGTGCCAGGGCCACTTTTGTAGTAATTTTGTAGTAGTCATTGCTACTCCCACGACTTAAATAATAATGAGAATAGCTAAATCGTACTATGAATTGGTTTGGGAACACTAATGCCCGGTTTTTCCAAGCACACTCAAACTTGAGGAACCGTCAAATTTAAGGGACCCTCAAATTTTGACGGATAATCAATCAACAGCTGATATTTTCTATACTTTTAACATAGGGAAGTTGAGGGACCCTAAAGTTTTTGACGAATGCTCAGATAACCAGCCGACATTTTATAAAAAATTTCTAAAGCGTATCTGCATTCTCATTGGTTACATACGTTATAATGTAAAGAAAATAATATTATCATCAGTTCAAAGCGATAACCTAAAATTCAGCAGTAGCCTACTTCGAGTGTTTGCATGATATATTTTGTATTTTTTTATGAATGAAGACAAAATAAATTGTGGCATGAATATCTCGATATATTCCGGTATATTTCGATTCTCCCTTGAACAATAAATGAATATACTTTAATGTTCGATAATTTGGGAAATACATAACCTCACAACGTACCGACGACCGACGAGTAGATGTAATAGTACGCGAGTTTGGAAAATAATTATGAGTTTGTAAACTTTTCCACACGAATTATGTACATTTTTTCGTCATACCAGACTGAGAAGGATTTATTAAAACCTCAAAAAACTGAAAACATTAACTGAAGCCAACATAACCTCAACACAACACTAGCAGTAGCACAACAAACGCACACAGTGAACTGTCATGGCGGCTTGTTTGACTCGTTTATTCATACGTCAGAGTTCGGAAAAACAGCTGTGCTAGATTTTCAGTGCTGTAATTATCATCGTGATGATGACTAGTGCCGTAATAATCATCAAAATGATTATTCCCGCATTCAGAACAGCTGATCTTTAATTCTCCTGTAAACGGCAATTTTCCAAACGCAAATGCTTGGAAAGTTGTGTATTACATACGAGTATGGCGAAAATGAATATACTTTAATGTTCGATAATTTGGAAAATGCATAACCTCACAACGTACCGAGGACCGACGAGTAGATGTAAACAAAATAACAGTAGTACTTTTATAATTTTTTTAAAGAAAATGTCAGCTGGTTAGCATTCGTCAAAATTTGAGGGTCCCTCATCTTTGGTTTGAGGACCCCTCAACTCTCCTATGTTGAAAGAATAGGAAATATCAGCTGTTAATTGACGATTCGTCAAAATTCAAGGGTCCCTCAAATATTTGAGTGTCCCTCAAGTTTGAGTGTGCTTGGAAAAACCGGGCATAAAATTGCAAAACCAGAAGTAATTTTTCTGGGGAAATCCAATGTCTGAGAGTAGTCTACCGTAACACATTATCAACATCCCACTCATCAACCTTTCCAAATTACTTTGATTCAGTTGCTTTGCTAATCGAACTTTTAAATGTTCTGGAATCACTAACAGTACAAACAAGAAGTATTTTTCCTGGGGAAATCCAATAGCTAAAATGAGTCACATAACACATTATCAACATCCCACTCATCAACTTGTTCAAATTACGCTAATAAGACGTTCACATTAGGGGAATTATTGAGCAGGAAATGTACAATTTGTAGTCAAAAGAGAACGGATGGTTGAATCCCAACTTTATGAGCGCGGTTTCTTTTAGCTTCAGCAGTTCAAAGAGATGCAGATTCGAAGATTGATTGTAACGACCTTATTCTAAAGTGATCTGAGTAGTCTGTGTGGAAAGAGTGGGGTTTTTGTGTGACGGAGATATTTTTACAAGTGATAAATTCTTTTCGCGTAGTCTGTCCAAGCAGAGAAGACATTCTGGCATGATGGGAAAACGACTTTAGCTTTGTCAATATTTGTTCAAAAATTAAAAATTTGTTCCCAAGTTGTAGAAAACATTCTGATCTACAATTAGAGACCAAATTTGTAATGTTTGAACCAATATTGACTAAGATAGAGTCATTTTCCCATCTTGCCAGAATGTCTTCTTTGTTTGGACAGACTATACAGTCAGACAGCTGACGAGCGAGCGAAGTGCAGTAGGTTGATTTTGGCGGGCTAAACCAATTGTGAGAGGACTCTCTTACTTACTTTGTTAGTCGCCGTTTATAAATAATGTGTTCTTGAACCTCTGTGACTGACGTATTCTCTTGGAAATCTCACATTGTTGCTCGACAACTACCTTCATAATTGACACGTGAAGTCACTTTGGAGTTACTCAATCACTCAATATTTGTTAGAATTAATGAAAATGAATCGTGTAGTATTATGAAAATTGATGTATTGACCATCAATACATCATTGATGTATTGACCATCAATACATCATTGATGTATTGATGATTGTAAGAGGAGAAGCTCTGTGATCGTGGTGTTAAGTTACGAACACTGTGGACCACTCTTGGATGGGTGACCAGTATTTGGGCAAGTACACATTGGCGAGGTGGAACCTACTCGTGAGGTTCTCCCCACCATTAAAAATATTATACAAATAGAAATTGATGAAAATTATTTTCCTGAGGGTGATGCCTAATTGTGCTTTCAGGCTTGTGCGTGAGTAATCAGAGGGATGAGAAATGATGACTACTTTTAGGTTGTCTGGACCGATAGCTTATCGTCTCCTCAGGAAGACGGGGTGGCGGTATCTATGTGATTGTGCAGTGTTCAAAGAAGTTTTCACTGGTCAAGACTCAAACTCAGATCCTTTTGGTTATCAAACCGGCTCGTAATCACTTACTCCAATGAGCAACCCAAATTGCTCAATCAATCAATATTTGTGAACATAATATTATCGTACTGCTTATCATGGAGTTTTTTTAATATAATACGTCTATTGTATAGTCTGTCCAAGCAAAGAAGACTCTCTGGAAAGATGGGAAAATGACTACAGCTTGGTCAATATTTGTTCAAACATTACAAATTTTGTATCTAATTGTAGATCAGAATGTTTTCTACAATTTGGTAACAAATTGATAATTTTTAAACCAATATTAACCAAGCTTGAGTCATTTTCCCATCTTGCCAGAGGGTCTTCTTTGTTTGCGACAGACTATACTCAACTATTGAATCACAAATTCACCATGTAATGCTGAATTTATGTTAATTATCTAGAAATATAAAAATACGTGGTAAGACAAACTAGTAGTGTGAAAAATGACGTAGTAGCTTCAATACATCAATGAATGAAGTTGGTTAGTTCATCAACTCTGTTTCATTGAAGTAGACCGCAACCACGTGGAAAAGTTATCTAGTTCAGGGAGTAGTCACTAGAGGGCGCAGCGCAGGTTCTCATGTGAGAAAGTGGCAAGCAACATGGTGAGAGCGCGATGCATCCCTGGATTAATTGAGAGCCAACATCGATTAATAGAAGTAGGTCAGTGTTCCCCCGTTAATATAACTGGCTTCTTGATATTCATTACTTTGAGTTACTTTGAGTAAGTGTAGAGAATTCTATCACTTTATTGTTTTTTCTGTGGGCGATGCCCACATGAGCTCTTAGGCTTGTGCGTAGGCAATAAGAAGGATGATTGTGATGAGAGATTCTATAGTCTGATCAAGCAGAGAAGAGCCTCTAACAAGATGAGAAAATGACTCCAGCTCGGTCAATATTGGTTCAAATATTATTGATTTGGTCTTCAATTGTAGATCAAAATTATTTCTACAATTGAGACCAAATCAATAATTTTTGAACCAATATTGACCGAGCTGCAGTCATTTTCTCATCTTGTCAAAGGCTCTTTTTTGCTTGGTCAGACTATACGACTACTCTTTGAGTAGTCAGGACCGACGGCTTATCGTCTCCTCCGAATGACGGGGTTATACGGGTGACATTATAGTATTATTTATTATTCTAGTTGGCTAGTAGGCCCTGTTTACTTGATTTCAATTTTACTTTTAAGTTGAAGTACATTGACTTATTAGATTCTTCTTGCTGTTCATTTCTTTTTTCTAGTCACTCATTCACCTCACTTAAGGGTAAGTTTACATTATTTGTGAAACCGTTGTCAATAGAACTATTGTGATCTAATTATAATATTTAAAATCGTTATACTAGTACTATACAAAGGTACTGTACACCAGCACTAGTACTATGTATAAACAGAGTATAATCTTATACATAGTACTATGTATAAAGCAGAGAAAATCGGCCATACTTTGTAGGCTGATAACTGATACTATCCGAATTTTGAAATGCATTCCATTGAACATGGATTTTATCTTTGTAACAAAGGTTTTCTTCCCCACAAACACTTGGTAACAAGTTTCTTGTGGAGAAGACTTTGTTACCGAGATATCTATTGATTCCTGATGGTTATGATAATGGACTGTATAATTGAATAGACTTTGTGAATTGAAGATTATTTATTATAACACACGTCATGTTGATTGATAACATATTATACACAATACACATTTTCACATTGACTTGCACCTACTGCACTGTACTTTACTCTCTACCGTAATGTCCTGAAAAGTATGAAATTGAAACAGTTACATATAGTATGCTCCCAAGAGAGCGCTCACGCTGATACATAGCAGCTTCAACACCTGATCTTTCAATAATTTATTCGAATGAGTATGTACATGATGATTTCATAATATGATTAATGATTACATAAATATGATTCTGTTGTCACGAGAATATTACTTCCCGGTTCTGACTAGAACTGAAGAAGTTCGTAAACCGAGATAGCCTTCTCTTCTTGAGATTCTTCCAAGTCTCTTTAATTTTCATCTTAGTTGGTTATTTATTTGTTAAGTTTATTTAATGTGAGTTGTCTACATTAATGTCATATTGTTGTCACAAAATAAAAGATTATTTTACTTTTTACCATTGACTACACAATATTATTGTACACTTCTACTACTATACTTTGTGGGAAGTGGAAGGGGGGAAAAAGAATATAGTAAGAAGTAGGTGAGAGAGGAGTGCGTTTATAGTATGTCCAAGCAAAGAAGACCCTCTGGCAAGATGGGAGGATGACTAAAGCTCGGTCAATATTGGGTCAAAAAATTTTGATTTGGTCTCAAATTGTAGATCAAAATGTTTCATACAATTTGAGATCAAATTAATGATTTTTGAACCAATATTGACCGAGCTGGAGCGATTCTCCCATCTTGCCAGAGGGTCTCCTTTGCTTGTACAGACTATAGCGAGAGAACTGGCTGCTGGATGGTACAGTACCACCGCACCGGATAATAATTCATCGGGCCTTGCGCGAAACCGCCACACTGCTGTGTTGCCATGGCAACGACGCGCGCATGCGCAGCAGGACGCCAGGCTCAACCTGACCGGCATATTGACCATCTGATGGCATCAGCAGCATCAGCAGAACAGCACGGCCTAGTCACTGCTGACTGCATCACGGGGTCAGCAGCACCAAACCGATCAGCGGTCACGTGGTGCCGATTGAAGGGCCAACATGCTCAACGTGACCTTGTAGAGGTGGTGGCTGAAATTGGGGCGGTTTTGTCGGCTCTCACAACAGCTGATGTCAATTGGAGATGTCTAGAGGATGTTTTGAAATCAACAGCTGATGTTGTCAATTTGAGTTGTTATTTAGCTATGTCTAGGTCCACTGCCTAGATGATGTTTTTGAAATCAAAAGAGACATTAGATGCTTTAAATCAGCTGTTAGTAGGTTACATCAAGCACAAAGACAGACGAAATCGCCCTACTTTTTGGCGTCAGCTGAGACAAGCTAGTAATTGAATCAGCTGACTAGTATAAATTCGAAACTTCAATCAACAGTTTTTTTAATTCATGAATTCTTCTCTTCAAACTCATTCCTTGTAAAATTCATTTATTGTAAAAAGTATTTGAATCGGATACCAAATAAAACTCTTTCTTGCCTTTCTCTTGCAGCTTGGCAATGATATCTATGAACGTATCAAAATCATTTATTGTTAAAAAACATTTGAAATATTACAACAATTTACTTGACGTAGGCCAAGTCTGGTCAAGATGATGTTAAATCAGTTGTAGTCACGAGGTGAACGCTTACCTTCTAAAGATAGCTAAAGTCTGGTCGAGCAGAGAAGACATTCTGGCAAGATGCGAAAATTACTCCAGCTCAATCAATATTGGTTCAAAAATTATAAACTTGTTCTCAAATTGTAGAGCAGAATGTTCTCTACAATTTCAGATCAAATTCACAATTTTTAAACCAATATTGACCGAGCTGGAGTCATTTACCCATCTTGCCAGAATGTCTTCTCTGCTCGACCCGACTTTGCCTATCTTGAGAAGGTAAATGTTCACCTAGTGACTACAACTGATTTTACATCATCTTTGCCTAACACGTTCGCGGGCCCATTCAATTAAGCTAGGAATCCATTCCTGATCACAGATTCCAACGGAATTGGCGGTCGGTTGACGACTTACATTAATCCTCAGCTCTGTTAGGACAGTCTAGGAGCGGTCTTCTCCAGCAATACTATTCAATTAAGTTCATCTCGACTTGTTTATGCACTCGCAGACCGCTCTACGACTGTTCTAACGGAGCCAAGTACGGATAAAAGATGTTTGTCATCTGTCAACTTTGTTGGCGTTTGATGTAGCTAACGATGTTGCCATGAAAACGCGTTCATATTTGACGGAGTCTGTCTTAATGTAATCACAGAAATTACTGGGGAAGCAGGTATAGTCTGTACAAGCAAAGAAGACATTCTGATAAGATGGGAAAATGACGACAGCTCGATCAATATTGATTCAAAAATTGTAAATTTGTTCCCAAATTGTAGGAAACATTCTGATCTACAATTTGAGATCAAATTTATAATTTTTGAACGAATATAGACTAAGCTGGAGTAATTTTCCCATCTTGCCAGAATGTCTTCTTTTCTTGGACAACATAGTGTTGCTGTAGTTAAGTGGTTGGAGTATCGGGGGGGGGAGGGAAGAAACCGAATATCGGTTATGGAAGATTTACAACGCGGATGTTTCTTCATTATTTCATCATGGCCTACGTATTTTTGTTTTATTCGAATTTTTATTTTTGTTCTATTCAAAATAAATAATTCAATCTGAAAGACCACTTTTAATTTAATGCTCTATCGATAATTAATAATTAATCAAGCAGTTGGTATACTGCAATATCTATCAATTCTTCCCTCTTTATCGATAAGTTTCATATCATCAATAAACTTATTTTTGATTGCAAAAAAAAATTATCTGGAAGATTAGAATGAATCCATAAACTTTCCTATGAATCATTTTATTATTCATTCAAACTGGGCGTATGAAATGGATCCAAATCACGTCAGTGTGGCCTAGTTATTATTGTTTTAATCGAAATTGTTAATTTTATTCAATTTGGAAGACTAGATTGGATACATGAACTCAATTTTTCATGCATCATAATTATAATTTAATTATCTCAATCATACTGAAAGGATGGGAATAATTCAAGTAATTTAAAAATTGAGTAGTAAACTAATGCCCGGTTTCTCCAAGCACACTCAAATTTAAGGGACCCTCAAGTTTACTACACTTCACTAAATTTTCTATACTTATCATAGAAAATGTCAGCTGTTCATCAAAATTTGAGGGTCCCTCAACTTTGAGTGTGCTTGGTAAAACCCGGCATAATAGGTCCAACTACAGTGATTATATCAAGGTAAGTTCCTTCTTTAGATTCACAGGGGCTAAGGTTGAGCTAAAAAGAAAATCTTCAAAGATATACGATAATAAAACTTCTGCTCCCGCCAATGCATTGATTCAGAACAAGATGGCGTCCCAAGCTATTATAGCCAATAGTAAACAAGAAATGAGATGGCCACACTGTCTTATATAGTCACTGTAGGTATAACTGATCAGTGAAACATTATGAAAAAAATAAAATTGTTTAGTCATTTGGCCTTGATATTTTTTAGTGGTCATGATCACAATTCTTAAAAAATTAGTTAACTAGGTTAAAAATATCAAAATACTAGGGCTGTTCATAGCATTTGAGATTTGACAACACTGCAATTCCAAATCACTTTCTTTCAAATTTATTATTAATCATATCGAATCTTGCGAATGAATCAATTGATTTCTCACTAATATTACCTCCAAAGTCTGTCCAAGCAAAGAAGACATTCTGGCTAGATGGGAAAATGACCCGAGCTCGGCCAATATTGGTTCGAAAATTTTATATTTGGTTATAAATTATAGATCAAAATGTTTCCCACGATTTGGGAGAAAAAATTATAATTTTTGAATCAATATTGACCAAGCTGGAGTCATTTTCCCATCTTTCCGGAATATCCTCTTTGCTAGGAGAGACTATAGTTCATTGAGAAGTTGGGAAAGTTGAAGATGGGAGACTCGAGTGTAAAATAAATAAGATATAACTGATCCAGTGAAAGTGAAGTTTTTCACTGGGAGAATAGTTGAGTCAGCAAGTGAGCATTTGGTTTGAAAGCTATAAAAGAGACAGAAGATGAGAGGAAGAAATAGCTGACGTGAATATCAGTTTATGAATTGGAAAAGTTTTGAAATTCAATCACATTGCTATGGAGTTATCAATCTCAGGCAACTTGTCGTATGTATTCACCGTTAAAAAATGTTGTATAATTTAGTACCGATCTTGGGGAAATATTTTATTGGTAAAATTTGTAGACTGAATATAATTACTCATGTTGTGAATTTCTCCACAATCAAAGAATATTACAATATTTCATTGTTCTCTATTCTAATTTGAATGAAAATTATCTCATAAATATTTGAGGAATTGTATCATTGGTGCACTGGTATGATAAGTTGATTACGGAAACGCTTGAAAGTTTTGGCGGATTTGAAGAGGTTTTTTGAAAAGCAATTGTGCTTACTTGAATACATTGACAAATATGACAATTATGTAGGGGAATCAGTGTATGAGGAAGGAATTCATTAGTTATAAATCGAAAGTAGGAATAATATTAGTTGTAAAAAGTTGCTTTCTTTAATTGAATCCTTGAAGGTATTGACAATCACATTTAATTGAATTTCTGGTACATCGACGTAATATGGTAAATTGGTATAATGTTAATTGATGGTGATGAAAATAGGAAAACATACATGTTGCTACTATTTGTATTTAGATACTTCTTACAATAGTACCATGGTTTCAAAGGCTTGATACTTTGAAGCCTTGGAACCATGGCATAGTCTGTCCAAGCAAAGAAGACCCTCTAGCAAGTTGAGAAAATGACTCTAGCTCGGTCAATATTGGTTCAAAAAATATTGATTTGTATTCAAATTGTAGATCAGAATGTTCCCCACGATTGAAACCAAATTTAAAATTTTTGAACCAATATTGACCGAGCTGGAGTCATCTTCTCATCTTGCCAGAGGGTCTTCTTCGCTTGGACAGACTATACTATATTACACAAGTTCCTATGCAAATTCTTAGTATTGCAAGTTGTAGTATTGACTTTATCAGTGTTTTTCAATATTTCTTATGTAGAAACACCACAATAACCCATTAAAAGCAATCGATTTCTGTTGACTAGTGAATTTGGAATAGTTTTACTTGGCTTTTACAATGATACTAGTTATTCTTGATTACTAAAATACAGAATTATACCCAATTATCCTTAGATCAGCAATAATTATCCTTGGATCAGTAGCATCTCCATAAATACAACTCACTTAATATGATAATTGACGCTAATACTCGTGTACTTACGTTTTAAATTTGGATACAGGATGAATAGGGTTGGATTACCAGTGGTTAAACTGAGTACGGCTCTAGTTTGTCCAAGCAGAGAAGACATTTGGGAAAGATGGGAGAATGACTCCTGCTCGATCAATATTGGTTCAAAAATGATCAATATAGTCTCAAATTGTAGATCAGAATGTTTTCTACAATTTCAGACCAAATTAATATATTTTGAACCAATATTGACCGAGCTGGAGTAATTCTCCCATCTCGCCCGAAAGTCTTCTTTGCTTGACAGATTATAGCTGATGATAGATTTCAAACGAAGAATGCTAATTTCTAGTGCCAAACCGAACCAAACAGCACAAATTAGATACTCGAATAACAAGAAAAAATAGAATTTTGGCACCGCTTTGTTTCTTGTAAATAAATGAACTTGGAAGCTGGGGACTTCTTACTAAACCCGTAATACAGAGCAGGTTGAATGGAATGCTACTTCTTCACAGCTCATCGCTGAAATCAATACTCATCAAGATGCTGGGAAAAAACAATGTTTCTAGTGGGAATTTAGGGGAAAATAACCTGAGTTCAATTATTGAGATTGAAGTAAAGCAACCTAGAGTACTGGCGGCTCGTACCTAATCCTATTCCTATTCCTATTCCTATTTCAAGGCCAAGTGTTAATGGAAAGGATATCCTTATTATCCTTTCCCAAGAATGGACATATATATGTCTAAACTTCGCCTTTTCACTTAGATAACTTACACACCTTATTCATTTTGCAGAACCTCGAATTAAAATTTTGTATAAATTTTGCATTCATTACTTCACCGTTTTATTGTATTTTTACAAGAAGTTTCTATTTTGTGAAATTTATAGGATAATTTTGTTTTACTCATTTATTATATCACAATGTAGAATCTAAGCCGAATTTTGTTATCTATTTGAATAAAGTAATCTAATCTAATCTAATTCCTCGATAAGCGGTACATACAAACGTTACAAAATGGCGACTCAAACAGCAAATACAATATGGAAGGATTGCTCAATATATAGGCCTACCTACAGTGACTATATATAGAGTCTTATTATAAGAGTCCTATTATTATAAGTCCTTATTATAAGAATCCTAAGAGTCTTATTATAGTCACTGTAGGCCTACCTAACATATTTTATTGAAAAATGTTACGAGAAAATGGGAAAACAATGGAATAAGATAATAGCCAACAAAATGACAAATAAATTTATTATAATACTAGATCGTACCAGGTGGAATGAATTTCGTCTAGAACTGTACTGATAATAATCACCTTTTGTTACTTTATTAGTTATTTCTCAAACTTCTAGAATGTTCAGATGTATCCTTTTGCACTGGCGGCTCGTACACACGAAACAAGTGAAGTGCCCGTATCTTCTACTGTACAGCACTTAACCTAGAGGAAGACTAGAGAAGGCTAGAAGACTAGAGAGTGCTATTACTTCTCTAGAGGACTAGAGAGTGCCTTCAACCTACATAATAATAGCCTATATTTATTATGAAAGAACATTTATATAACCTCAATTTGAACATTTCAATCTAAATTGGAATATAATATGATCTGGGCAAACGCCTCTTTTACATTCCTGTAACTGTATTTTTGTTAATAATATAAATGAATGGTTGATATTGTTGGTTGATTATTAAGGGTCGTCAGATCCAAAAATGAAATTATCATAATTATTCACTTATTTATAGCTTCATTTATCAATTATTCATATTATTCATTTAGCACTATTCACTTATTTATCAATATTCACTTTTTAGCTTTTATTTCACCTTTTATTACTATGTTTTATGTTATTAATAATGTATATTCGACTATGTTAGTAATCACATGTAATAGCGGTCCTAAAGGTGAAATAATAGCAAAAAAGTTCTCCTTGTACACTGAAGTTGTGCCTCAGTACCCGAAACACGTCCGACAAGCGGCTAAGTAGTGAGTAAAGTTGTTGAAGGGGAAGTTGATAATTTAATTTATTATAATTGATCATCAACAGTTCAAGTACAATGAAGACAAAGAAGGAATTTAAGAGAGATTTAAACTGATTGGAAATAGATGATGAATGGAATTTGATGCAATTTTTATCATAGTAGTTCAAATAATGGTAGTTTTTATGATATGAACTACGCTCTAGTGTTTATTGAAATTATTCTTACTTGTTTCAATTTCGCTCTTAAATTGACGGTTAGTGTTTACATTAGAAATGAGTCACATAGGATGAAAATTCTAGAAAACTATCATTCAAATAAAGTGATTTCTAAGACAATCTTGGAGAAAGTTGTTATTGTGTTTTTATGGGTTTAGTTTGGTTATAAAGTTTTTATAGTGTTTTTATACTTGTTAGTGTTTCACCTGTATTATGTTCACCTGTTGTTATTGTGTTTTTATGTGTTTAGTTCAGTTATAAAGTTTTTATTGTGTTTTTATACAGTTGTTAGTGTTTCACCTGTATTCTAGCTGTTTTTTATCATAATTCTAATATATTTGTTTGTTTTTTCTTTGACAGGTCGCTGCCAAAAATCAGCAGCCAGGACGACGATGGGCCGACGGGTCATTCACACCAATATCCAGGAGTGGTCCACTTCGAACCCATTCCACACGACCATGACTTTTGTGAGAGGGTTGTCATCAACGTGAGTACAGTCATACACTCTTCTATTCCCCACATAGCATATGAACATATCAGATACGTATTAGATAAGTTCCATCGATACTTACAGTATGTATCGGATACGTAAGTTTACGTATCTAGTACATATCTGATATGTATCTGATACGTGAAAATGTCCGCTTTTGAGATACATATTATTTAGGTATTGATTATACGTATCTGATATGTATCACCCTCATGTCTTGGATATACATCTAATATGTAACTAACAAAAAAGAATTGCCAAAATACTTGTTGATCAATGATATAGATATTATCAAAATGATGATATTGATATTTGTAATTGTTGAAATAAAATCATAATAATCCAGTTAATCCCATTTGGAAAGACATAAAAAGATCATAAGAAACTTAACCTCAAAATACTGAATGCAATCAATAGCCTACTTAGCATTGGATCAGATTCAAATCAATTCATAAATGAAACACAGATTTATATAATAAGTAATATATTATAATATCAAATTCAAATAAACAATTTTCATCCTTTTAAAAGTACTATTTTGGTTTTGTCTCCACAATCATATCAGCTTACATTTCATCACTTCTCACAACAGAAAATTTCAGTTCAGGAAGAGCACACGAGCAGAGACACAGTTACTAATGCATTGTGGGTAGGTTTAGCGGATATGTATCTGATATGTATCGGAAAGTATTGGGAAATACGTATCAATTCTGCCTTAAATAATATGTATCAGATACGTTTGAGGTACATATTTTGTAATACATACTTTAAGGGTTACATTGATATGTACTTAATATGTATCGGATTCTTTGTGTGCTATGTGGGTCCTCACGTTTTTCATTCAATAACAATTATAGTCTGTCCAAGCAAAGAGTTTCCAAAGAAAAATGATGTTATGCATGTGACCTTCTCAACTGCGCTGGCACTGGCACGCATCAATATTATATGTCCATGTGATTCACTATTAAAGTCGAGTAAAGTAGGCTTATAACATTTTAAAGAACGAAATAATACACAACACACAATACATCAGTATGCAATACACCACATCAGAATTCATTACAATACATTTTATGTAGTGTAATTTAATATTTTTTGAGTAGTTGTGTAAGTGACATTTTGGTAGTTAATCATATTGAATGAGAAGATACTATCAATCAACATATCTATTAGAAATTGAGATACCGGTTACGGTTGCTTATCCATTATCTAATAAACTAATGTTTGAAATGAAGAGCAGTGTTCCTGTTCATACTAGGGTCAAGCTCCGCTATTGGTAGTTGCTCGAACCAATCACAGTGAACGTCTGCCATTGGCCTAGACAAGTCCCTCCCCTCCTTATACAGATTTTTCAGAATGGCGATTCAAACACCAAAGAGCAAAATATCTTAATATTAATATATATATCTTAATATATATTGCTTAAAAGAGCATTATTAGGAGATTGATGAATATAGGGTCCTTACTATAAAAGTGAAATATTCTAACTTTGCTAAACATTCTGTAGCAAATGATCACAAATACAAGGCCGAGAAGAATGTTGAGTTTCTGCATTTCAATGACAAAAGGACACTGGCGGCTCGTGCCCACGAAACAGGTGAAGTGCTGTACAGTGAAAGATACGGGCACTTCACCTGTTTCGTGGGAACGAACTGCCAGTACAAAAGGATACATCTAAACAGTCTTGAAGCTTGAGAAATAACTAGAGTAACAAAGGTACCGTTCACAGTACCGTTCTGTACGAAATTCATTTCACCCGGTACTATCTAGTATATTATCATAAATTTATTTGTCATTTTGTTGGCTATTATCTTATTCCATTGTTTTCCCATTTTCTCGTTACATTTTTCAATCTACTTCTTATGTTAGGTAGGCCTATCTATTGAGTAATCCTTCCATATTTTATTTGCTGACTGAGTCGCCATTTTGTAACGTTTGTATGAACCGTTTATGGAGGAGGTGCTTGTCTAGACCAATAGCAGACGTTCTCTGTGATAGGTTCGAGCAACTACCAATAGCGGTTCTTGATAGTTAATATAAACACTGCTGCTCGTGACTTGAAGTTCTAGTTCACCATAGATTGATAAGCAGAATTGATAATCTCCTCTCTGATTAGTGGTTCAAAGTGGTGAATCAGGCAGCTAACACAAAATAAGGATTAATAAATAGTTACAAAAACATACGAACTTGTTGATCTCAAATTTCGTTATACATCACAAAACATTGATATACTTGAAAATACATACATTAAAATACATACAATTTATTCTCAAGTACGAGTATTCCAATGTATTTTTGTATTATGGTGTATTGTTATACATTCTCATACACTTTATGGTATTATGATGTTTTCTAATGTATTTGGATGTATTAAATAAATCACACTACATTGAAAAACATCATATTTCATAAAAATACATTGCAATACATCATAGTTCGTTACAATGCATTACACTACATTAGAATACATCATAATATGTCAAACTCATCAGAATATATAACAATATCTTTGAATAGCTACTTAATAGCATGTTTTGTCGTGTATGAATATATAACAATACATCAGAATTCATTTGAATAGCTACTTAGTAGTATGTTTTCTCGTACTTAAATGTAGCCTATTTTGGACTATTCCATCCAATGCATTCCTATGTAAGTTATTACGAGATTAAGCGATGATAAGAGTGAGATGCCTGAAGAGTGAATATGTTATCAAGAGTGAAGAAAAGAGTGGGTGTGAGAAAGAGTGTTTATGAGATCAAGCAAACATAAGAGTGAGAGAGTTTGATTTAAGAACAATATATCCAGAGAAATTATTATAAACGTTTTTGAGATAACTGATCAAGTAATCACAAGAGTTGGAGAGATGGATTGAGTGACAATCTATATCTATAAAAGCGAAATGGCACTGACTGATTCATTCATTCATTCATCACCAGAACTAAAAATCCACTGAACCGAATGCGTTCAAATTTGGCAGGCATGTTCAGTTGGACGTTCAAACTCGCGCTAAGAACGGATTTTAGAAAGTTTTCAAGGATACGACAAATATTTAAGTTTTTCTATAGTTTTTTGGCGTTTTCTCAATTTTTTCGAGAACCAATTGGTAGAAAATTTTTATATTTGGTAGGCAGGTTCAGATAAGGTCTAGAAATGTTGTGTTAAAATATTTTTGAATTCCGTTCAAGATTACGCCAGTTATCAGTTTTTTTTAAATTGCGGGTTGCATATCTTCCGCCTTGATACGACTAATCCTTACTGTAAATCAATGGTTCAGGGAGATTATAGATAAACTAATTTGGAAGATATTGAATCAACTTTCAAACTATGTCCGATATAGTTCCCAAGGTTACGCTCAATATTAGCGTTCTACTATTTTTCAGAATTTTCGGATTTTGTCTTGGATTTTTCGAGAATAAATTGTTAGAAAATGTTGAAATTTGGTAAACAACTCCAGATTATGTCTAGAAATGCTGTATTCAATGAATTTTGAATCCCTTCTGAACGGAATTTGCAGGCGAGTGAAGCGAGCCTGTTTGACTCACTGACACTGCTGATACTGTCGGGGGTCCAGGGGGCGGAGCCCCCTGGCTAGGCGGAGAAGGCGAGCGAAGCGAGCCTGCCGGCTAGTAGCCTATAAGATCCAAATATATTACAGTAGAACGCCGATTAACCGAATTGCCAATTATCCGAATAGGTCTTTAGCGTAGTAATAAATTAGAAGCCAGTGTTTACGACGTGATTGTAGCACGGCTAGGCGATGTGTTGTACTTATATAATTGTACTTACTGTTCTGTTGTTTGGTAAAATATTTGTTTTGCTTTCCACATCAATTTAACATCACTACACTGTACTTTTCAAATGTAATAAAGTTCATTCCAAGTTTTACACATTGTTTTTCTTATACAATTTCATGTCCAATTATCCGAATTTTCGCTCATCTGAATTGATCCCGGTCCCAATTAGTTCGGAAAATCGGCGTTCTACTATATTATTATTAAAGTGACCAAGACAACTGACCAAGCAATAACAAGAGTCAGAGAGATGGATTGATTAATATTTTAAGATCCAAAGAAATGATTAGCCTATAGAAATGTATGAAATAAATGATCAAGCAATCACAAGAGTGAGATACTGTATAGTGAAAAACTATGAGATAAAGAGAAAGAAGTATGTTTGTCTCATTCTATAAGCCATCTTACTCTGTCCCTCTCACATAACAGGCGATGCAGGCTCTAGAATCCGTGTCACTATTTCACTGGGCCCGGCTATAGTCCGTCCAAGCAAAGTAGACCCTCTGGCAAGATAATAAAATGACTCCAGCTTGGTCAATATTGGTTCAAAAATTATTGATTTGGTCTCAATCGAAGGAAACAGATTCTGATCTACAACTTGCGACCAAATAAATAATTTTTGAACCAATATTCACCGAGCTGGAGTCATTTTCCCATCTTGCCAGAGGCTCTTCTTTGCTCGGACAGTTTATACAACTACGGACTTCCAATCGATATCTTTCGCCGGCTGATTTCAACCACGCCGGCACGCCCACACGCGCACTCACACACTCACACACACGCACCAATTCAAGCGAAGATCGCTAGTTCAAATGTTTGCAGAGATTCTTTTGCGAATTTTATAATCAGCTTCTGGGAATATCGGAAGATTTTCTGTGAATGCTGCTGAGATAATTTGGGGATTTTGATTGGTTGTTGACTGAGAATCTACTGCAGAGTTCGTTAGATGAAGATTTTTGATTAGTTCCATACGTCTAATTGAATACAGTGATGGACTACGTGAGATGAAGATTTGTATTGATAATTTCATACAGTTCAAAATGCCTTTAGCCTTCCTCATTCACAATTACTTGACACAAAATACGATACTCGATTAAATGTTGCTGTATTATGCAACACAATATGGAATAATCAGAATAATGAAATAATTGTTTCATCTAGGGTTATGATTTAGGATTAGGATTTAGATTTGGAAGAGAATGCGAAGCGGAAGCGGAGTTTTTCAATCTGAACTGAATGTGAATAGCCTACTCTCCATTACTGTACTTGAAGTGAAACGCATGAAAATAGCCCAATGGAAACTGAAACATCAGAGTCCCCATCTGGCAACGTCGCACCTTAGTTACAATCTAACCATATGATATAATTTAATACAATTACAAATAATATTAAAATAATACGTGTTGACTCAGTTTTTCTCTCTTTTAAGCATAATTTTCATGAGATATGAACAGGTGGAGGGGGCGGCTTCGGCTCGGCCAGTGTTGGTTCGGGGACTGTGAGTTGTGATTGAGAATTTATGGCTTTTGGGCCGGTATTGGCCGGGCTGGGGCCGTTTTCCCGTCGTGCCGGGGTGTCTTCTTGGCTTGGACGGGCTGTATAGTAGAGTGAATTTGAAACTGGCAACCAGCTGGTAGGCCTAGGCCCTTCATGGGCTGTTAAGCCAGACATGAACATGAAACTTTTCTCGAGGAATTCCTATTGTGCTTTCTTTACTGGGTTGTGATAGGAATTAGCAGACAAGATTGAAAATAGACAACCATGTCCAGAGATTTATTTGTAGCAAGTCGAATGTGAGAACGCTCACAAGAAACGCATCCATTGAAAAAGCAGATAAAAATTATTCCTATGCTTTTAAATGGACAGATTTCCTACTCTACATAGTTGTCCATTTTTATTAGGGCATGACCTAGAATTAAAAAAGGCTAGAGTTTTACTCAAGATGAAGCTCAATTCAATATGTGAGGGGAGAATGAACTCAAGCTCATTTCTAATGAAACTGGAAATGCGAATCGAAATATTTGAACATCTAGAGTCTACTCAACCTGTAATGAAGACGAGAGGAACCCTGCGTAAGAATAGTCTGTCCAAGCAAAGAAGACATTCTGGCAAGATAGGAAAATGACTTCAACTCAGTCAATATTGATTCAAAAATTATAAATTTGATCTCAAATTATAGATCAGAATTTTTCCTACAATTTGCGACCAAATCAATAATTTTTGAACCAATTTTGAACGAGCTGGAGTAATTTTCTCATCTTGCCAGAATGTCTTTCCTGTTTGGACTGACTATAGATGAGTCGTAAAATGAGTGGAGAGGGAAATTGTCGTGTTGAGTCAATTATTTTGGGACGCGCCCAAAACTATCTTTTGCCTTGACGTGGAGCATGTGTCAACTTATGAGTAGATAGATAGACAGACAAGCTTCTCGCTAGGAATTCTGTTCCAGCTCTTGTTCTTTTGAAGTACAACTCGTGAACTAGGATTGATTTTACCATAGAATAATAGATTACATTTCAATCCTCTTTGATCATATAGTCTCTCCAAGCAAAGAAGACCCTCTGGCAAGATGAAAAAATGACTCCAGCTCGGTCAATATTGGTACAAAAATTATTGATTTGGTCTCAAATTGTAGATCAGAATTTTCCCCAAAATTTTGACCAGATCAATAACTTTTGAACCAATATTTACCGAGCTGGACTCATTTTCAGATCTTACCAGAGGATCTTATTTTCCTGTACAGTCTATACTTACCTTGAGCACGTGTAGGCTATAGCTAAAAAGTCTATTGAAAATCATCCAACAAAGTTTTCAATGTGAGTTGATTCAAATACCAGAGCAGATCTTGTTAACATTTTTACTGAAACGGTATGATTGTTGTTTTCATCGACAGAAAGCTGTTTTAAAACGTTTCTAATCGCTGTTCAAAAACATGTCAAGTTTTTCAAGTATTTTCCAAGCATAAAAATTGCAGTTCTAAATCCTAATTATTTCCCAATCATTGTTGATTGGCTTCCAATCAGATTTTCTTTTCACTTGAACTCTTACATTTATGTTCACAAAGTTTTTTGTGATATTCTATGTGTAGCCTATGATTATGGCTGAGAAACTCAACTATACCAACATCAACCCATATAACAACCGGATTTGAATCAATAAGAATTATCTTCATAATGCATTAAAAATTCACAATTAGGTCTGCTTCGAAAAATGAATAAATAAAAATAAAAACTGAGTACCCTATCAAAAACTACTATGTTTAACTTGAGTATAGTACTTATATAGGGTGTTTCAGGAGGATTGTGCAATACTTCTCAGGCTGATTCCTTACACCAAGTAGACAAAAAAGTTCCACGGGACCAACCCCCAAAAACGCTTTGTTACTGAGATAACAATGGTGGAAAATTGAGATTTTTCAAAATATATTAATTTTTCTAATTTTTTAGATGCTTTAGTGAGGTTCTAAAATAATCAATTCCTAAAAATCAACTAATTAATTTGTAAAATTAGCTAAGGAATCCAATGAAACCAGTTCCAAGTTTTTAACTTCAACGGTTATTGAGATAATTGGAAAAATATGCTAGAAAACGCCATTTTTTCAACAATAAGGATAAGGAATCATATAATTGTATTTTCTATTAATGGAAGTTGAAGAGAGTCGGATTCTGAAGAAAAAGTTAAATGGCGGAGATTGTGTAAATCTTACCCAAATTTCAAAAATAGCGATCAAAAATCGCAAAATCGCTACTAATCACAAATTCATCACTATGTTTTGTCAATTTTGTGAATTTTTATTTCCATTTCTGAGATTTGGGTAAGATTTAGACAATAGCCGCCATTTAACTTTTTCTTTAGAATCCGACTCTCTTCAACTTCCATTAATGGAAAATAAAGTTTTTTGATTCCTTATTAAGTTATAACCCTTATCGTTGAAAAAATGGCGTTTTCTAGCATATTTTTCCAATTATCTCAATAACCGTTGAAGTTACAAACTTGGAACTGGTTTCATTGAATTCCTCAGCTAATTTTACATAGGAAATGATTATTTAAGAACCTCACTAAAGCCTCTAAAAAATTATAAAAATTAATATATTTTGGAAAATCTCAATTTTCCGTCATTGTTATCTCAGTAACAGAGCGTTTTTGGGGGTTGGTCCCATGGAACTTTTTTGTCTACTTGGTGTAAGGAATCAGCCTGAGAAGTATTGCACATTCCTCCTGAAACACTCTGTATAGTTATTATTCTTCATAAGACAGTATTATTTTATTTTTATACCAGCTCACTTTGTAACGTACTACAATATTGTTATCTTACAAGGATGTCGTTCATCTCTTTTGATTGATACTTGTTCTAAACGAAGATTGTAATGCTTATTGACCTTGATATTCTATTACAAATAATACACAAGTGAGCAAATTGTGAACACATTGAAATACATTGTTGACAAATTTGATAGGGATTTGTCCATTTATTGAGAGAGATATAACTTGCGTTTAAGGAGCGTAATAAATATAATGAAGATGAAATAAAAACACATAGATTTTGTCAATTTCCTACACTGTTCAATTGGTACACGACCATGGTTTCATGACCACAGGTCACATTTTCAAGCTGAAACCATGTCGTGTACCAAATAGTGTACGAAATTGACAAATCTATGTGTTTTTATTTCATCATGGAACGTTTCTACAATATCGACCACAACTCAGTTGAAATATAATGAATATTTCAGTTTATTTCTCTTGAGATTCAGCCTGATCGAATAATGAAAAGGAATTGAAATTACGAAGAAAGACAGTTAGGAAATAAAGAAGAAAGAATCGAAAGTAAGAAGAAAGAATGAGAGAGGTGAATATTGAAGAGCTGACAGAGAGAGTGAATTGTTTTAAATCTACATCCTATGATGGAAGTATGCATTCTGAGGAATTAAGCTTTCAAGTTTGATATTAACGTTTCCATTAGAAGCAGACTTGTGAAAATTTCTAGCACTGGCGGCTTGTACCCACGAAACAGGTGAAGTGCCCGTATCTTTTACTGTACAGCACTTCGCCTGTTTCGTGGGCACGAGCCGCCAGTGATTTCTAGTCGAAAGAGATCAAGCAAGCTCGGAGATTCCAAGAAGAAACAACAAAAGTCAACAAAATTGACGGTTGGAAAGTGAACTTTATTCATGCTCAGCTCTTTTAGGACGGTCGGAGAGCGGTTTGAGAGAGCATATCGAGTTTTGAGTGACCTTAGCTGAACATTTTTCAGTTTCAGAACTCTTGCAGACTGTCCTGACAGAGCTGAGAATTGATAAAAGACAGTCGCCAACCACCAGTTTCGTTGTCGTATGCTATATAAACTGTCCCTGCAAAGAAGACATTTTGGCAAGATGTGAAAATGACTCCACTTCGGTCAATATTGGTTCAAAAATTATAAATTTGATATCAAATTGTTAATCAGAATGTTTCCTACAATTCGAGACCAGATTTATAATTTTTGAACCAATATTGACCGAGGTGGAGTCATTTTCCCATCTTGACAGAATGTCTTCTTTGCTTGAACAGACTATATCTTGAATGATTGATCTGTTTACAAGAATGACACAGAGAAGAGGTTCTCCTCATCCATTCTATACAAATTATAGCTTCAGTAACAATGCAAACAATTTATTGTTTTACTGTTCTAAGTTGACGTTGGGAGATCTACGTTAAGTTCTCGACTCAGATTGAAACAGTGAGGCTTAGGAAATTGATATTAAAGCTAAAGATTTACAAGGCGAGTAAGTTATGCAAATGATTGAAATCGTTTCAATATGTATGAATTTCTATTTTATTCTTCCTATTTTGCTTCAATATTTATGTATAAGAAGTTGATTACTACGTTACGTTAATTAGTATGCTTAGTTGACTTACTTAGAACTTACTACACTACTAGTATAAGAGATTAACATGAATAATTTAGAAGTTGACTTCTAAATTGTATTGTTGAAGATATGTATAGGAGCTTCAATCCAATGATTTGAAATCTCGAAATAATCAATTGAAGATTGAAGTTAAAATTGGAAAACATGATTGAAGCAGGCCAGGAAGCCTATTTATTGAGTATTGATGTATTTTTTCTAAAGAAAACAAGTACAGTATATAAGAAGCGATCGTAAATATCGTAACAATATTATTAAATATGCGTTGTATATTCCTTAATGGTTGAGTATTCTTAGAGCATTTCAACATCGATCCAGTATGAAGCAATTTGAGAGATAGTTAAAATACTAGCCGGCAGGCTCGCTTCGCTCGCCTTCTCCGCCTAGCCTGGACCCCCGATAGTATCAGCAGTTTTCCACCAATCTATTCTCGAAAAATCCAAAAAAAAATCTAAAAATTCCGAAAAATAGTAAAAAGCTAATATTGAGCGTAACCTTGGGAACTATATCGGACATAGTTTGAAAGTTGATTCAATATCTTCCAAATTAGTTTATCTATAATCTCACTGAACCATTGAATTTACAGTAAGGATTGGTCGTATCAAGGCGGAAGATATGCAACCCGCAATACATCTACAATTTTGAAAAACCTGATTACTGGCGTAATCTTGAACGGAATTCAAAAATATCTTAACACAACATTTTTAAACCTTATCTGAACCTAACTACCAAATATCAACATTTTCTACCGATTGGTTCTCGAAAAAATTGAGAAAACGCCGAAAAACTATAGAAAAACTTAAATATTTGGCGTATCCTTGAAAAGTTCCTAAAATCCTTTCTTAGCGCGCGTCAAAACGTCCAATTGAACATGCCTGCCAAATTTGAACGCATTCGGTTCAGTGGATTTTTAGTTCTGGTATGAATGAATGAATGAATGAATGAATCAGTCAGTCAGTCAGTCAGTGCCATTTCGCTTTTATAGATATAGATTCCTTAATGGTTGAGTATTCTTAGAGCATTACAACATGGATCCAGTAAGAAGCAATTTGAGAAATAGTTAAAATATTATATTAATTTTTAGAGAGCAAATAGTTCACATTTTCGGACTACGTCTTCATCTAAGATAGAATCCTACTTCCTGCACTGCTTGAATTCATTCAATATTTGGAACTTCAATGAATAGTATTCTACTAGTTAATGTATTCTTCAGAACGCCCATGTTGTGGAACTTGGGGAGAATTAACATTGATACACTGTCAACTCGTGCCCACGAAACTGGTGAAGTGCTGTACAGTAAAGATGCGAGCACTTCACCTGTTTCGTGAGCACGAGCAGTGCAGTGAAATAGACAAGAGCCATCAGTGTTTTATGAGATTTGTTAAAATTCACTCATAATCATTATAAATTTTATTCATTCCAAATCAACATATCGCAAAGATGAAACCAATTTCAAATGTATCAGCATTTCTTCTACCAAACCACAGACTACAAATTGAATAGGAAACG
This sequence comes from Sogatella furcifera, assembly GCA_017141385.1. Taxonomy (NCBI): domain Eukaryota; kingdom Metazoa; phylum Arthropoda; class Insecta; order Hemiptera; family Delphacidae; genus Sogatella; species Sogatella furcifera. Next base: position 3,637,251 of record CM029551.1, on the reverse strand, counting down.
ATTTAAAGAAGAAAAGGTCACACAGTAGCTACTCCTATCTACCGGCAGAATTCAGAACTAATCAAGTGAAAATGGGCGGAGTTTGAGGCGTGTCTGCAGGTTAGACCCCGCTCTACGATTGGACGTTGGACCATTCATTGCTCTTGTTCCTTATTTAATTCTGTTTCTATATTCTGTGAAATGTAAATGTAATATGATTATTAACCTGCTATAAATTTTCAAGTGTCCTTTACATGTATTTTTTTCTTTGAATAATCATCATCATTCTTCATTTGAATTGATAGATTAGAATGTATTTGTAGAATATTGATTGATGTTGAAGAACTCCGTGATGGAATAATTGAATAGGCATCAATAAGTGTTTTACTTTTATAAATTGGACTTACTAAACGTTGCAATAAATTTCGAAAATTCTGCAATAAACTGTGCAAATTCTCATGTTTGTTCTGAATCAGTTCACTTCGTAGATGGATGATTTCAATAGATCTAGTATCATCACTCAGTGCTCAAAATATCCGATTAATAAGAGCTAAGAAATTCATCTTGTACGAGCTAGCGTTCTACAGAATTCTTAGAGCAACTCTCATTCACAGACCCACTCTTATCTTGGACCCTATCTACATTGGTCGAAAAACACGTTACGAAAAGTTAATACGGTTACGACAATGCAAATCAAACTTCTCATGACCCATAATAACTTCCTTTCATTAATTATAATTAACAGCGATTAGCCCGCTATCTGTTCAGAATCCAATTGAACTAGTCCATTGCATTGTGAGAATCTATGAAACAGTAACCTAGTTTCTATATTGGAGAGATAGATGCTTGGCATTCTTAGTAAGTGGTGCTTGCCAAATTTTTGGGCAAATACAAAAAAAAGATGAAAAATCTTCAACACTTCGAACAACAACTGGGTACGATTCATCAAAGTATTGCAACTTCATCTGGTGAAATCTTGTAGTTCATAGAAAGTACCTAGATTTTTTGTAGTATCATTTTCGTACAATGGCTTGGTATTGTCATCAAAGTACAATGCTTTAATGACAGTACAAAATCACTGTTTCTAATGTTTCTAATGACTGTTTCTAATGTCTAATGATTCAATCTTGGACCCTTTACATGAACAGACTCACAATAAGTACAATATTCGATGTATCAATGGTAATGATATTTCCTTGATGTTTTGACATTGTTTATCATGATTACCATCAAAATAAGACCATCAACGTCAATTTTCTCCTTTTCACAGAACAGAATAATGCATTGTATCTGATTTCTTAACCATCCTACTTCTTGTAAATGAGTATTTCCTATAACTCAGTTCATGGTGTGATTATATTAGGTTCTTGTTCGTTGTTAGATTTTATTCTTCCCTTGTGGTACTGACTCTTATAATGTCTGCAATATTAATACTGTTATACTGTGTACTGTCTTAACTGCAGTGTCTTAACTGCAATGTCTTGACTGCAATATTATACTGTACTATCTTGTGATTTTGTCTGTTCGCAGACTTTTAGAATGTTATGAAATGCAATCACAATGATATTTAGAAATCATATATTCACTTTTAAAAGACTCATCTATCAATTATTGTCAATTTGTATTATTATACATGTATATAAGTTACTTCATATACCTCACATTGTCAACTGATTTTTAATTATTATTTCTTTATTTTCAGGTGAGTACACTATGGATACTTTTGGATATTTTATACAACTTATTGAATTCTTCCAATATGGTGAGTTAATTGCTTACTTTGTGAAGAAAAACTTAATTTTTTGTGATATAAATATATAATGAATGATTTTGAGAAGTGATGGGATTCACAAAAATCAGATTTACCGATTGTGAACATAAAAATATACAATAAACAGTCATAATAATGCATGATAGTCATTTTACATTGAATAGATTATCCTTTTCACTCTGATCACTGTCTAAACAAACTATTACAAATCTAATTCACACTTTAAAACTCAAACTTCAAAAATGTAGATGGTCTCCGGATTTTCTGTAGAATAATTATAATTTTTGTGTTCTTCGCATGTGGTAATATCTTGTACCACGATTTTCAGTGTGTGTACACTTTAGTCATCTTCATCTATTATCACCACTTGATGTGTGTACATCTTTTATTATCACCACTTTTTTTTCTCTAATTTTTCTTCTTTTTCTTTCTCACAACTTGTTTTCTTCTTTCTTTTTCTCAATAAATTAACAAGCGATAATTCGGATTTGTTCCTTGTTTGGCGAATTGTTTTTATTCTTACTTAGTGTACGTTTTTACTTTTTCAAACATACTTACATACGTTTTTCCTTGCTTTTATTAAAATTAGTGTAAATTTATTCCATGTTTCTAAACAAGCATGACTGCATGTACGAATTGAGAAAATAAGTTGATGTAGGCCAATGTGAGGCCAATTGCAGTAGTTAGATTGATGTTCGAGAATAAGAATGTATCTGGAAATTTTATTTCAAAACTGTCTAGATCAAGAATAGTTCAAACATTTGTTTCAAACTATATCTAACCAATAAATTGATGATCAGCTTCAGACTTAATATAGTTGTCATTATCGCCTAAACAGATCATGATCAAAACGAACGAAAAGTCTTTTGTTTTGATTCAGAATGAAAATTACAATTTCAATTAACTGCTAACCGCGCTTTGAATATAGTTCTAATCAGTATTCCAAAATATAATAAATTGAATTGAGCAAGCACAACTAGATTAGCTTGTCTGTTATAAATGATTAATGATAAACTGTCGTATTCAATGAAGACAATGTGAACACATATATACCTATGAATGTAGAAAGATAAGAGTTTTCAATTGAAAACGACTATAGATTGATTAAAGAATAAGAATGTATTGAAATTTCATTTCATCGATAGATCAAATAATTATAACATTATTGTTTCAACTATAACTAACCAATAAATTAAGTCAATTCAGCTTAATATATTGTGAATATTGCCTAAATTAATTTATAACAATAAAAAGTCCAAGAAAAGCCTTTTTTTGATTAGAGTGAATATTATATAATTTCAATGAACTGATAGAAGTTTTGAGAGCTTGAATATAGTTCTAATCAGTTATTCCTGAAATATAATAATATCCATGAATGATAATGATATTATTAATGGATTGCTGATCACAAAAACAACCAAAGTTCAATTGAAATTGGTTGTTTCCAATGATTAATGATTTAATCATTATGCAGTAATTTCATCATCAATATCATATTTTATAGAATACTGATTGAAACTAAACACTGATATAGTATTTTATGAATAATAATAATAATAATTGCTCTGGATGCTTAATAACGCCTCCAGAGGAGTTTATTTGTCAGTCAAATCATTACATAATACATGCAAATCTCAGATATAGATACATTCAATATTATAGCTAGCCTATATAAATATAAAAAAAATGATTCCCCACTATAATAATATATGTGTCGGGGTAATCAATAACAATGATAGGCCTACTATAAAATATTAGGCAGTTGCATAGTAGCACTATTATTCAGTGCTTTGCTATGTTATTGAACACTGATCAAAACTGTGCTCATATCTTCAACTGTTATAATAATATGTTTAGACTGATGAACTATTTATGAATAATAGTTGAAAATGTGAACATAGTTTTAAATCAGCATTTCATGGAATATTATATGAAATGAAATGAAAAAATATCCTTTATTAGGCGGAGTTAGGACTAGGAAGTCCTTTCTACCACTCAACCTTAAATTTCAGATTATATCACTGAATTATGATATGTAACCACTGCATAACTTATCTTACTATCGTTATCACTTAATAATATTAAGACTATCATTCGGTATTATTATAGTTTATGAGTATGTATCATCAATGACCAGTCAGACAAATGCGAAGAGGTTGCTAGTAAAAATTAAAAATATCAATGGTATTCAGAGCTTATGAATAGGAAAACGTCGCTCGAAAATAGAAATGGAATAGGACACCTGGTGTAGTTTTTAGCTCGTTGGCTGGCTTTCTGAGAGGCTTCGACTTCAATTAGTCTATCGCACCTATCCATCACTTCTGGCTGGGCTCAGTTCTACTGATGCTACTTTTCTCCTGTCAGTGCTTTCAGCAAATGCTAAGCTCACTTCAAATTTAAGAGTGATTTAAGCACATGAGTTAAAGAGTAATTGACAGTGTTACAAGTGAAGGGGACGACTACTCGGTCCCGACTACCTAAAAAGTATTCGTCATCTCTCATCATAATATTTCAGTAATTTCTACCATTTATTTACAAAATTCACCAATCTACTCAATCTAATTTATTTAATCGTAAGCTCTCTGTTCCGACTGCTTTAAAAGTGTTTGTCATCTCTCATCATAATCATCATCCCTCTTATCACCCATGCACTAGCCTAAGAGTTATATGGACATCATTCTCAGAAAACGAAAAAGGAATTGTCTACTTTGTAATGTTTGTAGAAATCGATGAGATTATTGACAAAATAACCAATATTGTCACGAAACATAGTATATATATAACTAAGTACAGATGTGGAATCACTATAGTGGAGATAAACCAAACTTCTTCTAGAGAGAGTCAGAAAATGTAGAAGTTATTAATTGAGCAATTAATTTTTCGTATTTTAAAACATTGATAGATGAGGAAACCATATTAATGTGTTTTATTATTGGCCTAATAATATTCAAAGCACTAAATACCTAAAATATTATTTAATAGTATATCCAGAGATCTCTTGATCAATGTATGGATTAATATCTTTCAAATTTACATTATTACATGTGAATTTCATTTCATTTTATGTTCTTTTTTTAACGTTGAAAAAATCAGTTCAAATCCCCTTTTGTGAATTTCAAATTTTGAAGGTGATACCATTTTTACACCATCCAAAACATCTCCTGACAAGAAAACGAGTTCTAGGTGACGAATACTAATTTACAAATTGTGAAATATCGATAAGCCGTCGGTCCTGACTGTTTGTGCAATTGTGACAAATTTCGCGACAATTGTTTTGTGCTGTTATTGCACATTTTCAAGCTGTCGTCGAAGTCAATCAATTTGTCAGCTCTAAACATCAAAGTAAATGGAAACAATGTATTCTTATACACCCATAGATAAGATTCTATTAAGATGTGCAATAACATGGGAATGCAAGAAACAATATTGACGTGCCTGAAACCGTTATTAATCCCTCTCAAAAGTATCAATTCTTTGAATTTGAAACAATTTTAATATACTTTGTATGATTTGAGGATGATAAATAAAAGATCTCAGTTTACCAGAGATTGGTGATGGTATAGCAACAGAAACCGGTATCTCGATTTTTATTAAATCTGTGATTCGACAGTATCTAATGTTTCTTTTCAATATCTTCAAGTAGGAAAAGAGTTTGAAAAGCCAGAGGATTCTTGGAAAGTGTTAATCCAGTTACAAAAAACTTTCTAACCGTGTTGCGGTGCATGTAAAAGTGGAGAGAAACAAGCAAAAAATCTTGTTTGGCGACCGAAAATAATAATAATTTTATGACGGCATGCTAGGTCATGGTCTTCACCTTTGCTGCTGAGAGTGAACCTGTTTGGCATGGGGCGACTGCCGGCGAGAAAATCTTTACGGCTAATTGGGACAGAGTGGGGGTGGGGGAAAGGATGGGGAATGGGTGTGGCAGGGAAGAAAGAAGGAAAGGAGATGAGTGAGAGATCAGGGTAGCTGGGAAAGAAAGTAAGTGAGAAATGAGAGGGAGAGAGAGAGAGATATTGGAAAAGCAAGGAAAGAAACCGAGTTTGAGATGGAGGGACTAGAGAAAGAAAAAGTGGGAAATATGATAGGAATAGAGTGGGAATTATAAGGAATGGAAGAGAAGAATTGGACAAAAGGGAGATGGAAGGATTAGAAAGTGTAAAATATAATAGGGATAGAATGAAAGATATGAGGAATAAAAAAAGGAGATGGAGGGACCAGAGTGGAAAAAGTGGAGAATATAACAGGGAAGAAGTGGGAATTGATGAGAAAAATGAGAGAAGGTGTGGACGGAAGAGAGGGGGAAGAAACAAAGAGTTAGAATATAATAAGACTCTAGTGGAATACATGAGGAATGGAAGAGAAGGTGTAGAGTGTAAAGTTGTAAGAGAAGAAAGAGAAGAAGAGAAGAAGATAGAGGAGCTGGAAAAAAGAAAAAGAGAGTAGAGTAAGAAGAAAGTTAGAAAGAAGAAAGTTGGAAAGAGGAAGGTTGGAGAAAGACTAATTGGAAAGAAATAAGACGAATATTGAGAAATAGGGAAGAAGAGTTTAATGGAATAAGATAGAGGGAGAGTTATCAGTAGAAAAAAATATTTGATTAATCATAAACATTTAATTTATTCAATCGAATACAAGTAGAAAGTGAGTATTATAGGCATTACGCCCAAAACTGTTCTTCAACTAGTTGATGTATGTTTTGAAATTACATAATGTCTTATGATAAAATGTTGTGAAAAAATATAGAAGATAGAGTCAAAAATGTGAAAAATAGTGAATGAAATTTATTTATTCATTTATCCATTCACAGAAAATAAAAAACTTATTGGTTAAAAACACAGACTAACGTCTAAAACGTCTTTATACCAAATTTTGATAATACAGTAAGTTTGAAACTAGGTTATCTATTTTCACAGCACTTTCAGAAGATTTTATAGTCGAGGAGAAACAGCATATTATTCCAATTTTGAATTTAGAGCAATCAGGATGTAAATAGGATGTTACAGGATCTCCTCTGTTTAAATAGGATGTACCTTATTTACCAAATCTTTTACACAATTCTTATAAAATATTAATAAATTGGAGGAAGAAAAACTTGCAAAAGCTGGGAAAATGAGTGAAAGAGAAAATTTCGAGAATTTTGAAGGCAAGAAAAGTGAATGGATAAGTGTTCGATGGGGAGGGAGGGGAAGGATTGAGAGAGAGGGAGAGTTAGAATAAGAAAAGGAAGACTGGAAGTGTGAAGAAAATAAAGATTTAGTGAAAATAAAACAAAGTTTTCTGAAATTGAAAATGTGAGATGGTGAGAGAATTATGTGGAAGAAACCCTGAATGAAAATGGAAGGTTGTGAGAAGTAGAATAATGAATGGAAGAGAGTAAGATAGAAGTTGTAGAGTGAGAGAGGGCTTGCAGAGTGAGACGTAGAGGTCAGAAAGAGACAGATATAGTTGGAGAAAAATCCTTTTCGTCGTTTGCAGCCTGTCGTACTGCACTAAATTGGGCCCTTGTAGGGATTAGGCTAGCGCGAGCGAGGACTGAAGAGTGTGGCGCTTCTGCCAGAGCAGTGAGTGGCGCTACTTGTGGCAGTCGAGTGTCGCCACTTACGCACGGACGCGCCCCTACCCTCACTCGCACCCCCCCCCCTCACACTCTAAATGACAACTCAGTTTCCTTCCGTGTGAGCAAAGATCAAGCCTCGTCAGTAGCATTTGTTGGGTGTTGGGTCGATGAATGGGGCAAAAGCTGAATGCTGTCTTATAAATCGACGACTACCATGTTGTTTTCTGCGTAAGGGAATAATATAAGATTCCCAATAACCAATAATAGAAGATCGACAATCAGGGGAGAATGAAAATCAACTATCTATATCCTATTCACGATCACTTGAGACGGAATAAACAAACTTTTTGAGTGTGCATGCGTGTAATGGAAGGTCTTCTTCTATGCGAAACTTTCGGCACAAAACAACAGCTGTAGCCAACCACAGCTCAAGACAACAGTCTTGAGACAATACTGTAGCAAATCACAGCTCCAGAAAAGAGTCAGCTGTTCGACTGCAGCCGATTTTTTCGCATAGAAGAAGACCTTCCAATACACGCACACACACGCAAAAGGTTTGTTTATTTCGTCTCAAGTGATCGTGAATGGACTATAGAAGACAAGTGAAACCCCCAGTTCACAAGAGTACACTTCACCCAACGCCTGTTATACCAATTTAAAAAATTAGTGGGGGAGAATGTGGTATGATAATCATAATAGAGATTGGATTGAGTAACTTAGTTACTGTGTTCATTATAACATAACCTTATAAGTATAATCCTACCATGATAGATGGTTATGATTATAATCGGTTTGCTATTTTTGCTTTTAGTTAACTAGTGTTTTTACAGTAAATAGAAGCCATGGTCTGGTTTATCGTTCCTAAATTACAACAATTTTACAAGTCTGGTCAAGCAAAGAAGACTTTCTAGCAAGATGAGAGAATGACTGCAGCTCATTCAATATTGATTCACAAATAGATCAATTAAGTTGATTTCAAATTGTAAAGTAGAATGTTTTTGAGATCAATTTAATAATTTTCAAAGAGATATTGACCTCTACCATCTACCCTCTACTCTCTCCCATCAACCACCTACAATCTACTTTCTACTTTCTGCCAACTACCCTCTACTCTCTCCCATCTACCTTCTACAATCTACTTTCTACCATCCACCCTCTACAATCTACTTTCTACTTTCTGCCAACTACCCTCTACCCTCTACTCTCTCCCATCTACCTTCTACAATCTACTTTCTACCATCCACCCTCTACCATCCACTCTCTATCATCCATCCTCTACCATCCACCCTCTACCATCCACCCTCTACCATCTACCCTCTACCATCTACCCTCTATCCATCCACCCTCTACCATCCAACCTCTACCATCTAACCTCTACCATCCATCTACCCTCTACCATCTACCCCTCATCCACCCTCCATCTACCCTCTACCATCCACCCTCTACCATCCAATCTCTACCATCTACACCACCCTCCACCATCTACCCTCTACCATTTACCTCTACCATCCACCCTCTACCATGTACCCTCTACCATCCACCGTCTACCATCCACTCTTTATCATCCACCCTCTACCATCCACCCTCCACCGTCTACCCTCTATTATCCACCCTTTCCCTTTACCATCTACCCTCCACCGTTTACCCTCTACATGTATTAGAAAGTACTGGGACTCATACGTATTTTATGAAATAATTGAAAGATACAGAAGGATACAGAGTGAAGTGGAGTAGAAAGAGTAAAGAATTGATGTTGAGAATTTTATTTTATTTTCAATAAATATTGTTTTACATGAATTGTTATATAAACAATACAATGAACATTATTAATCCGCGTTTGAGCTGAAGTCTCCAGGAGTAAAGTTTAAAATGAGATTCGTATGCATGGAGTGATGTGTCAATGTTATTGTGTTCAACAGCCTATTTAGAAAAAAATTACTTGTGGAATTGATATTGCTATCCCGGTAACAGCTCATGTGTGTTTGTTGTTCGGGATAGCTTTTAGGGTGTTTGTAAGTTCCAGACTATTCACAGGGAAGTAGATTATCAGATTTTGAACTAAGCGCTCAAACGAACAAAACTGTCATGATGTAAATGATCTTCACCTTGGATGAGAATTCTCAGTCTGTTGGTCTTCATTGAAGAAAAAACAGATGAAAAAAAACAGAAAAAAAAGATAAAACTGATTAGATTGGTCATTTTGTCAAGCCTGATCCATGAGCCAGGTTATTAGAGACAAAGCACGGTGAAAAACAAGGAAAGATTATACCACTACCAGAATTTCCCCTGAATAAAAGATGAAATTCAAATGAAAAGCCAGAAAGTGGAAAGATGAAATGTCACGTCACTTCATTCTTAGTGGCCAGTTTTTCTGGAATTGTGATTTGGAAGATGGAAATGACCAGTGATCTTGAATGTTTCATTTTTTTGGAACTGGAATTATTAATGTGGTTGCAAGGATTTGTTTACAGAGCTTGATGCTAGAAATTGGCAAGAATCAGTATTGAACGAATAGTACCTATTGACAATTCAATTGGAATTGGAAAATTATTTGGTTCACACAATATTTATGATGATTTCACAAGTACAGCGAGTTTTAAACCATTCTTCAAATGTGATTAATTTTTTATTTATTGTTATCAAAATTCAATTGAAACTTTTCCCCAGTATTTTACTGAATTGTTGTAGTTCCTCAAACAATTTTCCTGTAATAGGACGGTATCAGATTATAAATACTTGTAGTTTGGGTTCTATAAGTAAAGTATCGTATGAATTCTTTCAATAAATAAATCCTGCAAGTATTAACTTGAATAAATTAACGATAGCTGTTTAGCGTAAGATAGTGAATAGTAGATCAGTGTTATGTTGTGCAATGATATAGCTCCACCATTTCCTTCGGTAGCAGCCATTTTCTAAGGCAGAACGTTGCCAACCATGTAACATTTTCAACCAATCAGCAAAGAGCAGGCGGGGCCTGAAGGCGTGTCCAAGTCAAATCTGAAACATCACCCGACAACTGCTGCCATCTAATGGTCGAGTTTGGGAACTTTTTGAACCTATTCCGTCGTCGGCAAATGAGAGCGAAGGCGGAGCTAAAAGGTAAAAGGCGTGTCCAATGGAAGTCGATGCAAGTCACCCTATTGCTACTGCCATCTGCTGACTAAATTTGGAAGTATTTCAAATGCTGAAAAAGAATGGAAATGTGCTGAAAGAGGCAGTGAAAATGTCTGCAATCTTGATTATGCTTGTTATGTATTTAGTTTCCGATTATTTGTCAAAACATGTATATTTTCTGTGAAGTGCAAGATGATTCTCAATATTTTTTCCATGAAGAATTTCCATTTATAATTTCTTTTCTCATTTGCAATGGGTATTTCAAGCAAACAAATGAAAAAATAAATCAATCAATAATTGGAGATTTAATTATCTGTAACTGGCTGAAAATGTTTCTGTTTATTTTGTATGTTCCAGTATTTTCATTCTCAACTTACATGTAACACCATAAATATTCAAGCATTATTTTAAGTGTTCTCGATGATATAGTGTACGGTGAAATGTTTCAATATTAAAACAATTTATAACAATTTTTTTAAAATAATACATATTATGTAGATCTACTTCTTGTTTATTCATTCCTGTTACGCTCTTGTTTGTCAACTTGATTCAAATGCTATGATTCGAGTAAATCAATCAATAACTAAAAATTGAACAAGTTGAAAAATTATGTTCGTCAGTGTCGTTGTATGGAGAGATTGTGCATCTATAATGATTCCATATTCCATACTGAAACCGATATGGAGCGTTTTATTCAACTAATACCTATCACAACAGTTGAGTAGTGAAGCACACTATAGAGTTGAAACTTAGTTTGAAATTATGAGCAAATGTATTGTTACCAGCTCCGATCATGCACTGACTGCTTCTAAACCTCAGTTGAAACTAAACTAAGCACTGAGAAACTTCTATTTATCTCTCAAGATTAATATTAATGATATCATGGTTATATTTATGATGAATTTGTTATGTATACAATTGAAATATAGTGATAAATGTTTAAGAATAAATGACGTTGTAATTGTGTTGATACACGTTGCGTTTTGCAGTTCAAATTGGGAATTGACTTCCCAACTAACTTCAAAATGCTATTTTCACTTGAATAAATTATCGGTCTACTAAGGTAAAAGCACCAGTAGTGGCCATGTTTAAGGATTTTTTTATAGTTTATGCAGTATTGTGAGTCCATTCCATCATTTTATGTCATCTTAGACTCAATGAACATGTAGCCCAGATCCTTCTTGATGGACTCGTTACTTAAAATGGCTGATATCTCAATTGAAAAAACAGTACAGTAAAAGATACGAGCACTTCACCTGTGTCGTGGATACGACCCATCAGTGCCTTCTCCCCCTCATTCTCCTTTATGACTCTTTTTGGACACTGGTGCAGTGAATTGGAGAAAATAGCGCGATTTTTTCTAATCAGAATTTTAAAAATCAAATTTATGAATAGCCTACTCAAACGTGAAACTCGTATTCAAGTGAACACGTGGTTTGATAGACCGCGCGTTATTCTTCGCAATCTATATCCACACCTATAGTCTGTCCTAGCAAAGAAGACCCTCTGTCAAGATGTAAAAATGACTCCAGCTCGGTCAATATTGATTAAAAAATTACTGATTTGGCCTCAATCGTAGAAAGCATTCTGATCTACAATTTGAGGCCAAATCTGAATTTTTTGAATTATTATTGACCGAGCTGGAGTCATTTTCTCATCTTGCCAGAGGGTCTTCTTTGCTTGGACGGACTATACCAATCTAAGTTTGTTTCTATAGTTAGCGTATCGACCACTTGACGAGTAGCGTTCGTGCCGCTAACGATACCGCCCCCATAGTCTGTCCAAGTAAAGAAGACATTCTGGCAAGATGAGAAGATGACTCCAGCTCGGTCAATATTGGTTCAAAAATTGTAAATTTTGTCTCAAATTGTAGATCAGAATGTTTCCTACAATTTAACATCAAATTTATGTTTTTTGAACAAATATTGACCACGCTGCAATCATTTCCCCATCTTGCCAGAATGTCTTCTTTGCTTGGAAAAACTGTACTAAAATTACTATACGAAGACGTGGACTTTGTCAGATCCTCACCAACTTTGAAGAACAAAGCTAGCTGCGAAACTTCAGTGCTACGGAAGTGCTAGAAGGCCCAACCCGTAAATAGACAGCTCTGATGGAATCCAACATTATAGGCTGAGGGTTGTGCGTTTCAAATTAGTGTAAATTGATTGATGGTTAGGCTGGCAGAAGCGTTCGCGAAATAGTAATTGTCTGTCCAAGCAGAGAAGACATTCTGTCAAGATGGGGAAATGACTCCCGCTCTATCAATAATAGTTTAATAATTATAAATTTGATCTCAAATTTTAGATAACATTCTGATCTACAATTTGAGACCAAATTTGTAATTTTTTAATCAATATCGATCGAGCTGGAGTGATTTTATCATCTTGAGAGAATGTCTTCTTTACTTGGACAGACTGGGTAAAAGTGGTAGGCGAAGTAATAGTAGAAGTAGACTGCTATATTTAGATGAGATGTTATCGGTTAGAGGTGAACTTGCGAAGTTGTATCACATTATAAAAGGTCAGATGTTTGTATGTTAGATGAAAGGCCTAATCGGGAACAACCACCATTGCGAAACGTGTAGTTTATTTAGAGTATTCCTATTGAATAGATAGAATGAAGATCTAATGATAAATCTTTAGTAACACTGTTTCGTATAAAACGCACCTAAACCTCACAAATCGGGATTTAAAGACACAAAACCTTGATCTTTTTTGAAATGCCTTTTTGTCTGTTTTGTCTCCTCCAAACCCTGATTTGTGAGTATTGCGTGGAAGTTACGTAACATTTCTCTTCAGAATTCAATTCTTAACAATATCACACAAAATACCAGTCAACAATAAGGTATTCTATTTCTATTCATTTGAAGTTGAAGTATTGAGTTTCCACCTGATTTCGCACATTATTTCAATAACTATCAAAGTTACAAACTTCTAACTAGTTTTATTCAATTTCTAACCTAAAATTTTAAAGAATAATGTGAAAACGAAAATGGAGGATTTTTGAAGGACAGTTTGGATATAATATTTAGATATATCCCTAACCCAGGAACAATGACCTACAATATTTGTAGGGAGGTTTGAAACACTCTGTATGTTTCAATTCTCTATTTCAACCGTACAACTGATTCCAGTTAGACGTCAGTCATGGTATAGTCTGTCCAAGCAAAGAAGAGCCTCTGGAAAGATGAGAAAATGACTGCAACGGTCAATATTGGTTCAAAAATTACTGATTTGGTCTCAATAGTAGGAAACGTTCTGATCTACAATTTGAGACCAAATCAACAATTTTTGTACCAATATTGACCGAGCTGGAGTCATTTTCTCATCTTGCCAGAGGCTCTTCTTTGCTTGGACAGACTCTAACAAGTAGTCGCAATAAATTCATATTGACCCGATTTAAACTTAACAGACCTACGAACAAACAGGCTAGTGTTACTAGCCAGGTTAGTGTTGTGTATTTATAGTGATACAATAAATAATACATTACTTGTGAAACTATATTTAGTGTTTTGAATTGAAAATTATGAACGAATCTGATGAATACATCTTGATCTGAACAGAAAACATTATATTTTTATCCAAACAGTTCCCTCACAAAATCTATTTATATAATCTCAGCTATGCGCCGGGTCTGTAAAGTCTATTTCGGGCTATGATTACGTTAACACTCGTAACATTTATAGCAGTTTTATCTATTTATAAACGTAATATTGTTAGTGGCATAATAACAATAATAGTAGCGGAATATCGTACGCCGTCCTGTTGATAATGTTGACAGCTGATTGTGGATGAGTGGGTGGTTGCTCCCTCTTCCCACTCCCCACAACCACCCTAAAAGGGGTGGAAGGGGGATTGTGGAGGGCAAAGACGTTTATTGGGTCAGTGTGCTCGCAACGAGTGCGTGGGAGTGCGCGTGAGGGAGTGGGGGATTGAGTGAGAGAGAGCTTTTGATGTGTTTACATTAATCGCGTTAGCGAACTCTTCATGACCTCTTCTTTACTGTCATCGGAATCTGAATCTGAATTCTGAATCTGAATCTGAATCGGCGGCGCGCATTTGAGGTTGATAGAATGAGATACCGGTAAATCAAAAGTGAGTGTAATGAGATACGAGAAATGAGTGGTGATAACTCACAAAGGAGTTGGACATACCAAAACTTCAACTGCCTACAGATGAACTTTTGCTTCTGAATGATATAAACTTCGGAATTCAAGTAGTCATAGAATAGAATAATAGAATAGAAAAGTTTTTATTCGTCACATGTAATAAATACATTGGAACAGTGTTAACAAACCAACACATTAACAATGCTATTTCATACTAAGATATGAGCAAACTGTTGTCATATTTTCTTGATGAAGCTTTATCCAAATACGCTACTTATCTGAATAATACTTTGAAAAATAATCGAATTAATAATCTAGATAAATAATTTTAAGAAGGCTCTATCCGAAAACGTTATTCTATCTCAATAACGATTACATAAAGTTTTAATTGTATTAAGATTCGTAAGCAATTAGATTCTTAAGGAGTAAGATTACATAGGAGAGCTTTATTATTCAGATGTTGATAAGTGAGTAGAATGAATGGTTGAGATTAGAATTAGTGAGATTTTAATAAATTACAAATTATTTATTACCCACACAACTTTTCAAACACGTATACAAGCAAATTTTCAAAGATTTCAGATGTTTAGACCTCTTTTCATGGCGGATTTATAAAGCGCAGTAGTTATGAAGAAAAGTACGAAATTGATACGCAATCGTACAGGGAGGAAGCTCATTCATACAGAATATTTGCAACGCAATTTTAATATTCGCAAAATGTCTTTAACTCATTTGACAATTCCAAAAATCAGGAGAAAATAACTATTGGCTCTCTGAAACTTGAAAAATATTGTTATATTTTTTTATTTTTAAGTTAAAATGCTCTCAAAATGTTAAATCATTATGAAATAGCTTATTTCTTGTTTCTGAAATAAGCTTATTTCCAATATGGCGGCAATTCATGAGCATTGCAAGTGTCTTGTATCAACGAGCTTCCTTCCTGTATCATTTTTAGACTCCGTGTCAATACTGCGTATTAAAAATCCGCCGTGATAAGGTGCGTTCCACTAGCGGCTCGTACCTACGAGACAGGTGAAGTGCCCGTATCTTTTACTGTACAGCACTTCACATTTTTCGTGGTCACGAGCCGCCAGTGGTGCGTTCATGTCAGAGCTTCGATCACCGATGATAGCTCTGCTTCTATCAGCTGTACAAACGTTATACAATACAATACAGCTGATAGACAATACAATACATCGATTCAATACAATACATCGATTCAACACAATACATCGATTCAACAAAATACATCGATTCAATCAAGACCAACTAGAAACTTCAGACCATAACACTGGTGTCGAAAACCCACGAAATGGCGGTGACTGTAGTGTCATGGCGTCGTATTTCCTATGCCTTTTCATATCTATATCTTCCATAGATATAGTAAATTTTGAGGTTAGCTTTTCCTCTAAAGACATCATTTGACATGAAAAGCTATTCGTATTACGCTGTTTCTACTCGGTAATATTTCTATTATCATTATGAAAATACTAGATTCAATTTTGATCACTCTTCATATTATAATAGAAATATTACCGTTATACGTAATCATACGTGTAACCGTACGTGTAATCATACCGGCCTTACATTTGATTTGGATAGGCATAGGAAATACGACGCCATGACACTACAGTCACCGCCACTTTGTGGGTTTTCGATACCAGTGTTATGGTCTGAAGTTTCTAGTTGGTCTTGATTCAATACAATACATCGATTATATCGAAGCTCCGATATGAACACATCCTAAAGTGGAGCTTTAAGTTGCGATTGTCGAAAATGGTAATGGTAGTTCAGGATTGAAATGTGGAATTTACCGTTAATGATAGGAGAGTAACATTGAGCGCAATGAAGTATTGAAGAACAAAGAGTATTTTAGATTGGAGCAACAAAGATGTAAGAGATAGAAAAAGGGGGAAAAATGTTAAGTGTGACTCGAAATACATTCTAATTCTATGTGTGCCGTCTGTAGTTGTCGTGCGTTTGTGCCAAGCGATCACCAGCACTTGACAAATCGACCACTTGGCATTATGTCAGTCTGTTTGCTGTACAGTCTGTCACCTCCTATCACCTCCGCGCCGTCGTGTAATCTTAGCAGACCACATTATTTGCAAGGCCGGGTCAAAGGTCAGACTCGGGTCTTCCTTCACTGTCGAGCGATAGTTCAACAATGTTATGCACATCATCTGTTGAACCTGTCGATCACCCAGCTGCTTCCAACTAAGTTGGCGGTTGGGAAATGACTTTTATTTACTCTGAACTCTTTCAGGACAGTCGACGAGCTGTCAGCGGGGGTACATCGTAATTAGAAAGACCCCTGCTGTACTGTATCGTTCTCGAAGACAGCTTCAGACTGTCCTGACAGAGCTGAATATTAATAACCGACATTTTTTAACCGCCTTAACTGTTGGCACCAGATATAGCAAATCTAACGGCTTGTATAGTCTGTCCAAGCAAAGAAGACCTTATGGCAAGATGGGGAAATTATTCCAGCTCGGTAAATATTGGTTCAAAAATTATTGATTTGGTCTCAAATTGTAGGAAGCATTCTGATCTACAATTTGAGACCAAATTAATCATTTTTGAACCAATATTGACCGAGCTGGAGTCATTTTTTCATCTTGTCGGAGGGTCTTCTTCGCTTGGACAGACTATACACACCGGGTCATTTCCAAGTCTACGGCTATCTTCATGGAAATCCAATTAGATGTAGTCAGAGGGTAGAATTGAGTCATACAACTTGGGAGAGATTCAACTAGTAATGATTCAGGACAATCAGTGTGGCTTTTATTACTCAATTATTCCAATTTAATGAACGTTCAAAATAATTATGATCACAAAAACAATTATTGTGCAGCATATTAATTTTGTCATTCCTTGAAAATTTTATCAATTTCTTAATCTCTTGATCTTATAATATTCTCAAAATTAAAAGTAGTTACTTTGATAATAAATAATGGGATAATATATCTCTCAATATTGATACTGTGAAATTTGAATTATATATCTCTAATGTCTGTTCAAAGATAATACTGTACTCGTACAGAAATAAATTTCGTGTGAAATAACATACACATTGTTGGAAAAATCACATTTAAAGAAGCTTATAATACTCTAAAGATAACTTTTCCATAGTCACAGAGAAATGAACAAGTACTGTCTTTAATGCTCGACTACGATTGGCCTGCTTCCCCTGGTGTTGAAAGTGGGAGGTCCCGTCCAATCACAGAGCTGCATCGTAGTAGGTTCCACTATTTTATTTTCAAAGGCAGCTATTTCCTATATTACGATGAACAATAGAATTCTCTTGGAAGAGAATGACGGTATATATCTAATATGAATATTTTCGACGTTTTATTTCCATGAAACTGTTGAAAATATTTGTTTGAAATTATCATAGATATTTCTTTTTCGCAACAATTTAAATCATATTGTAAATGTGTCATATCAATAATACTAGTATCAACACTGTCAATTATTGTAGATTTTTCATATCAAAGGAGCTTCCTCTCTGTAACAATTTAAAACTCATTATCACTACTGAGTATCGAAAATCTGCCATCTAAAAAGGGATTAACGGACAGATTCCAGTCAAATGATAAAGCTGTGGACACGTTTTTTCTCTCATTTCCATAATAACGTCCAGTTGATAGCTACGTCTTTTTTTAATAAACTTGTATATTCTGTCCAAGCAAAGAAGACCCTCTGGCAAGATGGGATAATGGCTCCAGCTTCATCAATATTGGTTCAAAAATTATTGTTTTGGTCTCAAAATGTAGATCAGAATGTTTCCTATAATTGAGACCATATCAATAATAATTCTTGAACCAATATTAACCGAGCTGTAGTGATTTTCTCATCTTGCCAGAGGGTCTTCTTTGCTTGGACAGGCTATAGGCATGATTCCAAACGAGTACGGTATTCTAGCAAGCATAACTTTTATGTAGGTCAAGAGCATACTACTTGATTCATGTGTTGTGCTGTCTGCCTATCCAACTCCTTCATGGCTTTATAAGGAGTCTTTACGAAGACTATGTAAGCATATAGTTCGCGCAGACATACCATTACAATACTTCAATACAACACTATTATTGTAGGCTTTTATCCAACCCACTCGAAACTAATAATTGTGAAAATATTATCATCATGGAGGAAATTCATGAGATTACCCATTCAAATAGCGATTTTCGGCATGTCAAATAAGCTAACCTCACTTTGTAACCCTACGTTGCAGATAGTTTGTGTTAATGAGCTTCCTTCTTGTACAAATCCGTATCAATTCTGAACTCTGTATCACTATTTCGTATCGAATATTCGCCGTGTAAAGAGGGCTTAAACAGCTCTTATTCAAGTCTAATAAATTCTGTTGAATTCTATACAATACTTTCAATTCAAATACATTCAATCCTTCTCAATTCCAATCAATAGTATACAATTTTGTTCAATTTTCTCCGATTGAAGAATTCTATCATATTTCTCGTCAATTATCTTGTCCACATGAACAATTTTTCATACCTACCTATTTCAATGTTATTTCAACTATTTAATTCAATTACATGATCTACGATGGTCATGTCTACATAAACTATTTCTTTTTCTCACTCTAATTTGAAATTTTCTCAAACCACTGGAATCCTAAGATATAATCAAATCTTTTTCTATTACTCAATAACTACACTACAGTTACTGATTCGATCTTCGGCAACCATCAACGTTTTGTTTTTCGATAACTATAAACTATCGATAATTCGATCTTCGACAATTACCAACTATCGATTGTCAATTTTCAATAAGTATGAACCATCGATTATTCGATTTTTTATAACTATCAATTATTACAATTGATTTCTATTGCACAATTAGGCTCACAGACGGAAAGAACTTCTCAGGCCGTGTTTATTTATTCTGAGGTATAGACTGTCTAAGCAAAGAAGACATTCTGGCAAGATGGGAGAATGACTCCAGCTTGGAAAATATTGGTTAAAAGATTATAAATTTGATTTAAATTTGTAGAAAACATTCTAATCTACAATTTGAAACCAAATTTATTATATTTGAATCAATATTGACCGAGTTGCAGTCATTTTCCGATCCAGCCAGAATGTCTTCTTTGCTTGGACAGACTATTCAATATAGTCCTTTTCTATTACTCAATCATATATCGATTAACGAAAACTATCAACTATCGTTTATTCGTTTTTTTTTTCAATAGCTGTCAACAGATCTATAGATTATTCGATTTCTGACAGCTATCAGCAACCCTCTATGATTCGATTTCAACACCTATCAACTATCGATTATTCGATCTTCTACAACTATAAACGATCGATTATTTGATCTCTTCAACTATCAACAATCGATTATTACAATCAATTCCAATCGCACAGGAGGTTCACGTACAAAACTTGTTTTATTCATCCTGATGTATAGTCTGTCAAAGCAAAGAAGACCCTCTGACAAAATGAGAAAATGACTCCAGCTAGGTCAATATCTGTTCAAGAATTATAAATGTGCTCTTAATAGTAGATAAAACTGTTTTCTACAATTTGAGATCAAATTGATAATTTTTGAACCAAGATTGACCAAGCTTGAGACATTTCCCCATCTTGCCAGGGGGTCATCTTCGCTTGTGATTATACAGGGAGCGTAGACCAGCTGTCTGTCTGTCAAGTAACGAGTCAAGGCGAGGTGAGGCGAGGCGAGGCGAGGCGAGGCAGAAGGACGAGTCAAGTGGCGTGGCGTGCAAGCGGCGGCGCCCTATCTATCCTCTGTCAGTGGAAATAGCGGAAGATGGAAGCGCCTGCAACACGAGCAAGAATGCTCCTTGTTACTCTTTATTATCTGATGGAAGGTGCGTGATGGAAGCCTAAAGGGGAGGGGGTTGAGGGAGGGGGTTGAAAAAGGGGCCAGGAAGTTCACCCCGTGTGCTATAAACAACCACCATGTGATGTGAGAAGGTAGAGTCTGTCCAAGCAAAGAAGACATTCGGGCAAGATGGGGAAATGACTCCAGCTCGGTCAATAGTGGTTCAAAATTCACAAATTTGTTCTCAAATTGTAGAACAGGTTGTTTTCTACAAATTGACACCAAATTTATAATTTTCGAACATATATTGACCGAGCCGGAGTCATTTTCCCATCTTGCCAGAATGTCTTCTTTGCTTGGACAGACTACAGTACTGTACGACGCTTGATACTAGTAACCACCCTCTCCACCACCTTCTGCTCACACATCGTGGAGTAACACTGTCTCCTTTCACCTTTCTTCTTCACAGTTTCTTCTTCTTCTTCTTCTTCTTCTTCTTCTTCTTCTTCTTCTTCTTCTTCTTCTTCTTCTTCTTCTTCTTCTTCTTCTTCTTCTTCTTCTTCTTCTTCTTCTTCTTCTTCTTCTTCTTCTTCTTCTTCTCCTTCTTCTTCTTCTTCTTTCTTCTTTCCTTCTTCTTCTTCTTCTTCTTCTTCTTCTTCTTCTTCTTCTTCTTCTTCTTCTTCTTCTTCTTCTTCTTCTTCTTCTTCTTCTTCTTCTTCTTCTTCTTCTTCTTCTTCTTCTTCTTCTTCTTCTTCTTCTTCTTCTTCTTCTTCTTCTTCTTCTTCTTCTTCTTCTTCTTCTTCTTCTTCTTCTTCTTCTTCTTCTTCTTCTTCTTCTTCTTCTTCTTCTTCTTCTTCTTCTTCTTCTTCTTCTTCTTCTTCTTCTTCTTCTTCTTCTTCTTCTTCTTCTTCTTCTTCTTCTTCTTCTTCTTCTTCTTCTATCGCGCCATTTCATTCAGTAATATTTTGTACATTACACATTCAATGCAATGAAAATTCCGAAATGAAAAAAAAATAATTTGCTGAATTTTCCAACATGAATTTGAACTTCTTCAACACTAATTTTCAGTTATGATACTATAATAGATACTAATTATGATACTAATAGATAATAATTTATTACAGTTTTGTTACTTCGAGATGTAATGTATGTTGTGTTGTGCAATGGGTCTTTCCAGACCCAACACTAAATAAAAATCAATCAATCAATCTTCTTCTTCTTCGTCGTCTTCTTCTCCTCTTTTTTTCTTCTTTTTCTTTTTTTTCTTCTACTTCTTTCGTACCATTCCATTCAGTACTGACCGCACTGTCAAATGGTTACATAGAGGGGAGATGGAATTATTTGTTGAACATGTTATAATACAGCATCAATACTAATGGAATTGATGTTCATTGTTGATGATCATCTACCATGCAACCATCCAGTAGTGCGGCTGCAGCTTCCCCAAGCTCGGTCCCCCAATATTTTGTATTATTTATATTGATTGAACTATAATCAATATCGAAGTTCTTTGGGATGAGCATAACACATACAAGTTATCAGCCTCTCTTGTTACTCTATCCTTCGATTCTCTCCTATGTTGGCCTTTTTCTTTCTCCTCCATTATCTTCTCTCTCTTGCCCCTTATCAATTTTTATTCTTATTTTTATCTTTTCTGCCTCTATTAATTATTCCCCTTATTTCAATACCATTATCTTTACTTCTAACTTCTCCATTATCTCCAATTTCTCACCACTCCCCTCTACTTTTCTCACCCATCAATTTCTCGTATTTTCTCAGTCTATTTAGTCTTATATCTCTACCCATCTTCTACTTCCTTTTATCCTTGATTGTCACCTTAATCCTTCCTATTATCTCTTCTAAGCCTTATACTTTTCTCTCATTTACTTATCTCACTTTTCGGTACACAGGAAAAATTTTCGTTCATAATAATTTCTTAATTATCTACTCTTTTTCTTTTTCAATTTTCTTTCTCATTCCCTTCTCTCTATCATCCACTTCTCCTTCTACCACCCTTCTCATGCCCTTTTTGGCCTTATACTTTTACTCTCATTACTTTGTTCAAACCTTTATTCTCAGGATTCTCAGGTTCAATCTTTTCTTTGGTAGTCTATGAAGAAAAATATTTCTTCCATACAATTTCCGTTATTCTCTTTTCATTTTCACTCTCTCTCTCTCTCTCTCTCTCTCTTCCCCAATCTTCCTTCCCTTCTTTCTTTTCTCTCTTCTTTTCTTCTTTCTCTTCCTCTCCTTTTCTTATCCTTTTCTTCCGTCTTCTTTTTCTTTCCCCTTCTCTCCATCTTTTCCTTTCTCCTCTTCTTCCTTCTTTCCTCTTCCTTTTTGTCTCCCTGTCCTTCCTCCATCTCTTACTTTTCTTCTTTCATGCTCCACTCCCTCCTTGCTGGTAACCAGACCTGTTTAGTGAATAGCCATCACTATAAGTTATCAGCTGCGGCTGTCGGCTGTTCAGGCCGAGTCCTATCTCACTTCCGCGCCGACATCCGGAGACCCACTGCTAGGCATTTCAAAAACTTCGAATTTATAATGAATCACACGCTTTACGGCGGCGCATTCACAAACTCACGTGCAGCGTAACTTTTCCAAGACTACTAGAAAGGTGTTCCATGCTCCTTAGATTCGAGAAAGGTGTTCCACGTTCCTTTGATACGAGAAACGTGTTCTAAAGTCTGTACAAGCAAAGAAACATTCTGGCGAGAAGAGAAAATGGCTCCAGTTTGGTCAGTATTGGTTCAAAAATTGAAAATTAGGTCTCAAATTTCTGAACAGAATGTTTCCTACAAATTGGCGAGTGTTTCCTACATGCTGGCGAGATTAGAAAGTGACTCCAGCTCGGTCAATATTGGTTCAAAAATTGTAAATTTGGTTTCAAATTTCAGAACAGAATGTTTCATACAAATTGCGACAAAAATCATCATTTTCGAACCAATATTGGCCGATCTGGAGTTCCTTTCCCATCTTTCCAGAATGTCTTCTGCTTAAACAGACTTTACACGTACTTTAAAGAGTACGAGTATGTTGTGAGGTGTAGGAAATATTTATCCTTCAAAAAAGCGAAGGAAAGTGATAAAGCTAGAACTTTTTTAACAAGCTTAAAAACTTAGTAAATACCAATGACTTTCACTTTTACAACAGTACTCACAATTTTGTTGCTTGTCGGGCGCGTTTCGTGGCACTGATCCACATCTTCAGCGTACAAGGAGTAACTCCTTGAGTTCCTCCAAGAGTCGCTGAAGATGTGGCTCAGTGCCACGAAACGCGCCCGACAAGCTACAAAATCGTGAGTATTGTTGTAAAAGTGAAAGTCATTAGTATTTACTAAGTTTTTAATCTTATTATCATCAACAGTTCAAGTAGGATGAAGACAAAAGAAGACATTTTTCAACAGTATAATATTGTAGCTTCTTTTAATAGAGGAGGCTAAGTTGAAGGAGGCTATGTTAATATTATTATTTCATTTTAAATTTTGATCATCTGAGATATAGACTTCTAGCCTAATATCATATGTAATCACTCCATCAACACCACAAGACCCAGTTTAGTAATATGATCAACAAAGCAAACTTGTTTGAATGGAATTTGCAGGCGAGCGAAGCGACCCTGTTCGTCTAATTAACATTGCTACACTCGGGGTCCATGGGGCGGAGTCCCCTGGCTATGCGAATAAGGCGAGTGAAGCGAGGTATAAACGTAAAAAATTAAAGAAATTAGTCTAAATCTAATCTTTATCAGTGGTTACCTCGCGGAATTTTATGGGGCTTTTTCTGCCAATTTTATTGTTTTCGTTTGTACTAATGTGATATGTACGTAGATTGTGAAAGTTTCAAAAATTTTAAATATCTATAAAATTTCCATGAGAGATGACAGTAAGAATGTTTGGTGTCTTCATGGAGAGAATGGTCCTCTCCAATAATTTTTTTTTTCTATTTAATGAGCAGATTCTATGTTTATTGACATTCAAATTCAAAATCAAGTTTATTCCATAAAATACAACAAGTACAAAATAGCAAAAATTAAAAAAAAGCAATCTTATGATCTCTCATGAAATTTTATCATAAATATTATTTACAAATATTGGAATACAGCAAGCATAGACACATGTCAGATTTGGTTGTGCGTTTGCTGGTGTTCTATGTACTACACATTTATCATTTATCCTGATCAGTGGTTTTATCAATGTCTATTTCATCATTTTATATGGAGCACTGTAATGTGATTTCTTGACGTCATGATAGATACTTCAACAGTACTGAGTCAATTAATTTTATTTAGATAAAACAATTAAAGATACCATTCTATCTTGTGATTCTATATCAATTGTTTAATTTAAACGAAAAATTGAAAATGAATACTTAAAAATGTTAATTTCTCTTCCCGATCTCATGTATGATGTCAATCATTTCAAATCATTATAAATTATGTCTGTAATCTTTCAATTATTCTATTTTAGATTCAGGAAGGCATTCGAATCACTATTTACTCTGCTCCTGAAACTTGATTGAAGAACCAAAGGCAAAAAAATATTGCTCTATAGTCCATTCACGATGGCTTAAAGACGAGATAAACAAAAGCTCTGCATGTGTTTGTGTGCGACTGGAGTAGCTTCGTTTTAGCCACGACATAAAAAAGTCACAACAATGCCAAAATCCCGAATTTTGATGTCAGGACTGTAATCAAAGCATTGACAAACAAAACGTTTACTATAATTGTTTGATCATTTCGGGTTCATGCAGTCGAGAAACAACCGAAACAAGAAATTTCCCAATGTGTATCTATAAAAAATATTACTTGAAGATACTTATTCTGAATTTCCTACAACAAAATTCGGGATTTTGGCATTGCTGTGACTTATTTATGTCGTGGCTAAAATGAAGCCACTCCAGTCGCACACATACACAACACATACACATACAGAGCTTTTGTTTATCTCGTCTCAAGACAACGTGAATGGGCTATAGGCAGTATAATATACCGGGTCTTTTCCATGAGAAGTAGGATGATTCTTGTCTATGTCAGACTGAATGTTTTAAGTTCAAGTAACCAATACCCAACCAATTCCAGTATGACATCCTGTTTTTAAAATCGTCGAATTAGGTGGGTGATCACGTCGCCAATCTCTTATCATGCACTTGAAGTGTGGCAAGGGCTGGAAACTACCGCAGAGTTCAAAATAGAGCGATCAATTTTAGGGTCATCTCTTTTGCAGATAGGTGAGACACCCAGCCTACTATAGTCTGTCCCAGAAAAGAAGACTTTCTGGCAAGATAAGAGAATGACTCCAGCTCGGTCAATATTGGTTCAAAAATTATTAATTTGGCTTCAAATTGTAGATCAAAATGTTTCCTACAATTTGAAATCAAATTGATGATTTTTTAACAAATATTGACCTAGCTGGAGTTATTTTCTCATCTTGCCAGAGGGTCTTCTTTACTTGGACAGACTTGCTCTGCTCTTCTAGAACTCTCCTCAACTTCTCAACCCCTTGATTCTCATATCTCCTTTCTCTCTTCTACTCGGCTCTGTTCCTCTATTTTATTATGCTCTCTCACACTCCAACTCTCTTTTTCTCTCCAGCAATTTTTCATTTTCTAATGTCTATAAATTTCCAGCTTTATCGACTCTCTATATCAACTTTTTCCTTATGCCTTTCTCGGTCGATATCTAAACTTTCTTTATCTCTATTTTATTTTTCTCCTCTTACTCTATATTTTTCTCTCTCTTCTAGGTTTAAGCTTCCCTCTCAATTTTTAAGAGTAAAGTGTGAGAGAGGACCGGCTGGGCCCTAACTTTGCCCTCCTATTTAAAATAGAGGCAGCGATTCTTCTATATTCTAGTATTTCCAACCTCTTTTTCTCTCTTTCTCTTAACACTCTTCATACTCTTGGTCACCCTCTCTCCCTCTCTCTCTCTCTCTCTTTCTCTCTCTCTCTCTCTCTTTAGATTTTCGATCTTATAGCATAGGATTCGAATTATTGTATTATGTCATCTATATGAATAAAGTGATTGAATCTGAATCTGAATCTGAATCTCTTTCTCTCTCTCTCTTTCTCTTTCTCTCTCTCTCCCTCTTCCTCTTCCTCTTCCTCTTCCTCGTTTTATAAATAAGAATCAAAGCTTGTCTCAGCTTTCAATAAAAGAAATCAGTAAATTAATTGACAATTGAAGATTCAATAGATATTGTTGTGGATGAAAAGGATTTAAAGATCGACACTTACCGTGCTTCTCTTCCTCTTCCTCTTCCTTTTCCTCTTCCTCTTCCTTTTCCTCTTCCACTTTCTCTTACTCTTTCTCTTTCTCTTTTTCTTTCTCTTCCTCTTTCTCTTTCTCTTTCTCTTTCTCTTCCTCTTCCTCTTCCTCTTCCTCTTCCTCTTCCTCTTCCTCTTCTCTTCTCTCTCTTCTCTTACTCTCTCTCTTTCTCTCTTCTCTTCTCTTCCTCTTCTCTTTCTCTTCTCTTTCTCTTTCTCTTCTTCTTCCTCTTCTCTTTCTTTCTCTTCTCTTTCTCTTCTCTTCTCTTCTCTTCTTCCTCTTCTCTTCTCTTCCTCTTCTCTTCTCCTCTTTCTCTTCCTCTCTCTCTTCTCTTCTCTCTCTCTTTCTCTTCTCTCTTTCTCTTTCTCTTCTTTCTTTCTCTTTCTCTTCTTTCTCTTCTCTTTCTCTTTCTCTTTCTTTCTTTCTCTTTCTCTTCTCTTTCTCTTCTCTTTCTCTTTCTTTCTCTCTTCTCTTTCTCTTTCTTCTCTCTTCCTTCTCTTCTCTTTCTTCTTCTTTCTCTTTCTCTTTCTCTTTCTTCTCTTTCTTTCTTTCTTCTCTTTTTCTTTCTCTTTCTTCTCTCTCTCTTTCTCTCTCTCTTCTTTTTCAACCCTCTTAACTCCGATCCCAACCCGCGACCTCAACTCTCAGCCGGTGCCCAACTCAACCTCTCAACCTCTCAAACCCTCTCACCTCTCTCAACCCCTCTTTTGCCTCTCAATTGACCCCAGCCCCTAGCTCCTCTTCGCCATATACTCTTCTTGTGTGCTAGAATAAAAAAGTAGCTCTATTTTTAGCTCAGCCTCGTTAATCTTGAGACTGGCATCCTGAGAGGCTCGCCCGCCGTGCCTGCAAATATCGATCAGCTTACAGTCAATTAACTCGCGAAAAATGCGGAATGTGCGGAAACAACCCTTTTATTGCTGATCTATCCGTTGTAGTTGTAGGGGCGGATGTGTCAGGCAATTCTCAAATCGTTTTCAGAATGAACACAATTTTACTCAGTTTTAATAAATTATAGGAAATGACGTGCTAGGTAATTCTCGAAACATTTTAGAATCACTGGCGGCTCGTGCCCACGAAACAGTTGAAGTGCTCGTATCTTTTACTGTACAGCACTTCATCTGTTTCGTGAACACGAGCCGCTAGTGTTTAGAAAAGAGATATTAATGTGTGGAGCCAAGGCTCATGTTGTTACTATGGAAGCGACTTGAGCGAGCTAGCGATCAAAGTCCATTTTACAGTATTCATTTTGTAATTAATCAGAGCTAATATTACTAAAAGTAATAGTAAATGTAAAATTAAAGTAAAGTAATGGTAAAAGTAAAGTATTGTTTACTAACGCAGAGGGTACTGTGATTGTTTATTGCATTAGTCCACTTAACAAGTATGAGGAAATAAATGGTTTTGAAAACACGTAGGCTATGTTTATAGTCTGGTCGAGTAGAGAAGATATTCTGGCAAGGTGGGAAAATGACTTCAGCTCGGACAATATTGGTTCAAGAATTACAAATTTGATCTCAAATTGTAGGAACTCCGCTCAACAGTTTCAACCGAATTCATGATGATTGAACCAGTATTGACCGAGCTGGAGTCATCATTCTCCCATCTTACCAGAGTTTCATCTTTGCTTGAAAAGACTATACTCCAATATATAGAACAATGTGTGAATGGCCTTGATCGCTAACTCACTGAAAATCGCGTCCATAATCTCCACGTCCACAGTATCAATTGGTGACCTTGAATCTGTTGTTAATCAGAGGAACTTCATTTTCCGCAAATTGTTGGAGAGATTGCAGCCTTAATCGTTGCTTAAGGTCTGATGAAAATTTGAAAAATCCAATATTGATTATCCACATCGATTTATTATTTGTCATTATTACAACAGTAAGTTACCTTCTATCAAATTAATATACACGCAGGCCGAAAAGTGTATTGAAATACAGCTTTAGCTATAATCTACGAGTTCAAATTAAAAACCAAGGCTGGAAATGTAATACAGAGGAAAAAGCATTCATAAACTGTGCATATAGCATAGCGGTGGTTTGTATATCTGGCCCCAAAAATGTAGGCGGTTGGTAAATGACTGTTATCATATTCCCAGCTCTCTCAGGACAGTCTGAAGCTGTCTTCGAGAGCGAATTGGTATAGCTGGGAACGCTCTCGTTCCGATGTGCCTTCGTAGACAGCTCGCCGACTGTCCTGACAGAGCTGAGAATTGATAACAGTCATTCAAAAACCGACAAAATTTTGGAAACTAGCTATACGAGTGATTGGTATCAATAAATAGACAGTTAGCATTAACATGCCTATTAAGCTCTTCTGTGGCATGTATAATGCAAAACACGGGGAGATATCCAAGCAAAGAAGACATTCTGGGAAGATTGAAAAATGAATGCAGCTTGGTCAATTTTTGTTCAAAAATTTTTTATTTTCTCTTAAATTGTAGAACAGAATGTTTCCTACAATTTGAGACCAAATTTGTAATGTTTGAACCAATATTGATCGAGCTGCAGTCATTTTTCCATCTTGCCAGAATGTCTTCTTTGCTTGGACAGACTATTGCGGGATTACTTCCGTTCCGGTGTCGAACAATCGATCGTAAACGAGCCGTTCAAGTGACAGGCGAGTGCGTGTGAGCGCGCGTGCGTGGTTGCTTGAAACGCATGCGTTTGAACGGACGTGTCTGTGTCCACGAAACGTCTAAATATAAACTGACGCTAGCGATCAACAAACGATATTATTCTGTGGAAACCTATTCTGTTTCGCAAAGGAAACAATCTAGCATCTGGAATCTATTTTCTAAATGACTTTTTATCGATTTATGGAAACTATAGGAACTGTTTTGGGTGTATTTAGAAGCTTGACAGTAATGCAAGTAGTAGGGAAATTTGAGATTTCCCTTTATCATTCCTTTATCTTACCATTTATCAAACATCTAGAATAGATGTGACTTTTTGTACTTGGAATACTACTACCAAGTTTTTGGTAGTTTTCTAATAGTTTTTTAAACTATTAGTGAAAGAGCGATTGATAATAGTTTTCAAAGTATACACAACATTTGCATAAACCACTATTTTCATGATAAACCACTGTTATTAAACCTCTATTAAAAGATTCGGGCACTTCACTTGTTTCGTGGGCACAAGCCGCCAGTGTATCCAAAAAAATGTTTATTCTCCACAAATTGATAAACAGATTTTCAATTTTACAGTGCGATAAATTATTAATATTATTCATGAAAAATATGGAAAATTATTATATCCCACTTCTGTTAGAAAACTTCAATTGTCTTGTTCGTTAGTAATTCTTTCATTCCATTTGAACAGCTTCATTTGTATCATATTAAGAATATGATTGAGTCTATGAATCTATTATAAATTTATAAATCTATCGAAATTGCTAATTCAGCATGTCTTTTATGATGTATTCATGAATGAATAAAAACTGGAGACTACCATAATCACACATTTATTCTGAAATAAAATTTACACTTTTATCAGAGATGTTGTGGAACTTATCCATAATTTAGGTGAGTGAAAACAAAGGTTTTGTGGATCTGACAACCTTTGTTTTCACTTACCTGAGTTATATTCTGAAATACCTGTTCCGATTATTGAAGCTTTTTCAATTTTTATTGAATTCAAACAAAAGTGAAAAGCAGCTGAATATACGATTAAAAATACAATAATTTATTATTGTTTTACTAACCAATCAGAGGAAAGCAACATAATATAGGATGAGAATTACAATAATAATTTTATTATTAACCAGTTATTAAATTGCCTATAATGTTAAACGTTTGTCATTGGCTACTAATACAAGCCACTCCCATAGTTTTCAAGAAACGTCATCGGGAGTGGTTCATACAATGAACATGGCGAACTGAAACCGCCATTGCTATTGGCGTTCATAGCTCCGCCCTCTGTGGGAGTGGTTATTCTTAGCCAATGGCAGCTGCTCACTTTGATAGGTCTTCAACCAACTGCAGCCGTTATCCCAACACTGGTGCCCACGAAACAGGTGAAGTGCTGTACAGTGAAAGATACGGGCACTTCACCTGTTTCGTGGGCACGAGCCGCCAGTGTAATCTCAATATCTTTTTTGCTTACATTTTCGCGTTTTCTTCATTAAAAATGGGTAATTAAAAGCTTTATAACATTGAATTGTTCACCTCGAATTCATGTTGTACTTCTTTTGTAAACGTAACAATGAGTGAAGAGCAAACCACTAACTAAAGTAGATCCATCACAAACCTGAAAATCTAATAATTCATTAGCTAAAACTATCGCCTTCAAACAGAATATCCAACTGTATAAAGCGTTATAAATTTCAAAATGAAATCGTAAAACTGAATCAGAATGAAACAACAATGGCGTGACTGTTCAAAAACTGCTACTATTTTCGACAGCTTCATTACAATATTCATTCATAACCTTTTTAATTTCCTACTATCTATAAAACAGATTTAACAGCTACATGGTACTCGTATATTAAGAGCCTTATTATTCGATTCATTTTTGTTCATCTTCTACTCTCTACGGTACTATAAACAGCTTGAACAACTAGTATATTTCTTGAAAACCTTATTATTCGACTCCATTTGACGTAAATTTGAACAAGTAGTATATTACTAGCGCTATTATTCGATTCCTTTCGACGTAAATTTATATGGTTAATCTTTGTCAGCCGTCATCGTCAACATAAACAATACATCCATTGTGTACAGCCCTTTATCGATCACCTTCATACAAATTAGAATCCTATTCGTCTATGGACTGTCCAAGCAGAGAAGACATTCTGGCGATTTGGGAAAATGACTACTGATCGGTCAATATTAATTCAAAAATGATAAATTTAGTCTCAAATCGTAGATCAGAATGTTTCCTACAATTTGAGACCAAATTCATAATCTTTCAACCAATATTTAGCGAGCTGCAGTAATTTTCCTATCTTGTCAGAATGTCTTCTTTGCTTGGACAGAATATAGTCTTGCGTGCATTTGGATTAATAAATGAGATGTTATACCTTATTATCGAGTGAGCTGGCGATAAATTTCACACAAATAGAATTATGTCAACTCCTAGACTAGAAACAAGAAGATTTGTTTAACAGTTAGTGACTCGTGTTCTCTAGTACTTCATGAATGAAACAAGTTATTTTGCTGGGTTGTTTTGATCAACAAGTGTGGAGAAGTTAGTGAATGTTTTCAATTTCTATTCGACTAGACACTAATAGTGAAGTTATAGTGAAGACTAGTAACGCTAATACTATTATTGACAATAAAAGTGAAGACTAAACACTAGTAAGAGTCATAACAGGAGTTCAACTGAGGCTTATATTCTCAATCTTAGTTTACACTGAGTTGAAATATGGATGATAGTTTCGATCCACAAATGAAACTTGATCAGAACCACAGTTAAGAATAATTGTTAAACAGCTCACTCGATAATAAGGTATAACATCTATTTATTAATCCGCTAGACTATAGTTTGTCCAAGCAAAGAAGACACTCTGGCAAAATGGAGGAATGAAGTTCTGTTAACTAGGTCAAAATGAGGATTGTGCAAACCGGCCAAAAGTCGTCTTCACACGGCGGATTTTTGATACGCAGTAGTGATACAGAAGACTGAAATTGATACGAAATCGTACAGGAAGGAAGCTCATTGACACCAAGTATTTGTAATGTGTGTTTGCAAAGGGAGGTAAGCTCATTTGACTTAGCCGAAAATCGGGGAACAATAACTATTGGCCATTTGAAACTTAATGGGGTTTTTTCTCATTAATTCAACTGTACTTAATAAACTAAGTTAAGAATCTCTCAAAATGTTCATTGTGAGTGTTCAAATGAGGCATTGTTCAATGTTCATTGTGAGGCTTAATGGGGTTTTTTCTCATTAATTCAACTGTACTTAATAAACTAAGTTAAAAATCTCTCAATGATCATTAAGAAAAATAATTAGCTTATTTACAATATAATGGTGATCTATGTAATGAGCATTGTGAAAGTCTCGAATCAACGAGCTTCCTGCCTGTATCAATTTTATGCTCTGTAAAAATTTTGGACTCTGTATCACTACTGAGTATCAGAAATTCTCTGTGTGAATTATTATTGATCTATTAAAACTAATTGTTAGTTTCGTATCAAATGTTTACGGATGAATGGAGTGTTTTATTAGTCGTATTGATACTTGGATAAAGTACAGTACATGGTAAATAAACTTAAAATTATCCTCCGCTACTAATGTATAGTAAGTATACTGATAGTATAGTAAGTATACTAGTAGTATAGTAAGTAAGCTACTAATGTATAGTAAGTATACTAGTAGTATAGTAAGTAAGCTACTAATGTATAGTAAGTATACTAATAGTATAGTAAGTATACTACTAGTATAGTAAGTAAGCTACTAATGTATAGTAAGTATACTACTAGTATAGTAAGTAAGCTACTAATGTATAGTAAGTATAGTAAGTATAGTAATAGTATAGTAAGTATAGTACTAGTATAGTAAGTAAGCTACTAATGTATAGTAAGTATACTAATAGTATAGTAAGTAAGCTACTAATGTATAGTAAGTATACTAATAGTATAGTAAGTATACTAATAGTATAGTAAGTATACTACTAGTATAGTAAGTAAGCTACTAATGTATAGTAAGTATACTAATAGTATAGTAAGTAAGCTACTAATGTATAGTAAGTATACTAATAGTATAGTAAGTATACTAATAGTATAGTAAGTATACTACTAGTATAGTAAGTAAGCTACTAATGTATAGTAAGTATAGTAATAGTATAGTAAGTAAGCTACTAATGTATAGTAAGTATACTAATAGTATAGTAAGTATACTAATAGTATAGTAAGTATACTACTAGTATAGTAAGTAAGCTATTAATGTATAGTAAGTATACTAATAGTATAGTAAGTATACTACTAGTATAGTAAGTAAGCTACTAATGTATAGTAAGTATACTAATAGTATAGTAAGTATACTACTAGTATAGTAAGTAAGCTACTAATGTATAGTAAGTATACTAATAGTATAGTAAGTATACTAATAGTATAGTAAGTATACTACTAGTATAGTAAGTAAGCTACTAATGTATAGTAAGTATACTAATAGTATAGTAAGTATACTACTAGTATAGTAAGTAAGCTACTAATGTATAGTAAGTATACTAATAGTATAGTAAGTATACTAATAGTGTAGTAAGTATACTAATAGTATAGTAAGTATACTAATAGTATAGTAAGTAAGCTACTAATGTATACTAAGTATAGATTTCACCAAAAAGTTAGGTATTTTCCTAGCTGATGTAGGCTTACCTACGAATATTAACAGCTGATGTAGTGCATCTATTATACAGGGTGTTTCAGGAGGAATGTTAAATACTTCTCAGGCTGACTCCTTACACCAAGTAGACAAAAAAGTTCCATGGGACCAACCCCCAAAAACGCTTTGTTAACGAGATAACAATGGCGGAAAATTGAAATTTTTCAAAACATATTAATTTTTCTAATTTTTTGGAGGCTTCACGCAGGTTCTAAAATAATCAATTCCTATGTAAAATTAGCTGAGGAATTCAATAGAACCAGTTTTGACAAAACATAGCACTAGTGATAGATTTGTGTATAGAAGCGATTTTTCGATTTTCGATCGCTATTTCTGAGATTTGGCTAAGATTTACACAATCGCCGTAACCTAACTTTTTCTTCAGAATCCGACTCTCTTCAACTTCCATTAATAAAAAATACAAATTTATGATTCCTTACTTAGTTATAACCCTTATTGTTGAAAAAATTGCGTTTTTTAGCATATTTTCTCAATTATCTCAATAACCGTTGAAGTTACACACTCAAAACTGGTTTTATTGAATTCCTCAGCTAATTTTACATAGGAATTGATTATTTTAGAACCTGCGTGAAGCCTCCAAAAATTAGAAAAATTAATATGTTTGAAAAATCTCAACTTTCCGCCATTGTTATCTCGTTAACAAAGCGTTTTTGGGGGTTGGTCCCATGGAACTTTTTTGTCTACTTGGTGTAAGGAATCATCCTGAGAAGTATTGCACATTCCTCCTGAAACACTCTGTATATTGTCTCTTTCGATTTGAAAAACATTATCTAGGTACCAGGAATAGCTCTAATTGATGATTGATGATCTAATGACAACTCTAATTGATAGCAACAGCTTCTGGAACGCACAAGGAGCAGACGAAACAGCCTAACGTTATGTGTCAGCCATATATGCTATATGAAATATGATATATGCTATATCAAATAATCTGGTTCAAATTATCGCCAAGGCGGAAACGGAAGCGCATTATTCTTAAAATCACTGCAGATCTCAGACAAATCGATGAATGCAAATCGGTGAATGTACCGTGGGTCATTACACTGTGACGAATTTTATAGGTATGTAGTCATTGACTGGTGAGACCATCTTGTCACCTAGCTTCGGACGGTATAATTCGCGTGAGCAGAGAAGACACGCCGTCTTAATACACTTTACATTGTAACGGCGTATCTTCTCACCTGACGCGAACTATCCGAAATGAAACACTTTATCTCTCCATCAGACCGGTCAGAAGCCACATTATTGTTGGCGTAAGCTGAGAAGATACTCAGTTACAATGTAAATTGTATTACAGCGGCGTGTCTTCTCTAAACGAGGGTGTCTTGACGTGTCTTTTCAACCTGAGAAGACACTCCGTTACTATGTAAAGTATATTGCAGAGGCGTGTCTTCTCAGCTTGCTCGAACTGTATCAAGAGTATTAGTGAAAGGCAGTAGTTGGCACTGGGTCAAAACCAGTCGTGACAAGGAATTAAGTTTTATATTCTATAAAAGAAGACCGCAAAAGCTGCATGGACCAGCCACCCCGCACTCATCCTCATAAATCGTCCTTGTAAAATAATTTCGCGAAATTTATTAGCGGCAATAAAAGCTCTCTAATTCAGCCGAGAAATTGCAGTTTTGGCTCTTATTTCAATTTGGAATAATATGTACGATAAGAGTTTCACTCTATCATTAAATTATAAATCGTTCACTAATTATCCGTTCAATTGTATCAATCAATGATATATTAAAAAAATCTTGGAATGAAAAATATTTAATGAAAGATTTAGAATTGAAATTGTTAATTGATGAAAGGAATATCCACGAACAATATTCCAGTTCTATTGATGTATTCAATCTTAGTATTATAGTAATAATCAATTGAGATACAACATTTTGTTGAGTAGCCAGTTCATCGTTTTAAATATACTAAATTATACTAAATTGATATTGGAGATAGATAACGTTATTATTATATGACACTACTTTATAGAGATAATACGAGTATTGTCTGAAGTAATACCTATTCATAACATTTTATGTTACTATGCTGTCCAGCAATCCAGCTTCAAAATCATCTTAGATAAAATTTGACATCAGCAACCTAATCAATCATATTGAATCGGTTGAATCATAAGACTTTGAAACTAACCAAATAATAATATTGCTTTTCAATGAAGCAATATAGTGAAATCTTTTGAAAATGCATCGAATATAACCGTGCGTTCCTCATGGATCAAAAATTCATACCTTTATATCACGCTCTTATATCATAAACTACAGTATTATAATAAACTAAAAAGACTTCATCATATAGGAAATATTTCCATTGGTTATCACAAATTAATGTGAGGATTGAACCGCGAACAATATTGGAGTAGAATAAGTTCTTCTAAATTGACAAAGATTGAATAAAATTAAGGAAATCCATCCGATTATCACATGATTATTCATCTAGTACTGTTTCCCTGTATGGACGATTTAAGAATAGCAGAAGTTGTATGTAAATTGGATCCAAGTACCTGCTGCCATCTCTTGGAGAATTCCGAAATGCAATACTTGGTTAGCCAATGGCGGATGTAAGGAGGGAGTGTGATGGGTAGAGGGTAGGCGTGGCTTGAAGTTGTCGGAACCCAGTAACTGCTGCCATCTATGACAGACGAGGAGGCGGAGTTTGAAGGGTAGGGGAGTAGGCGTTGCTTACAGTTGTTAGAACCCAGTAACTGCTGCCATCTATGACGGACGAGGTGGCGGAGTTTGAAGGGTAGGGGAGTAGGCGTGGCTTGAAGTTGTAACAACTCAGTAGCTGCTGCCATCTCTTGAATAAATTCAGAAATACCAAACCGTGGTTAGCCAAAGCCAGACGAAGAGGGGGAGTTTGACGGGTAGGGGAGTAGGCGTGGCTTGAACCTGGATATTGTTTGCGATTGGTTTGTCATTGTCATCGCTCTGTCAGTAAATTTAGACATCAAACCGACTTTTATGTAGTGTTTCTCCAATCACTTATCCCTTTCCCATGGGCCTATACATTTATATATTGTGTAACTATTTTGTAAATATATCTATATCCATTATCCCCGACTTTGTGTCTATAAATTTCTTAGGACTTTACTTTCTATTCCTCTCCTCTTCCACTCTTATTTCTCTTTCTCCTCTTCCATTCTACTTCCTCTATCTCTCCTATTCCACTCTACATTCTCTTTCCAATCTCTTCTTCTCCTCTTCGACTCTCGTTTATTTTTTGGATCTCTTTCAATTAACAATTTTTTACTTCTACACAAATTACAATGTTTAGATTTGATTCTTTTTCTAATGATTCAATCGTATAAACCAAGTTAAAATCTGAATGGAAACTGGATTTGACGGAAAACCAGATAAAAAAATTTAATGAAAACTATTCTTTGATAGCTCGGTAGTTATCATGAGAGATGGTTTTCTAATACCATTTTGTCATAAATTCAACCTCAATGATTGAGTAAGGTGAGAAATAATCTTACCCAATTGCAAAATGTACAATATTATTGTTCAGAGTAAAATGATTGTGATGTGTTGTATTATTCCAATAACAATCTTATTTTCTTTCAATGCTAATTTTGAAATGTTTATGCAGTATGTTGTTTTAGTTATTCTCTTTCAATGCCAATTTTTTAATGTTGATCTGCTTTTGTTTGGCAATGGCACAACAGCCCTATAAAGGGTCTAGGCCTACCAGCTGGTTGCCAGTTTCATATTCACCAAACTATACAGTCTATCCAAGCAGAGAAGACACTCCGACAAGACGGAAAACGACCCCAGCCCGGCCAATACCGGCCCAAAAGCCATATTCTCAAAATAACCCACAGCCCCCGAACCAACACCGACCGAGCCGAAGCCACCCCCCACCCCGCCAGCAGAATGCCCTCTCAGCCCGGACAGAAAATACAGCAGACGAATAATCATCAACCAGGATAGAGGTAACGTGTGGTTAGCACGTCGATCCTTTCAACCATAAGCCAGTCTTCACAACCAAGTGAAGATGCAGAACACCTCTGAATAACATGCAGTTAATCAGTTAGAGTGTAATGCAACAATAACACTATTCCTCCAGAAACGGGAAACGACTGACTGTCTTTACTAACGACAGCCAATCTCCCAAAGGCGGGGAATGTTGATCTGTTGTAGTAGGAATTCCAATGTTCTGATTTCGAATTATTTGTTGTAGGTGCTGGCGGGCTACGCTCGTTATTTTCTTTCAATGCCAATTTTGAAATGTTGATGTGTTGTAGTAGGAATTTCAATGCTCAGATTTCGAATTTTTTGTTGTAGGTGAGCGGGTTACGGTTCGAGACGCAACTGCGCACCCTGAACCAGTTCCCCGACACCTTGTTGGGCGACCCTGCGCGGCGCATCCGCTACTTTGACCCGCTGCGCAACGAGTACTTCTTCGACCGCAACCGGCCCAGCTTCGACGCCATCCTCTACTACTACCAGAGCGGCGGACGCCTTCGACGACCCGTCAACGTGCCTCTAGACGTCTTCTCCGAAGAAATCAAATTCTACGAACTCGGCGAACTGGCCACTAACAAATTTCGGTCAGCAAGCCGGCCGCTAATTGGCCTCATTTATTCTATTAATTTATTCATTATGTTATTGTTGATTTCATCATCTCAACATCATTCATCATCATCATTTATCATTCATCAATCATCATCATCATTCATCAATAATCTATCATCATCATATCATTATCATACACATCATTCAACAATCATCATCGTCATAACCTCGATCAACTCCTGCATAAATCCCATGCTTTGCAAGAATATTTCAGCTTAAATTTGATATTTCTCATTATTGAATTATTAGGTCGATTGTTGAATTAGTTGAGCGATTATTGAATTATAAGGTCGGTATTACACGTTACATATATTTTCTATTTCATATGCAAACATATCGAATCCATACTTTCATCTCTTTTCTTATGTTCTAATATTTGATAGAGAATATTATTGTGTAATACCGGCCTTAGTCTGTTATATTATAGCATGATGAAGAGGGTATTTATGTAGATATGGTGCCAAAAATTAAGTCGATTAGCATGATATTATTGCATGATGAAGAGAGTATTTATGTAGAGCTGGTGCCTAAAATTAAGTCGGTTTCGTCTGTTTCTTGTGCGTTTCACAAAGTTTGAACAAGGGATGTATCGCTTCTCTCTTGCATGTAGTCGTCGCTCGTAGATTGCTATGTAGTGGAAAGCTTTTAAATAATGATATTGTAGCTATGTAGTGAGATGAATAGACAAGTAGAAGTAATCTTATATGTAGTTTTGATTGCCTAAGTATAGCTACAGAGACATTTCTCCCTGTGAATCTCTCACACCGATTCAATATAAATTACTTTTACCATTGAGAATTTATTCATTTTTAAACATACATACAGTTAAAACAGTACATACATTATACACACAGTACTCTATGTAATTACTCTACAACAATAGCAATATTGATATTATAAATTGTTGTAATTTGATATGGTATTCACTAAACATAGAGAAATAGATAATACATCTATTTTATTTTAAAACTCCCTTTTAAAAATGAAATTACTCTCTAAAAAAATAACATATTTTGAGACCAGTATAGCCTTTATTGAGCCGGTTGTTTGTAAGTTCGTTAACTTTTAACGCCGTGATTAGTCTGGATAACGACATCTTGTAGCAACGACAAACTAACTCAACTCAAATAGAGAATAGAATCATATAAATTATTAAAAAGCCTTGAGTTTCAATAGTTTCATTCACAAAACCTGATGACACATCATTTACATTAAATTTTATTGCCTAAAAATATTACTAACCCTTAAATTCATGAATCAAATTAAGATTTATTATCATTGAGGCAATGATATTAATGAGGCTATAGAAAATTTCAATGGCGGTTTTTTCAAATTTAACAGGTCAGCAGCTGTTTAATTTACTTATTTCACAGTACTAAACTAATCGGCCAGGAATTGAGGCGTTAAAAATTTTAACATAATCATCAGCTGATGATTAAATTTTCAATATCTGAAAACAATAGCAGCTGAAAGTTTTCTATTTTTGTGGTACTACCAACCTGCAACCTGACAACAAATAAGTTGTATCAGCATGCAATTTCCATGTTTTTGTTTTAATAAATTAATAATTTATACAATAATGTGATAATTTTGATTCTAATATCTATTTGCAATAAGTACATTCAAATATTTTGCTACTACTATCACATTTCAATACTTTATTCATTTGAACGTTTTTCCACTTTGACACGGTGAAATAACGGCGATTAAACTAACAGAACGTGAGTGCAACCGGCCCGTACTGTATTATAAATTCATTTTTTAAATACAAAACACTAAGACAAATACTATGAAAATTCAACTCAGTACCACTACTTTAATTCTTTATGATCTGTAATTTCCATTCCAAATTATTAGATTGTCATGAGACATTCATAATATTATAAAATGTCTAGCTGCATGGAAGCTTTTGCATGTATTAAGCCTTATTAATGTAAATCATTTTCCTTGTTCCAAAGCTTACTAAATGTTTTTCACCAATAATAGATTAACGCAGTATAGGCAATTCCTTGCAGTATCTACTCTATTTATTCAGCCTAATGCTTGCCCTAACTTCACCTTTCAACATTCCTAGTGGATGATTTATTTAATTGACACTCTCATTCATCCAGAAAAGCAGCCTTGCTCTAGAATAGTAAATTACTGGCTAATGAAGCTTTTGCCAGCCCATGTTATTCCAAATAAAAGTTTTTGAACCTATTTTTAATAGAAAACAAATTGAACACTTGAAATAATTTAAATTTATCCCTTTATGTCTTGTATTTAACAAACAACACAGATAAAAAATAAATTAGAGCTCCCACCGGCAATAATTCAAGTGTTACTTGATAAATTGACTCAATGCAGGAAATAATTCATATCAATACATCTGATAAGTAGCCTACACAATATTGTAAAAATTTCAACAATTTTTCTTCAAATATAATCCAATAATTAGGCTCTGCATAATCCTTGAGTACGATTTTCAAATTGAAATACTGTAGCCTATCACCCAAAAAAGTATTTTTGATTGATAGTGATTATTTCAATCACAATAATATTTAAATAAGACTGTTCTTCAGTATCAGACTTCGTTTTATTTTTAAAAAAATCATCACAATACTCTTTCAAATGAGAATCAGTAGAATTCAATTATTTAACTTAATATAAACTTCTATTTTCTCTCAAATGAATTCCTACATTATCTTATGTTCTTACAAAATCCATAAAATCTGTTTCTAATAATCAATAACATTAAACTAATAATTTTATATTATTAGTAGGCCTATGTCCTGTATAACCATTACATGAATTATCATAACTTATAACATTACTTTCAGAAGAGTTGAGATTAAAAAAAACTAATCGATCACCAGAAGCTGAAAATCGGGCCATAATAATCTTGCATGAGAATTCACAACGTAAACTAGTTCAAAAAATGCATGCTCTTCACATTGTAGTGATTGAAAATTTGAACTAGTATAATGTAAATAACAAGGGCTACAAAAGTTATCTTTTGACATAATATAGTTATTCTAGTATAACTTAGTAAAGTTGAATCACATTTTTGAATAACAATATGCATTATCTTGAAGAAATGACAGACTTGTTCTTACTGGCGACCAACAAAATACATAATAATATGTTTACATAAATTGTTCACCGATGACTGAAATATTACAGATATATAATCAGAATATGAGCTATATGAATACTGTTGTAGTTTCAACATGAATGTATTTCAAGGATTCCAATCAAATCAAACTATTCTTTGATAGGAAACGTTTCTTGATATTTTAGCAAAGAATGGGTGTAATTTGAATGGAGAGACAATTTGAAAACAGTATAATTAAACAGTTTTAATGTTTCAAGCAGTAAACGTTTTAAAATGTATTTCAAAATAAGTGCTAGATAGTAAATAGACCAGTCCAGTAATCGATTTACTGAAAAACAAGATGTTCAAAAGAATTATAGCAAGATTAAAAGGAAAGTAAAGAACAATAATCAAACACAAATTTTCAAAAAGTGAGACTGATGAAAATTAAATGATATTATTGAACTTAGTTAAATAATGGTAGGTGACTTCAGATCACAAAATTCAAACAATAGGTCAGAGATTTAAAAGTGGAGAACATGAATATTGATAACTCAGTAGATTTCACTTAAACTAATATAGTAGAAGTCAAATAAATTTATCATAAGTCAAATAATTAGTTTACTTAAAGGTGGGCAAGCGTCTAGGCAATTCTATTATCAGGCTACTGTTAGAAATTTTTCCTCCTGGAATTGACTATATCCCCATCACCTCAGCGTTCTTTATCCTTGGATGTATTCAGTTCTATATTGAAGATGTTTCCGGTGTTACTTTTTTCCAAACCGCTTTCGATGTTTATTGGATTCAATCTATAAATGTTTTTTCGAATGTTGAATGTTCTGGATGTCTCATTTTCTAAATATTTTTGATGAGTGGATTTGATGTTGTTATTAAGAGAAATTTATATTTAAAGTTATTACGAAAGATTAGATGGATTTTATGCTGAAAGCATTTATATTGCTGTTGATGGATGTACTCAATGTTTGTATGGATGTTGCTATGAGATATTTATATTTGGTATTCAAATGATGTCATTTGATGCCTCAAGACGAATGTTAAACATAATTTCTCTACGATATTGATATATTTGGATTCATAATAACAATAAATTTCTTGAAACGTGTATGAAATATTTCAATCTAGTTGATTGCAAATTGAACTATAAATAAGATTTCATAGAAATCATAATTCTTCTATTCTCAACAACCTTCTGTTCAGAATTTCTTCAAAATTGATAGAGGAATTCCATTTATTATTGTTCGTAGTGAGATATATCATTGGAATGTACTCTTTTTGAACTAAATTTGTGAAGGATTGATTGAATTAAATTGTATAAAAATATTTAGTGAATAGAAGAGAGTTTTTTATCGAGGCATACGTCTACATAAACATACAATATTAATTAAACTCCCAACAATGTGTGAATAATTGGAGCATTATGGAGTCAAATTATTTCCAGAATTTAATTGGAAAAATGAAAATTGTCTGATAAGAGAAGAGATGCTGGAAGAGAGGAGGAGGAGGAGGAGGAGGAGGAGGGGGGGGAGGTGGAGGTGGAGGAAGAGGAGGAGGAGGAGGAGGAGCAGTAGGATGAGGAGGAGGATGAAGAGAACTTAATAATAGGCATCAAAACTATGAAGTTTCTGATTACAGAATACATAAGTTTTGTATTAGTTTCAGTTGAATATGATCGGAATAATAAGTTTCGATACAAGAATATACTATTTCCATGGGGTCCGTCACACGTATAAGGTCTGTCAAGATTCCATATCAAACAAATAGATGTTAGCTTAGCCTCTAAAAAGAATATGCAAAGATAGATTCTCCCTGTAGCTGATGGGGGAATTTGATCTAGAAAGTTCATAATCCAAAATTTCCAAAAATTGATCATTTTAGTGTTTCTTACTACTTATCACACTTAGAAGACAATCCTAGGTGTCTCTGGAAAATGTTGCGGCTAGGCTTTTTTTCTCAATCCAATAGCAGAAGCCAACCAAATTGGTGGTTTACAAACTACTTTAATCAATTCTTAGATCTGTCAGGACTGTCTGCGAGTGGTCTGGAAGGGTAAATTACATCGACAGTGTACTCAGCTATACTAAATCGCCATTGCAGACAGCGTCAAACTGTTCTGACAGAGTTTAGGAGTTATAAAAGGCATTCGCCGAACGCCAATTTTTTCTGAGTTTGCTGTACAGATCTGCGGTCACGTGTTCTCTGTCGGTGGGAGCGCGCTAAGGTTGGGTGGGGGTGGTTCAAGGGTGGGGGGTTCAAGGGGTGTCCCACCCACCCTGTATTGATCCCACAGCAGAGCGGCAGCGGCTGAACAGCACAGCCCGCGTGGCTCTAGCTGCAGAGTGCGAGTGTGCGCCGCTCTCTCTACACACTAACCGAAAGACTCACTTTTCGGAAAAACTTGGCCAGAGAGGGTAAGGTGTGAGAAGAGGCTGGCGCCAAAAATTTAGGCGGTTAGCGAATGATTTCTTAATCTGTTATTAATTCTCAACTCTATTAGGACAGTCGACGAGCTCGAAACGAGAGCGATCACAACACTATATACTAATTACCAATTTTTGAAAAGTGATGTTTTGTACTTACTTAATTGTCTATTTTTTCATCCAATAAGTATAGGCCTATTGTATTCTTTCAAATAAATAAATACTGTAAATGATTTGCTGTAAAAGAAAGCTTCAGACTGTCCTGACAGAGCTGAGTATTAATAACATTGGCAGTCATTCGTCATCTGTTTTAATTTGTGACGCCAGCTATACCTGTAGGGAAATGTATACAAATGTACATTTATGAAATGTATAATTGTGAATTTAGGAAATGTATACATGTGAATTAGGAAATGTATACATGTGAATTTAGGAAATGTATACACGTGAATTAGGAAATGTATACATGTACATTAAGGGTCCACATCCACTGTTAGTACGGACTGTGACAGTCAAAAACTGTGAGT
The DNA here is from genome assembly GCA_017141385.1 of Sogatella furcifera. Lineage (NCBI taxonomy): Eukaryota > Metazoa > Arthropoda > Insecta > Hemiptera > Delphacidae > Sogatella > Sogatella furcifera. The sequence goes on along the minus strand of CM029551.1, from coordinate 3,592,683 downwards.
GGATGGAGAAACCGTCAGTCCAAAATAGCTGTAAACCGGCAGGCAAATAGTTGAACAATCAGCTGTGAACGAACGAACTGTCATTCCATCATTGGTTTGGTGATGAATTTGAATTGAAGGAAAGATCTTCAATGGTTTTCAAGACAATGGATTGGGAAATGTTCTATGACTCTGCGTTCAAGAGTTTGATAATGAGTGGAAATTGAACTAAAAATATATCTTTTCAAAATGTGACTACAGATTGATTGATAATGAGTGAAATTTGATTTCAAGAAATGTCAGTTAAGGAGTCCGAGAAAAGAGATTAGAAGTTTTTTAAATTAAGTTTAATTTTGTAGTACTTCCCAATGATATGGTGAATGGGTAAGAATTTATTGGCAATAATAATACTCATCAGGTGTGCAAGAGATTGGATAATGTTCTATAACATTGAGATGATCGTGAGAGGATAATGCTTTAAAGATTTGCTGATAAAAAAAAAACTTGAACTTGATTCCGTACTATTGAGATATGTGGCGAATATATCATTGAATGAAATTTAGTATTGGATGGATTGGTGGAAATGTACTGAAATATAGAATTCATGATCAAAAGTGTAAGTCTGAAATTAAAGCAAAATCCTAATAATATATTATTGATAGGAGTTATATAGCCTAATATTGTCAATCTGAATTGATGATTGTAACATTTATAATATTATAATTCACTGTCTATAAATTACTATGAGTAGAAGGGATAGGGATAAAGATGGGATAGAAAAATAGAGTTGCTCTAAAATAACGTTTTCAATTTTTCTACAATCTGGTGTATTTTGAATGTATTATTGATCTAATGTAATGAAATGGTTGGTCGCCAATATTATTGAACATGTTTGTCAAATTCAAGTGTCGTTAAAAGAAATTATGTATGCATTCTTTCAATAATTTGGAGCTTAAAAGCCTTTTCTCAATTCAAGTATTTTCTAAACTCTGTAGTTTCATGAAATTTTGAATCCACAAGAGTATCATTCAATCCTGCTGGATTATGGGTATGAAAGAAATTAATGCAATTATCTCACTAGACGAAAAATTATCAAGCAAGTTTGACTACTATCAAATCACAATCATTGAGTGGTTCACGAAAATCATTGGTTGTATTGATGGAAGTCTAAAAATCAATCTCTATTAAGAGATTATTGAATATACATTTTTCAGCATTCTCAATTCTTATTCAAATTAGAGTTAATGAGTTCTATTATAAATTATTTTATGTCTCGAGATTCAAAAGGCATAATAGCTTCAATTTATGTGAAAAACATACATTTATTTCTTCATATTGAGATTCAACTATGTGATTCAACTTTCCTATCTCTCTCCTGTACCTTACCTATAAAATCCTCACACCTTGTATAGTCTGTCCAAGCAAAGAAGACCCTCTGGCAAGATGAGAAAATGACTCCAGCTCTGTCAATACTGGTTAAAAAATTATTGATTTGGTCTCAATTGTAGGAAACATTCTGATCTAGAATTTGAGAACAAATCAATAATTTTTGAACCAATATTGACCGCGCTGGAGTCATTTCCTCATCTTACCAAAGGCTCTTCTTCGCTTGGACAGACTATAACTGCATCATACTAAGTTCTGTATTAGAAAGAGTAGTCTAAACCACATTTTTCTTACAAATATCATGACACCTCACTAATTATCATAAATAGTCAATAGTTAGAGTTCCTATAGTGATTCTGTCCATTCTTGGCTTTCATTTGAATCGTATTGATAATTATTCAACTAATTTCTTTAAGCGTTATCGCTTGTAATTACCCAATATCGCTTGAATGCATCAAAACTTTCAGCTAAAGTATCATCCATTAGATTAGAATAAATTCTTAACTTCTCTAACTCACTTGGATATTAGATATCAAGATATATTTTATTTAAGCTAGTAAAAAAGTTCATTCAGTGTTGAATTAGAAGACAAGATATTTTCAAATCACAGAGATTAATTGAAAATCGAGATACCGGTTCCGTTTGTTACACCATTATCAATGTTTGTTAAACTAAAACTTGAAGTAAAAAGTTGCAGTATTTATACTAACGATAAAGCACCGCTATTGGCATAGTCTGTTCATGCCAAGAAGACATTCTGTTAAGATGGGAAAATGACTCCAGCTCGATCAATATTGGTTAAAATATTATAAATTTCGTCTCAAATTGCAGGAAACATTCTGTTCTACAATTTGAGACCAAATTTCCAATTTTTTAACCAATATTGACCGAGCTGGAGTCATTTTCATATCTTTACGGAATGTCTTCTTTGCTTGGATAGACTATAGTTGCTTGAACCAATCACAGTGAACGTCTGCCATTGGCCTAGACAAGCCCCTCCCCGAGGGGTCTCTCCCATTGTCTAAGCCAATGGCAGGCGTTCACTGCGATTGGCTCAAGCAACTACCAATAGCGGTGATTGACCATTAGTATAAATACTGCTTCCTTGTACTTTAAGTTTCTGTTTACCAGATATTGAAAATGTGGTAGAAATCGAATCGGTATTTCTATTCTCAATAAAATCTGTGGTTTGACAACATCTTGTCTTTTCATTTAATAAGGATAACTACCGTAATATCATCTTCAAAACTACTCAACAATTTATCTAGTTTGCAACTTTTTTGAGTTTTTTTTTTGTTCAAAACTGTAGTATAAAATAGTATGCATTAAAAAATTAATAATCACTAGATAATTTTCGAGCTTGAATTCTCACATACTAACATTATTAGACATGTATGTAGCTGAATAGTTTACACACTAAATTTGTTAACATAAGTATGCACTAAAAATCTCCATCTTGAATTATTAAATAGTAACAAAACTAGATTAAATGTAGTGCTTATTGATAAACTAATAGTAGGCGTATGCACTTGCAGCCATTCAGCTTTAATTCCTTACACACAATCAAATCAGTAACCATAAACATTATCATAATCAGTAACTTTTTTACTGAATCAGTAACATACGTAGTGTAGTGAAACAGCTTACTTAACATTATGAATAAAAACAAAATTATTTTTTACATTTTACATTATCATAATCAGTAACTTTCTTGAACATTAATTACAGTAGTTCTTACATAGTAACATACGTAGTGTAGTTAAACAGCTTACTTAACATTAATTGTATGATAGCAAAGCATTTATTGCACTAGAAGACCTTGATTACATTTTCAAAAATATCGATTGTATTAGAGCGAATTGCATTAGAAAACCTTCAGCTTGAATTCCTCGCACACAATGCAAACAGTAACCATGAACATCATCATCTTAATAAACAGTATCTTTCCTTAATAATCACCTAAATAGTAATAACTAAATTGTATTAGGCTACTTAAATACCTACTAACACACGCATAGATCAGTTGAACTGCTTAAACATTAATTGCATACTAGAAAACCTCCAGCTTGAACTCCTTGCATTCAACCAAATCAGTAACCATAAACATCATCATTCATCATGTCATCATAATAATCGTCAGTGTCTTTCCTCAAACCCCCCTACCCACCCAGCTCCCTTGTGGTTGAAGTGGTTGAATCACCGGTTCGGGCGCAGCGATACGTGTTGGGGACGTACTCGCAGGTGAACACGAAAACATATGGGTGAATCAAGTTCCTTCATGGAGGCGATAGGCGACCACACCGCAAAGGTAGGTGGATGATTTGGGTTGATTTGGGTGGTTGTCTGTTGCAGGGAGGACGAGGGCTTCATCAAGGAGGAGGAGAAGCCGCTGCCCGACCACGAGTTCCAGCGCAAGGTGTGGCTGCTGTTTGAGTACCCGGAGAGTTCTCAGGCGGCACGCGTCGTCGCCATCATCTCGGTGTTCGTGATTCTGCTGTCGATCGTCATCTTCTGTCTGGAAACACTGCCCGAGTTCAAGCACTACAAAGTGTTCAACACGACCACCAACGGCACCAAGATCGAGGAGGACGAGGTGCCCGACATCACCGATCCGTTCTTCCTCATCGAGACGATATGCATCATCTGGTTCACGTTCGAACTTTCGGTACGCTTCCTCGCCTGTCCCAACAAACTCAACTTTTTTCGAGACGTGATGAACATAATCGACATAATCGCGATCATTCCCTACTTCATCACGCTGGCGACGGTCGTGGCCGAGGAGGAGGACACGCTCAACCTCCCCAAGGCCCCCGTCAGTCCCCAGGACAAGAGCACCAACCAGGCCATGTCTCTGGCCATACTCAGAGTGATTAGGTTAGTGCGTGTGTTTCGAATATTCAAGTTGTCGCGCCACTCCAAAGGGCTTCAAATTCTCGGACGAACTTTGAAGGCCTCTATGAGAGAACTTGGATTGCTCATATTTTTCTTGTTCATCGGTAAGTACAAGCTCCAAAGCGTATTGCAGTCGGCCGGTGAGTCCTCCCTACTACCCCCTACCCCCAACCCTCCACAACACCCCTTACCCTCTCCCACCCAACAACTTGTAAAAACAACATCATCATCATGTACATACAATCATTATCATTCATACATTATCATCATCATCATATCATCTACTAAAATTTTCATATATTTTTTGTTCTATTTTGTATTATATTATAATTATTATCTATGTGAGATCTCTATTGTTGTGTTGTTAATGTTGTTATTGTTCTTGTTGTTGTTGTAAGGCCGGTATTAGACGGTAGTATTTTATGTAATATGCGAATCATATGAAATGAGATGAAAACACAAATTCATATTTATATCTTTTTTCATTTGTGAGAGAACTATTAGCGTCTAAAACCGGCCTTAGCCTGGTATTAAACGGTAATAATTCTTTATCATATGCAAATGAAATAGATGAGAATACGAAATATTATTTTTATCTCTTTTCATGAGTCTATTAGCGTTCTGATACTGACCTACAATACAACAATTAAGTAGGCCATATCACTTGACAATAGTGTCTATCGTAAAATCGCAATTCATTTTTGTCAAGTGACTTACATGGCCCACTCTGTATTAAAAGAATACGGCATCTTCTTATCAATTTCGTATTTATGTTAGAATTTGAAACTCTTCAGAATATATTCATATGCTATTGCTTTATGTCACTGTTTCAGGTGTAACCGAATTTCTGTAATGAATGCGAATCTCGTGTTCAAATTGAATGAGAGATTCGCATTGGCTAACGAAATTCGTTCAGATGTAACAGTGGAATTATTATGTTGTGTTTGGCAGTAACTGGATCAAGTACATAATATGGAACTTTTGTGGTCTGTTTAACACGTTCTAGTTCTTTCTAGAACTTTATGAAAAGTTGATTAATTTTAATGAAATGGTAATAGATATATTCTCAACGTCAACGAAACAGGTGGTTCGCGAATAAAGTTTGTAAATGTTTAACTCTGTCAGGACAGTCTGTGAGAGCATATCGAGTAGAGAGCGATCTCAGCTAACGTTCCATTCTCGTAGACCGCTTCAGACTGTCCTGACAGAGTTGATGATTTATAATTTACATTATTCGTCATTTGTCAGTATTGCTGGTTCCACTTAGGTATATGGAGTGAATAATATTGGAAAAAGGTGTGGTCAAAACAATGGCAAAGTTTTCCACACACTATTAATCGATTTATGAACTGGTTGTCACTTTTTATCACCAAGACCAGGTAATCAAACATTTAAACTCAAATAATTCTCGAAAAATCAACTAGAAGTTGAAAATTTCAATAAAGTCAAACACTGAGACTCAGGGCCGGTTTCTCCAAATACGTTTAACTGAAATTTTAGTTTAAACTATCAGTTGTCAGTGTATGGTCACTTTTATTAACTTGTGTTTCAATTGAGCCAGCTGATGGTTTAATCCAAAATTCAGATTAACTTTTTTGGAGAAACCGGCCCTTATCGTCAAAAGTTTAAAAGAATTTTAATCTTCTGACTTGATAACACAGATACTGCCAATACACAATATAATAAAGAGAAGCAAATTTATTTATATTGATTACATAATGCTTACTTGACAATGTAACTGTTAAACTGAAATATTGGCGCTTCAAATGAGAATATTTTGTATAGATTTGCTTTAATGAGCTTTTATCAGTAGTTCAGAGACTGTATAAAACCATTTCAAGTACATCGAAACTTTACTAATATCCGCCTTAAAAGTAATAATTTGCGTCACAATCTGATTTGAATTTTTTCCTACTTCTCACCATTTTTCTCTTGAACTCTTTAGAACTTTGGAGTGTTATTTATTCTAAACAAGATAAATACTTACATAGAACTAGAATTTCTAGTAGAAATTGATATAAAGATTCAATACGCCTCATTGATTTCCAGATCCACTACCAGAACAATAAGTATCAACTTTCATAGAAACTATTCTAGTCTTTCTATCACAAATTAATATCAATATACAGTAGATGTTTTATTATTACAAGTATTGATTTCACAATTATTATTATATACCTATCAACTATTGTGTATAAAAACCCATTTATAAAATATTTGGCTAGTAAATTATTGGCGCATTTATATATAGAGCGCTTATAATAAACACAGTTACATTGTCCTTATATTATCATAGGCCTGAATATTTTATTGCTGATTATATCTATTGGATCTGTGTATAATTACTGTATTTGTGGGTCGCATTTATGAGAGTTTGCGACGTTGTTAACTCATCTGCCTATTACTTCTAGTACTTCAACCACAATTCATCAACTTGGATCGTCGAAAATATACTTCGTTCTCTTCTGTCTTCAAGTCAAAGAACCCTGGGTTACGTATCTTACTCCTGAGCTCTTTCAAATCCTGTGAGTGGTATTCCAAACAGTAGTAAACTTAACAGACTTCAATCTTGCTTTGCAAAAAAGTTTTCCTTCGATTTAACCTGATTCATGCATTTTTAAACACAGTCTTCCATTGACAAGGAATACAAAATCTTTTGTATTCTCTTTCAATTCCTGTGAGAGGTATACCAAACAGTAGTAAATTAAACAGATTCCAATTATTACTTTGCAAAAATATTTCGTTATTCCTACGACTAATCTGATTCATCAATTTTCAAACATAGTTTTCTATTGACAAGTAATAGAAATACGGTACATACATTTGAACGCAACATGAGATTTTTTCTTCCACAATAAAATTAATTCTGATGTGCAGTTTTCTAGTGTTCGTAACAATATCTGTCATACTGTCAATAAGGAAAATTATTTAACTATCCACCTACCACACAATTAAATTTTTCCATATTCGAAAAGTTTAATTATCAAGAAACAGTCTTAGTATTGAACATTTTTGAATTCCCTTGAATTTCATTAGCTTCCAGATTAATTAGTTATAAATCTTCATTCCCAATGTTCTGTTTACAATTCATCTATAAATATGGAATCTCAGTTCATTATGTATAATCTTATTCCACGTGACAATTACTCAATTCTTCATCATATTTCATCATGACATTTCTAAATTCTATTTTGAATATGATTCTCATGGATCTAATGAATATCTAACATCCAGCTCATAAAGTATGTATAAATTACCTGAATAATTTACTCTACAGTGTTCAAATGTTGAATAGCTAGTACTTATTCTGTACTCTTAGTTACTAGTAGGCCTACTTCTTTAGTAAATAGTACTTTAACTAAAAGTTGACCAGTACTTCTAACTTTTTAGTAATAATAGGAGAACATTATTTGAAATACCAATTGAAGAGTATTCCAGGGGTAGGCGCCAGTACCTTTTTATCTTGAACCACCATATGAAAATCAAATTCTACTCTTTCATAGACTCAATACTATTAGCCTAATAATTATTGGCAATTATCTCAATTCAATTTAATAATTTTTTTATTTGATCGATGAAAAGTTGAAAAACTGCTGAAGAAAAAGCGAGCCAATTCTTTGTGTCCAATAATTTACCTAACAGCGTTTACACGTTCATTTGCAGAAATGGTTTTTCCAAAATTAAAAAAATTTCCAAGTGAATTCAATTTCATCAACAACAAAAATATTATTTTCTAAATTCAATAAACTTTCATTAGACTCTAGTATTGTTAGCAAAAGATGGCAACACATATAGCTTAAAGCCTCGAATAATTAATTGTACTCACTTAGATAATTTCAAATTTTCCCTTCCAAATTGCACTGCGTTTCCAAGTACAACATTTGTAAAATATTCTATTTTTTCGAATATTTGATCTTCTTATTTTGGGAATAATGGTGTAAAACAATGAACATGAATTTTTTCACATCTACTCATCAGAACGAGCTCAGGAGTAAGGTAGAGGATTCTTGAAAATTTCGGATTAATGGTATCTCTGGATTAAAAAGGTTAGCAATAAAAATTGCTCTCGACTCAAAAATTGTAGTTCTTTATTAACAGTAGAGTTTTACAGTTTCTTAGTAATTTATCATAATGTAGAAGGCTTATTGCTTTAATCAATTTGTTGAATTTCTACTCATCATCGTCTATGTAAATAAAACTATTGTAATAATACTTATTGATCTTGTGATAAGTAACAAATTAACTTAAGGTTTGAACAATATTTCAAATTTTCCTAATTTTATTTTATGCTTTGGTTTTTTAAAAGTTTGTTAATTTCTTAGTGGTAACAGCAGCTTGATGAATGCTGGGTAATGCTCTCATTTTGAATGATTGCAAAATCTTAGTAGTATTATTAATTATTACAAATTTGATCTTTTCCTTTTCTTAATCTATTAAATGAAATACCTTGAGACCCTAGAAACAGTTTTCAGAACAAGATACAAATTGAGTATTATCACATTAAATCGAACATCTTCACATAAATGTTGGACCAATGATTCTAAACAGAAATAGTTTTCTTGAAATTGATTAGTAGTTTTTGGACAAATTTGGAAAAATATACCACCAATTTCATTAACATAAGCAGACCAATACCAACAACAATAATAGTTGTTTCACTCAAAGACTGAAAAATATTATTCTCACATAATTTGAGATGAATGAATTGAAATTTGGTTCATTAAAAATAGTTCAGCTCTCAAGAGCAACAATATCACTATTAACTGACTCAACTCGTGTAGCTAGACTTGTGAATATCAGATTATATTAATCAACATTTTTGACTTTGTTGTCTCTGTTTTAACCCTTTATTGTAATTCATCGATAGAATAAATAAATAATAAATTAATATTAATATTGATGTAATTACTTTATCAATATAATCTCTGGTAACTTAATCAAACTTTTTTATCTACATCTTTTTTTTATTAACTTCTCCCAACAGTATTTTTTAATAACTTTATTTGAATTCCGTAAAATGCAATTTTTTGTGAGAGCCATTAAAAAGTAATAGTGATCAAAATAATGATTCTAATGCCCTTATCATCTTCTTGGAAACAATAAGAAATTTTATTCTAGACTCGATGGAAAATATTATACTGTACTTTATAAGAACAATAATAGTTGATTAATAATAAATGATTTAAAAAATTAATCCGATCTCTACTCAATATTCTACAATGTATTACTCTTATCACAAAGACACAAAGAGTCTCATCCCAATAATAGGTGAATCATAATAGCATTCCTACTAAACAAGGTTATGTCGGCGAGGTGGAACACCTTTGGGTCTCTCCACCAAATAAAGCCATAAGTTAATAATAATAATAGCATTTATCCATCAAAATACACGACTTACAAAAAAAAATTAATAGTGTATAATGAAACAAATTTACATAATATCTAACATGGAATAAAGTGTACATAATATTACTTTCTATTATTTTCCACAGTAGTTGATAATATATAGATCATTCTCATTGGTTTCTTTCTCATAATTTTTCACCAACAATTGATATTTTTAAGCATGATTTTCACAAAAATTGGAATATGAAGTTTTGAAAAATAACTCATGAGAGAGTTAAGTAGATTATTTTGAATTTTCAATTATTCAAATTTTGAATACTGATGTAGATTCTATATTTCTTATTTTTTGTAAACATTTTTTCAGTAGGCTATAGAATCAACTTAATGAATTAGGTAATATTGAGATAAAGACTGATAGGAAACTCTTTTTTATCATTTTATATTGATTCTCAATAAGTAATGGTGATTTTTATCAACTCAGAATAACGATTAATATAGCTTTGATTCCAGTAATGGAATCTAATAACAAAGGCGAACAATGAAAATTGAAATGTTTATTCCCTTCAAAGTCCAGATTATCAATAGAATTTCAGTTTAAAAATAATTTTCCTAGCTTTTACAGAATAGGCTTTAAATATATTCATAAAATGCAATAGCTGTAAAAAGCCTTGATTTTTTCACACCAGTGCAATATTACTGGTATGTATGTATGTATTACTGGTAAAACTACTTGAATAATAGTTAAATTATAAAGTCCAATTAAAATTCACTCACATATCAAGGATACAATAATTGATAGATTTTTTCCACATATCAGTGTTTAGGAAGACCCAAAATAGACTATTAGTATGAACTCTAGTCTCAAAATACTCATGCACTTTATAAGCAGTAATTCACTTAGCATTTGAACTTACCAAGTTGTTTCATAATACCTTTCATTCACTAAAATTGTATTTAGTTTAACACTAAACAAAGAATTATTTATTGAAAACGTAAACCCTTTCACTGTAGCTATTATGATATCCACGAATTTCCTAGATATATTATGTTCAGAGGTTGAGACAGGCACATTTGATTGCAAGATTTGAGTTGAAGAAATTTAAAATCAACACAAATGAATTTTGATACAATTTTTAATGACGAATTGAAATTTTGTCTCACATAGCACATTGATACAACATGAGGGATTCCGATCACAATTAAAATTTTCACTTATGCAATTTATAATATTGATTATTATGAATTTTGAATGAATTCAGCATGGTAGATTATTTATTAGTCTATTGCAAATCTATCTTAATATAAACACTGTATATAAAGTGTTGAGGTGTTGGTAGAGTCTTCCATGAGTTTTAGATTGCCTTGCGAAGTGAATAATTTAATCCAGGCTTCTAAGTGCAATGAGAATGTAGCTTCTATAATGCGTTGAAAATTTTATTGTTTAGGGTGATGAGGTAAGAACCTTCAGTTCTCTAGTGACCAGGCAACTATTGTCATCCAGGGCGGCTATTTTGGATCCGGTTCCTGTTGTTTTTGAAACGTACTGTAGCCAGGAATGGGGTGAGTTTAGATTGTTCTAATCGATTTTGCATAACTTTTAATAGCCTATATTATACATGAATAACATGAATTGACTATTACATGGATAACTGGAATCAAATTGTTACAATACCACTAACAATCATTATAGGCTACTTCTTTCAATATATTTTGGAGAATTATATCGTGCACATACACAAATAACATAAATCAACGTAAAATTGAAATTTAATCATTACATCACCACAACATACATTCAGCATAGGTTTTTCCATTTTTTCACATGAGCATGACTGACCATTACAGACATGAATGTGAATATAATTGCCTGATAATCTCTGATAGTTTGTGAATAATTTGCTATAAAATTAATGGAAAATCCCTACAGATTCTAGATCACCATTCTGGATTGAATAACTTCATTATATTGACTTCATAATATTGATAATTATAATTTGTTAGAATAATTTCTTGAGCGAATTTATTTGATCCCGTAAGCTTGCTCAGATACTTTCTGGGGATTTAAGACAGAAATAATCAAGAATCAACAAAATTGATGAGAACTTACGGGAATAAATAAACTATCAGGACAATGTTTTGTAGATACCGTTACAATATTCTTCAGACAGAGCCTTCAATCAGTTTTGTCATGTTGGAACAGTTATTTTACCTTTCTAATGATTCTCAAAGTAATGTATGCATACCATTTTTCTCATTTTTTAGAGGCTTTAGTGAGGTTCTAAAATAATCAATTCCTATGTAAAATTAGCTGAGAAATTCAATGAAACCAGTTCCAAGTCTGTTACTTCAACGTTTATTGAGATAATTGGAAAAATATGCCAAAAAATGCCATTTTTCAACAATAAGGGTTATAACTGGATAAGGAATCATAAAATTGTATTTTTTATTAATGGAAGTTGAAGAGAGTCGGATTCTAAAGAAAAAGTTGAATGGCGGAGACTGTGTAAATCTTACCCAAATCTCAGAAATAGCGATCAAAAATCGCAAAATTGACAAAACATAGCACAAGTGAAGAATTTTTGTTTAGTAACGATTTTGCGATTTTTGATCGCTATTTCTGAGATTTGAGTAAGATTTACACAATCGCCGCCATTAAAATTTTTCTTTAGAATCCGACTCTCTTCAACTTCCATTAATAAAAAATACAATTTTATGATTCCTTATCCAGTTATAACCCTTATTGTTGAAAAATGGCATTTTTTAGCATATTTTTTCCAATTATCTCAATAAACGTTGAAGTAACAGAATTGGAACTGGTTTCATTGAATTTCTCAGCTAATTTTACATAGGAATTGATTATTTTGGAACCCCACTAAAGCCTCTAAAAAATTAGAAAAATTAATATATTTTGAAAAATCTCAATTTTCCGCCATTGTTATCTCGGTAACAAAGCGTTTTTGGGGGTTGGTCCCATGGAACTTTTTTGTCTACTTGGTGTAAGGAATCAGCCTGAGAAGTATTGCACATTCCTCCTGAAACACCCTGTATATACATTATTTCAAATGAAGTAGCTTTTTTCCTATATCCATGTTTTTAGAAATTTCTTGAAATCCCTTTGAGAAATGTTGACCATTCACACCCACTCAAATGTAAGCAATAAACTAATCAACTAAATATTCGAGAACTTCAAAGGTGGTCCTTTCAACATGAATGGGAAATGATGTAACAGATTCATGTTTACACATTTTCGCTTGTAATATTGAAAAAATTAACGTAAATAATAGTTTTGTTGTTGTTCAGAGTTCAGCTTGGCTATTCTGAGAAGCGTAGAATGAAAATGTGTTTTCAAAAATTATAAACAAATATCAGTCTTTTAAATTTAGTGTTCTGCTTCGAAATATTTCTCTCAAAATATTTGCAAACAAATTAAATTTTTCAACTCCTAAAACTATTATCTTAACTTCTCATACATGCAAAACTCTCATAAAGCGTTAATGGATAATCTCATAAATTTTGAGGGAGATTTTTTCAAATATATTTTTAACAAAAGTGTAACAATGTTTACATTTCTGGTGATTTGAAAAGCACGATGTGTTTACCGTATAGAAAATCCTGTCTAATTAAGTCTTGTAATTAAAATATAATACAGAAAAAAGGAAGTAGATGCAATGAATTTTCTCTTTCTGTTTTTATTAAGATAATAATTATTGAACTTTACTGTAGCCTACTGTCCAGTCTCCAAGGATTTTGAATTAATTAAATCTCTATATGTTCTAACTCTTATTAGTTTATTGAATTCTCGTTATTCTTTGTATCCTTTTCGAATTGTGATTTGTAGTACTTTTCTCAAAGAGTCAAAAACACATTCTAAGCTGGGTAAAAAGTATTAGAACACCTAAAAGATTTAATTACTACAAACACTCGGTGAAAAGAGTATAAAGGCTTCTTCAACTTTCCATGTTACTATGCCGTCCATTTAAATTTTCCGCCTAAGGGTAGTCAACAACTTAGCTGGCAGTGGCATTTTTCGTAAAGTAACTGACCTTATTTATCTACTTAATTTCTTATCATTGATTGAATTGTTGATTAACTAGAGTTTAGTAATTCAAATAACATCATTTTATCCATTTACATGATGAATAGAAACAATTCACCTTTTCTGTCTAAGCGGATAAATTCAAATCATACAGGCATTGAAAGCACCTGCATAACATAACCTCAATCTGTTTAGGTTTGTTGTTTGTTTTTATTTTTAAACTAGATTATATTTTTTGGTGTTCCAAGATCTGATCTCTACAAATTCTACTCGGCAAAGTTAGGTAAGATTTGATCATTCAATAATTCACTTTAACAGTCTTCTCTCAATCTCTGAAATCTAATTTATATCCTAAAAACATTAATTTTCGGCCAGCGTTCTTATGTGGTCATAAGGAGTAGTCATTTTAGTACCTAATAAAAGTTATTGTTAATTTGATATTTGACTAATTTTCCAATTGTATTAGCCAATTTATTCAATTATGTTTTGTTTTGTTCAATTATAGATTTTCAATATTCTGATATTAAATTCTCTAGTACCATTCAGCACTCTCCAAAGATTTTGGGGAATCTTGTATCGGTATCTCAAACAGTCCTTTTTCAATAAAATTCTATCAAAAACGTTTCAAATAATCTTATGAAAACTGATAAATCCCCACATATAAACTGAACCATTGAAATATAGGTAATTTGATGGAAAAAATGTTGAAGCTTCAACCTTGAAGGGAACTACAAACTTTTATATTACCAGAAAAATCTAATCATTTTACTCGTCTAAAGCCTTAATTCTTTATTTATACAGTCTCCACTTGTAACGTATTGAAATAAAAATCTTTTCAATTACTATTATTTTCATAAAAATTTGGATCCGTATTTAGAAATTAATATTATTTGCAAATACTGCTTATCAATTATATGGTCATAGAATGAAGTTAGTTATATGAGTATGATGTAACTTATATAGGTTGGAATTTTCAGTAAGTTACATAACTTGAAGCAACTTTCTCCAATTTTTTGTGATTACTGTATCAGAAACTGAAGGTTGCATCAATTGAAGATTGAAAATTGATCAAGTACTTCTTCATCGTTTCGACTATCTATTAGGCCTTTTTTATATAAATTTTTAATTCATTCACCTCTCAACTGAAATATCTTAATCTCACTCACTATTACAGTTTCACGAACAACTTGAAGGCACACATAAACTAGTATTTTTGAATTCCACCAAGGCACAGTGTAATTCAGGGTTTGAGTTTTGGGTTTAATGATATGTTAGCTATAGGGTTTCAAGTAAAGTTGGTATCTGAAATAATAATCAATTATTGTTCGTCTTGGTGCTGCTTGTTCTCTACATTCAATATTCATTCCATACATAATACACTTGGTACTAGGAAACAATAAAACCTTATTCATTGATACAGTGATTATTAATTTAACCGTGATGTAATTATAATATTTCACTTGCACAAAATTGGGAAAATCTACCCTTTTAATAAGTCATTGCTCGCAAGCTGGCTTGGCTTTAAAACTTGTTGTTTTTGAAGCAGCAGTTAGAGTCAAGATTCTCAATAACTATAAATCCTTGAGAATGATTTTCAAATAGCTTCTAAATCTTCTTCCATAATTTTGCATTTTATATATGTAATAAAAAGGAGTCCTTCAATTAATTTGCTAAATGCTAACCAGCATGTTCAAGCTGCTCTTATCATATAGGAATTCCGATTATTTGCTTTATATTTTCTTGAAAAATGATATTATTTTCGAAAAAATATTCAAATCTGAGCAGCCTATTGCTTTGATTTAGTAAATAATGTATTATTATACTTTCTATTCCAATATTTAACAAGCAAATTTAACTCTGGAATATGAGAGGTAAGTAAATTGTAAAAAAATGTAACATTTGTCACTGATTGAATTTTGCCTGTACTTTACACTTAACATTTTTTTGTAGTCTAAGAATGTTTTCAATTTACCAATTATAGAGGATTTTTTCATTTTATTTATACTCAATTGTAGATCGATTTTTTTAATCTGCTATAATCAACCTTGTTGATTCATGTGATTTTATACTGATAGTAATTACAGTACATGAAATCTCAATCCCTTACATTTGCATATTTCTATTTCAAAGTATCCTATTATCTCAACACAATAGTGTCAGTAGAATAAAAATACACATAAGAAACCTTGTATAAATTCCTTGATCCGTTACAACTGAATTGTAGAGGGTTTCTTCAATGTGAATTGACTTCTCCAACATTATTTATTAAATCCAACAGAGTTTCAAGTTTCTACTTTGAATTGAATTTATTGTTCTATATTTTCGTGTACAACATTTGTTGACTAACTGAATTCCATATAATTTCGACAGTCGATAAATTGAAACAATTTCTTAATTTTTAAAATTTATCACTAAAGGCGCAGCTTAGGTCTATAAAATAAATCGATTTTTCTGTATTCTAGTTCAATTTCTTTCACGAATCTAACCACTCTTTGTATGTTTAACTCAAGTGATGATTAATGTCCAATGTCATTCAATAATTTCCTATTAAGTTCTTATACTTAATTAATTTATTTATTTACTTTTCAACTATTATACATATACTTAATTTCAAGAATGTATAAATGCTTCAAAAATTCTAAGGCATGGTATCAACAAGGTTGACTATACTTAGATGTACTTGTCTTTTTTGATTTCTTAGAAATGTTTTCCAATGATATTCATAATTTGTACTCTCCATGTCATATAAGAAATCGTTGACAAACAATGTCATTTCCATGAATTTTTGGAATGGATATTGTCAACGATTCCTTCAGTGTAAAAATCTTCATTTCATCAGGTAATATTCGAAAAGATATCAGTGAAACATTCCAATATTGTATAGGTGATTGTGAATTTATGGTTCTTATTGTATTGTTTTGTAAGAAGTAATAATTACTCTATCAAGTATTCGTGAAGTCTAGGAAAAAATATTCTAATTCTCTAGGATTCATTGCTTAAGTACGGTATTCTTAAAAATGAAGTCTAGGAAAAAATATTGTAATTCTCTAGGTTTCATTGCATAAATGTTCTACTTGAGTTTGATAGAATATACAGTACTTTGGTAATTTTCAAATCCTAGTGGACTATAATTTTTATTTTCAAGGCTTCATGATTATACTGTAGATAGAATGATTACATTGTAATTTAACTGTCTGTAAAATGATAATCAGTGATACGATTAAGTTATAAGAAGTGGCCACGTAACACTGATTATTATATCCTATACTATATTTTGTCATGTAGTGTTGTAAAACTGTTCTGTCTATCAACTACTTCAACACCTTTCACGCCTGTGAAATCAATTTTTTTTATTCTAACCACTGTGGTGAAAATAATCGAGATTGAATCACTCATATTTCAAATAATTAGAAAAATGAGGTTATCAAGATTGTAACTTTGCCGCAAATTTATTGGAAATCTGCGGTTGACTGACTAAATGACTGTTATTATTGCTCAGCTCTGTCAGGACAATCGGCAAGCTGTCGAACAGAGCATATCGAGTTGAGGGCAGCCTCAGCCAACCGTTTCGCTCTTGCAGACCGCTTTCAGACTGACCTGACAGAGCTGAGAATTAATAACAGTCATTCTCCAACCGACTGAATTTTTGGCCCTAGCTATACTGAATTAGATAGATAGATAAATGCCTTTATTTTCCACTAAGTACAATACATTAGTGATGTGGGCGAAGTTGAGGCACAAGAGCCCCCTCTTCCACTTAACCCACAATTTAAATTACTAAGTAAGGTAGATTCAAATACAATACTTGCTAAATCTCGCCCTGCAAAGTTACAGAGTTGATAACCTTATTTTTAAGACAATACTATGTAAAATTCTAAAGATAAACAGTTGACATAATTTTTTCTAATGACTACATTATAATTAGTGAAGTTATTATTTTAAAGACAATACTATGTAAAATTCTAAAGATAAACAGTTTACATAATTTTTTTCTAATGACTAAAGTAAAGCTATATAGTAAAGTTTTCAAAAGCAATGAATGAACGTGGATAAATTATAAAGTAATGTATCAAAAAATATTTCTATCCAAGTTATATTATTAATGCTCATATAATGAGAATAATGCATTTTGCAGTTTCTCGGTGGTAATCTATTTCCTAATTTTTTTATGTCTGTCTTGAAGTTCTCTAGACTATTAGTATAGTCTGTCCAAGCAAAGAAGACCCTCTGGCAAGATGGGAGAATGACTCAAGCTCGGTCAATATTGGTTCGAAAATTATCACTTTGATCTCAAATTGTAGGAAACAATTTGATCTACTTTTTAAGACCACATTCATAACTCTTGAACAAATATCGACCAAGCTGGAGTCATATTCCCATCTTGCCAGAGGGTCTTCTTTGCTTGGACCGACTATAGCTTTTCACTATTTAATTCACTAGTATGGTGTAATCAATAGTCTCAAGTCAATACTTCAAGTGCAAGACTTCACTGGCAGCAATAACTTCGCCCATTCCTGTAAACATATATTTCAATCATGGGCTACTTCACAAACTCAATCTATCCCATTGTATGGGACCCTATGGCAAGACGGGAAAATGACTCCAGCTTGGTCGATATTTGTTCAAGAGTTATAAATGTGGTCTTTAAAGTAGATCAAATTGTTTCCTACAATTTGAGATCAAATTGATAATTTTCGAAACAATATCGACCGAGCTTGAGTCATTCTCCCATCTTGCCAGAGGGTCTTCTTTGCTTTGCCTATTGGTCTCAACTTTTATTCAAACCATGATTCTCAGTAATGCCGACAAAAATTGTATATCTAAATTTTTTATGTTTTTCTCTTCTCTTATCACAGAAGCAGTATTTGTCCAAAGAATAATAATTATGTATGCAGTAGCATTTTGCATGAAAAATATAGTCAAGTTTAGCCTACTATTGTATAAAATTTCAAGTAAAGGTGTAATAATATTGAACTGTGTTTCGAAATATTCTTATGAGAAATATGAATGTTCTGATAAACTGTTTAATCACATCATATTTTTCTCATCTTTCATCTTTTTCTAGTTCTGAGAGAATGAATATGAATTCTTGTCGGTCTTATCTTACAAGATTGACTGAATATTTGATATGTATATTTGAATGTTATATTATTTATTCAAGAATGAAATATTATAATGTAATTTTGCTTCAAAACGGTTCTGTTTTAAGTTATCTAGTGACTGAGAATTCCTCAGTTTGTTCTAAATTCTATTTTTTTATTGTTTGTTGGAATTTTTTACAAGGCTATAATATTATTCAAGATTTAATTGATGGCTCAAGCAATTTATTGCATAAATACATTCATTCTCATTAGTTTCACTTTGTTGAAAACGCAAATGTAAAACTTTGGCTTCTAGGCATTTGAGTAAAGATAAAATATTTTTCCAAATTTGTACTGTTTAGAGAGAAATATCAAATGATTGTTTAAAATTATGAAAAATGTCAGGTAGCCGACCGTATTTTGAACTCAATACTTCATCATTGCACAAATAAAAATGAAAGACTAAAATTTATGTTACTGTTGAAAAATTCTAGATTGATTCATTTTTCATAAAAAACTAGATCCAATTTATAGAACAGACTGAAATTTTTGGAACAAACTGTAATTTTCTGTGATATTTTCTATTCATTTTGTGGATTTTATTGAGCACAATATTAAAACCAATTCATGCAACTATCTAAATTTCAAAGTTGTTTGAAACATTTTCCATCATACAATATTAGTTATTCATTATTATTAAAAATTATTCATCTTCATGTTTCATGTAATATTTTCAAGTAATTTCGTACTAAATTTGAATAATCTATAGATATGTAAATTTTGAAGTGTCATGTATTTTTCTGATGTTGTGAAAACTTTTCTATGTTGTAATGAATTATATGTAATATTTTTAGTACAAATAGTAATAGATTTTCTATCAAGACATTTCAATGAACACTCGAAATTGTCAAATTTTGGAGAATTGTGATCGGTTGTTGATGTAATTTAAAACAAAAACTGAAAACTGGATCAATAATTATATTAGAGATATACCAGATTATGAAAAAAATCATTTTCATCTATATGGAAAATTGTCCTATATAATGCTATTTTTTAACAACAATACTATTCAGTCTTCTTATAATCATGAAGCCGGACGGTTATTTTTAGACCATGATAGTGAAATATCATTGTGAAATGAGATGAAAATACTTATTTTCATCTCATTTTATTTGACATGAAACTATCATGGTCTACTACTGGTCTTATGACTATGAGTTGAATGATAATAATGACAAAATTCTTATTCTTGTAAATCCTGCAATAGTCTATCCAAGCAAAGAAGACATTTTGGCAAGAAAATGGGAAAATGACTCCAGCTCGATCAATATTGGTTCTAGAATTATAAATTTGTCTCAAATTGTAGATCAGAGCTATTTTTGAGACCAAATTAATAATTCTAGAACCAATATTGATCTAGCGGAGTCATTTTCCCATCTTGCCAGAATGTCTTCTTTGCTTGGACAGACTATAGTAAGTGTATTAGATTTTTGGGTACTTTTTCTGAAAAATTTTAGTATTAAGAAATTCAATAGAGTTATCTATATTTGTTCATAATCTACAGACTGAATCTTGAATGTATTGTTCCTAAGGTAAGCAGTATTCTACCTATTCCTTTTTATAAACTAGAATTTAGTCACAATACTAAATATTTTTGTAATTTATTGTAGATATACCATTCTAATTCTAAGCTTTTTGTGATATTATGATCATGAGTGATTCCCTACCAATCCCAAATAATCCATTACCAAATCTGTGATTTAACAACTCACCGGCCGACTGTTTTTAATCAATTTATTCTAGTTTTATTCTTCTCTCATATTGGCTTTTTTGTGAAAGTGTTTTCATGAAGCTCAGTGAAATGTGTGTGAAAAAGTGCGGGTTTCAAAGTTCAATGACTCATCAATTGGCTTTGCAGTGATATCCTTTTGTATTCAATTACCTGTTGTTGATGTGTATATTATGAAATTTATTGTACATTCTTCAAGTTTTCAGATGATTGTTTTCTGTTACACAGGATATTTGGAAGGTGAGTTTCCTTTTGTCATAAGTAAAAAGAAAGTAACTTGTGGAAGAATAATGGTTGGGTGTATTCAGTGTGAAGGAACTGAGTTTCTTCAAAATATACATTTTTTGGAACATTTGAGTGTATGGTGATATTGAACAGGGTGAAACCCCGTTTCACACGTCACGATTTTTGGACGTCCGGTTTTTTGCCGTCCATTAATTTCACTAGATTGAACACAACTTTGCAAACCACATAATGTGTCTCTGCCCTCATCATATGTTTGTCAAGCTTCATTCAATCTAGCAAAATTTATATGGACGGCAAAAAAAACCTACGTCCAAGAATCGTGTTGACTGGAACAGGGGCAACCCAGCTTTATGATTTAGGTTTCAAATTGATTACCCTAAAGGCCTATAACTTGACATTCGGTATTTTTGAAATTTTTACAGCTCTATGAGCAATTTTTTAGCTCGAAATTGAAGTCGATTATGATGAATATCAAGCCACATTCTGTTAAAGCATAACCATTAAATTGATAAAAATTTATCAGTAACTGTTAATTCTGCTGAGATAGGTAATTGCATTTTCACCCCAAAAATTTAATTCTATTATATGTAATAGAAGCTTGTGAACGCTAATTCTCTGAAATTTCTATGAATTATTCTGAGGCACGTAGGTTCTCCAATATTAAAACTTATGATAGTGGAGTCCCAATCTTGAACATCTCTGCAGATTTGTCAATTCTTTTAGAAAAAGAACGTTGAAATTTATATAAAACTTAATGATCAGATGAAAATAATATCTTCTGTATACGATATGTTTGAAATATTCACTGGATCCTTTAAAAATATCGAATGTAAATTATATTAATGTTGTTGATCACTTTATTATGCTCAACTGTTTCTAAAAAACATACTAAACTAGAAATATACCTGACTATGCCTCATCCCCAAATTACTTTCTTTGCAGACCAGGCAGAAGGAAACTTACTTTCTGAATAACCCTCGTTTCAACTCCATTAGAAAAAATGGAGCTTCAACCTTTTGTAAATCAGTATTGTATATAACTTTACTGTAAATAATGAATTGATTTTCCAGTCATGCATTGTTTATATGATGTTATTGGCATATAAATGTCAGTCAATAGTTGCTAGTGCTGACTAGGATTTCAGGTGCTAAATGCTCATTTATTCTTATTAATGATACTTTTTAAGGGATATCAGAATAGTATTCTATTATGGATTGCATTTTTTCAAATATATTTTTCGTAAATTGTCAGAAATTAATCAATTGGAAACGTATCGGTTTCCAGTTTATTTATTTTCAAGAAAAGATGTCATTTTTTAAATGATAATATCTGAGAGAAGGTTAATCTCTGTTTGTAATATCATTTTACCAGGATTCAACTTCTCTGTGCTTATAATATCATTCATCAGAATAAATTAGCACATATAGTCTGTCCAAGCAAAGAAGACATTCTGGAAAGATGGGAAAACGACTCCAGCTCGATCAAAATTGGTTCAAAAATAAAAAAATTGATCTCAAATTGTAGGAAACATTCTCATCTACAATTTGAGACCAATTTATTATTTTTGAACCAATATTGACCGAGCTGGAGTCATTTTCCCATCTTGCCAGAATGTCTTATTTGCTTGGACAGACTATACCACAAAAATTTATTCAAACTAGTTCACTAGCGCTATTAGACTAGCATCATGTAAACCTGACATGAAATTAATAAATTGAGTAATTTTCTTGCAATGAGTAAAATTTTCAAAATTATTACTAGGAAGTCAACAAAAAATATTTTTGTGATAGTCTATGTTAGTCAAGACTTGACTGATTAGTGTCAAAGTTGTTTTGAATCAATTATTGAATGTGAAACAAGGATAATTCTCATGATAATCAAGAGTTTCTCATTTTCATCTACTAGTTTGGCAGAATTATTGTGAAAAAAATTCCATTATCAAATTGAAAATTTATAACATTAAGAATTCAACTGATAGACTGCTGGGATAGCCATGATAAATCCATTATGTTAGGCCTTTTTATTATTTATTTTTTCATCCATCTATCAATCTAAAAATGTGCAATTGATACTCAATGACTGATTTATACCCAAAACTGTTCCTTTTTCAATTAAAAAAAAATAGTACAAATGTAGGGCACTAGTTGAAATAGTGTAAATATCTCAATGAGGACTACTTTTCTGAAACTGAAAATGCTTCCTACATTTGTCTGAATCAAAGTATTTTTAATAGAAGAGAATTAATTAGATTTTTGAAATATCAGGTTATTAGGTTGGTTTGATTGATGCATTACGATTTAAATTTGAAATAATTGCAATATTTTATTTATGTCTGATGTTGGCGTGATTATTCTAAAATAATTTCAATCAATAAGTTAAAAATAACCAAACTTGCATTAATATCTTACAGTATCCAAGTGACGACAAACGTGCATTTCCAATAATTAGTATCAAGAAGTATAAAATAATAATCGAGGGGGCAAAATTTTCATAATTTGGGGAAAGAGAAATTTGCATTCTCTGTTGAAATTTCCAAGCTTCTTTGAGAATCTCCTCTGAAATAAGTATTTATTTACTCATGACTTATGTTACTCATTTATTATGTTACTATATTAAATTTCGTTATTAACTATTAATTTAACAAGAGTTTTCACGATTTTGTTGCTTTTAGGACGCGTTTCAGGGCACTGAGCCACATCTTCAGTGAGTATCTAGATAAGATGTTGCTCCGTGCCTCGAAACATGTCCGACAAGCAACGAAATCGTGAGTACTGTTGTTCAAGTGAAAATTAATAACGCAATTCATTATAATTACTCGTATCAACAGTTCAAGTAGGATGAAGACAAAAGAAGATATTGTGTTATGTTCAACCTCTTATGTTAGAAGCCCTTACTTCCTATAGTGAAAGGAGTAAGAGCTTTCAATCATTTTGCTATGATCTTGTCTTGTTTATCATTGTTCTGTAGACTCAGGAGTTGATGTTAGACATAGAGGGAGTTGCAAAAATACCTGAAAATTTTTGTTTAATAATAGAAAAAATTCAAGTCCTCTGGCTATCCCAATACTCTTTATTAATATTTTTTAATCCAGTTATAATTGACTAGATATAGTCTGTCCAAGCAAAGAAGACCCTCTGGCAAGATGGGAAAATGACTCCAGCTTGATCAATATTTGTTCAAAAATCATAAATGTTGTCCTTATAGTAGATCAAATAGTTTCCTACAATTTGAGATCAAATTGATCATTTTTGAACCAATATTGACCGAGCTTGAGTCATTTTCCCATCTTGCCATAGGGTCTTCTTCGCTTAGACAGACTATACCTTCAAAAGACTTTCGCAAAATTTTCAAAAATACAGCAAAATATTTATTAATGAGATGAAATTGTAATTAATTGTTGGAATTTACTCATTCAAATGGTGTATCATATTTAGGGGAGAAAATTGTATTTCAATTTACAGTTGTAAGATTGTTGTTGAAATTTACTGGAAGTAAATATTGTACCGTATTCTATTTCATGTTTTCTGAGTTTATTTTTCAGGGCACTCAAAGTTTGCAGCCGAGGAGATCCAATTTTCAGTATTCAATTATTTTAGTCAAACTTTCCAATTTTGGATGTGTCTAATTTTGGAGTGTGGTTTATCATTTTTATGTTGTTCTTGATTGAAGCTTGACTCACATAGTAGACTACTTATTTCAAGCATTACGGTATTTTCATAACATTAATTCATAGAAATAGAAATCATTCACTTCTAGATGACCGATAAGCCTTCCTTGAAGGTAGACGTCATCTCTTATGATCATTATTCCTCTCATCACCCATACACAAGCCTAAGAGCTTATGTGGGTATCACCTGAAAATAACTGTAACTCCTACAGGACCTCTTGAGTCATGAACTGATTCTCCAAAATAATGAAAAGGTTTTTATCAACTCAAATACTGCAGATCTTTTAGATGGGCATAAGCATTTCTCCTACTAGGATTTTTTATATATGGTACTCTTTTACTCATTTTTGAACGAATTTATTTATTGAATATAACTTGATTATAAACTTATTTATTGTAAGAAAAATTTATTGTGAATAATTAATAATACTATGTAATACTGCAGAGTGAAAATCATCTCCATAATAAATTGATAGAGTAGGTGATTCAAGATTAAATTTTGGTGCTCCCAATATTTCATATTCCCAATTTTTTAAAGAATCTATCATCAAATCTTAGAACATCATTGATTAGAATATTGCTTTTCATATTCCCAATTACTTCGAGAATCTGTATTATCAATTCTCAAAAAACATTGATTGACATTTTTCAAGATTTCACATCGCGCATCTTACAATTTTCATATTCAGTATGAAATTATTGAAAATTGGCTCTTCCAGTCAAGCTCTATTCTACTAGAATATGTCGTGGTCAAGTGGTAGAGTGGACATTACTGTCCAAACTTCGCCACGTCATTAAAATAAATAATTTATTCTATTCTATGTGAGTCAAGCTTCAACAAAATTGCTAGTTACTCAGTTTGGTCACTCAATCATCCACTCACTCATTATCACCTTTGCTTAAAATACTTGCTATCAAGTCGCAATTGTAACAATAAATAATGAATGAAAATAATAATCAATGATTTAGATAGAACTGACGCAATAATTGAGGCGGCTGGCGAATGACTGTTCTTAATGCTCAGCTCTGTCAGGACAGTCGGCTAGCTGTCTCCGAGTGTAAATTGAAACGAAAGCGACCCGAGTTATACTAATTCGCTGAAGTAATAAGTCTGAAACTGTCTTCGAGAGCGAATTAGTATAGCTGGGATCGCTTTTGTTTCATTGTAGGCTACTCTCGAAGACAGTTCGCCGACTGTCCTGACAGAGCTGAGGATAAATAACAATCATTCGCCAACCGCCTTAATTTTTGGCGCCTGCAATAGCTAATATTCAATTTATGTTTTTGAGCAATTATCAACTTATTATTAACACTGGAAATGGAAGTCAAAGATCTATTTCTTGTAAGCTTTTTAAAATGGTTTCAGTAGTTATTCTATGATTCTCAAGTATTCCTCCAATCAGAAACTAGCTGGGGAGAATTTATTTTAAGCAATTGGGGTTTTAAAGCACATTTGGGCAATTTTAAGCAATTCAGGATTGTCAAAAGTCGAGTAAAATGTTGCTCAAAATTGCCTCTTCAAATACCTTTCAAAATATCACTCACCCATCATAATTTATTATAACAAGTTCTTTTCAAGCCCCCTCTGAAATGTTTCAAATTCTTTTTTATGAATTAGTCCATGAAGTAGCTCATTAAGTGATTATTCTATATTATTCAGCATTTTGAGTTGTTGAACTATTACATGAAATTTTATTCAAATTTGATCTTTGGATATAATATTATTCGTCAATTTGATTGAGTGACTAACCTGAGAAACTTATGTAAATACAATCAAGATCGATATATTATTCTTAATAAGAGTGCATGTAAGGTTCAGATAGTTTTTCCTATAAATAGACTCAAGTTAGTAAAGAGTATAGGAAACAATTATTTATAGTGTCTTGATTTCTATTTATTTATCTATTTATGTTTATAATTTGGAAGTTGATTAAGGGAATTCAAAAGTAAGCCCTCTAGTTTGAAATAGATTAGAAATGAGCTCAGTTTGTTGTAAAAAGAGAAATTTGTATTTCTAAATTCTTGAAAAACTTAGATAAATTGGGGTTTGGTTTACATAGATTTGTTTCTCCCAATTCCTAGTTTTTCTGATTCTCCCATAGTAGCCTAATTCTTCTCAGTGTTGAATCCCAAAGTTTTATACTAATTATTTTGTAGAACATCTACCTAGTATGGTTAGTAAATTTTGACAGTAACTCTTGTAATGCCTGGAATCTGAAGCGTGGCATGATAGTGTTTTAAACTAGAGATCTAGAAGTGGTGTTTCCTTTTCAATGAAAATTGGTTTATTCTGTATAACTTACTACTGTAAACATTAATCTATAAACCTTCTAGATAGAACCATCCCTCAATTAAAAAAATCAAAATAATGCTGTAGATATCTTCAAAATATCTATTTAATAACTTTTTTTATTTTTAATTATAATTCACAGATCGAGTAATTTTTAAAAACTTGCCAAACTTCATATTATTTATTATTATTTATTCATTATTATTTATTTATTAGATACATCACAATTATACTGATAGGTGAAATCACAGACATGAGTGTCCAAATCGGTACTATATTGGTACGGTACCTACTATACATTATGCATGTGAGATGCTTCAAGCTGCTTTTTTATAGTCAAGTTGAAATTAATTAATTATTTGTAATTTATCAGTTCTGATCTTGATAAAAACAATTTTACTCTAGTAGCCCCATATTTGTCCCTCTAAGTAAAATATAACGTTTTAGAATTTGACGCTTCTAATTTAATTAAAGTTGTTGATATGCCTATCAAATTAATGTGATGAGGTACTGGGGTTTTCTTGTAAATACAGAATTATGAAAACTATTATTTAAACGTTCTCTTAATCTATTTGTCATTGAAACTTTGGGATAAAACACATGGGGTACCTAAATTATTATTTTTAAATTATTTTTGTCCTAAAACAAGTTTGAGTTCCTCAATAGGGCACTCTATATTCATGTTTATAAAATCTATCATTTGAAAAACTATTATCATTATTTTTCTATTCTGGCATCAAATAATATCCTCTTATACTTCATACATTGAATGGAACCTTGTTCCAATAATCCTCCTTTACTAGACTTTTAGAGCTCATTCATTCATTCTATTCAAGCTATTTTCTGTTTTATAAGAGATCAAAGCTATAAAAGTTTAATAATAATAGGAATTTATTATTGGGGGTGATTTCCCCTTGTTTATAAGACTTTCAGGACTTATTAATTTTATTTTCAGTTCTATTAAGAAACAAATTGAAGGTTGAGTGGTATACTCTGGCCAAGCAAAGAAGAGCCTCTGACAAGATGAGAAAATGACTCCAGCTCGGTCATTATTGGTTCAAAAATTATTGATTTGGTCTCAATTTTAGGAAACATTTTGATCTACAATTTGAGACCAAATCAATAATTTTTGAACAAATATTGACCGAGCTAGAGTCATTTTCTCATCTTGCCAGAGGCTCTTCTTCACTTGGCCAGACTATAGAAAGGACTTTCTAGTCCTAACTCCGCCTAATAAAGGATATTTTCATTTCAAATGATTAGTATTGTGGGTGACTTTGCCAGATAGGTAAATAATCAATGAGCTAGTGCATTGGTTGAATTTAATTTGATAAATAAAATATTAATAATGGACAAGCTAGTGAATTGGTTGATTGTTATCTGATTGAATCAAACATAAAATCTATTATTTTAAAAGTTCTAAATAATGATAGTTGTGTGAATTTGCCTAGTAGACTAGCCTGCACTGCATTGCGTTGCTATGTGTTGTAGGCGTGATACTGTTTTCGAGCGCCGTCTACTTTGCGGAGGCCGGCTCGGAAATGTCGTTCTTCAAGTCGATACCCGACGCATTCTGGTGGGCGGTGGTAACAATGACGACAGTCGGCTATGGCGACATGAGGTATGCGGTCGCCGCCATTGTTGTGCTCTGTCTAGTGTGCTATGTTGTCTCAATCCCCGACCCTACTTCTTACAGGTGTGGTGCTATTCTCCAGTGCTGTCTACTTTGCCGAGGCGGGCTCGGAGAATTCCTTCTTCAAGTCGATTCCGGATGCGTTCTGGTGGGCAGTCGTAACAATGACGACTGTCGGCTATGGTGACATGACGTATGATGTACTCACTTTCATTAACGACTTTATACGTTCTAACTTGGTTTCGTACTTGTTTCGTTTGCATTTCTGTAACATTATTAATAATAATGCATCCCCTGTTATTATTAACAATATTATGGAGGTGGACTGATGGCCTGCTCATTGTCCCTGTTTGTGTTGGTCGCAATAGATGCACACATGTAGCCTGTTAAAAGTAGAGTAGGTAAGCTACTAATAATCCCTACCTAGTTTAACCTATAAATATACTACTGTAGTTCTAATACTGAATCAGGAATATATCAATTGAAGATATTAATCTCAACTAATAATCCCTATCTAGTTTAACATCTAGTAACCGATAGATACTTGTACTAATACTGAATTAGGAATATATCAATTGAAGATTTTAATCTCAACTAATAATCCCTATCTAGTTTAACCGATAGATACTTGTACTAATACTGAATTAGGAGTACTGTATATTTGAAGAAAGGTAATAATAGTCTCAATTAATAATCCCTAAATACAGAGTGACACAAAAAACGGGAATTTTTGAAGTAACACGTACGTGAATAAAGGAAATGTAATCATTACTTTTATTGCTGAAAATGTGAAGTAGAATAGTTGCCATTTATAGATGTAACAAGAAAAATGCCAATTTTTGTAGATAGTGTCTTGAGATGACGACCATTCAAACGTAAGTTATGTATAGATTCCTGGAAGCGAACAGTGAGATTTTGCATGGCAAGTTGAATCACTGCAATGCGAATTTCAGCGATTTCTTCATGAATCCTTGTTTTCAACTCAATAATTATTTTTGAGCTCAAAGCTTTACTTTTCAAATGGCCCCACAAGAAAAAGTAAAACAGTGCTTCGAAATTTCATGCTTACATGGAAATCTCACTGTTTGTCTCCAGGAATGTATACGTTTGAATGATTGTCATCTCAAAGACATTGTCCATGAATATTGGCATTTTTCTTGTTACAACTATAAATGGCAACTATTCTACTTCACATTTTCAGCAATAAAACTAATGATTACATTTCCTTTATTCACGTACGTGTTACTTCAAAAGTTCCCGTTTTTTGTGTCACCCTGTAGTTTGACATCTAGTAGCTGGTAGATATAAATCTAATAAGGTAATGAGTTGGAATGGATTTAATAGGGATAGCAGATAAAGTCTACCAACAACTTGTAGTCTCAAATAGCCTGGAATAACAATTCCTAATAGTTCAATACAGCCTACCTAGTTTAGCATCTAGTAACTGATGGATAAATCTAATAGGTATTTAGTTTGATTTGGATTTGAAAGGAATAGCAGAAAGTCTACTAGCAACTTGTAGATTCAAATAGCGAGCAGAATTAAATATAGCTGGCGCCAATAAGAAGTTTTCGTCTGCTCCTTGTGCTCTTCATCAGCTGATGTTGTCAATTAGAGTTGTCATTTAGCTATGCCTGGATGATGTCTTTGAAGTCAAAAGAGACAAAAGATGCTTTACATCAACTGCTAGTAGTCTACATCACGCACAAGAGACAGACGAAACGAATGTTGAAAATCCTAATCTAAGCAAGGTACCAACAAAGATCTATAACCACCGGAAAAATGGAATTCACTCTAAACAATCTGAGTAGCCTACATAGTACAGTAACCGAAATGTAAAGCAGTCGCCAAAAATTTGTCTCGTCTGTCTCTTCCATGTGATAGACTACTATAGTCGTCCACAGATCATTGGAATGACCAAGGACAACCAATTCTTCTTACACCACTCCCTGTTTCTCCCTCCGGTGATGCCGCTTTGTACTTAGGGGTAGCTAGTAAGAGAGTGTGTGTGAGAGAGAAGGAGTGATGTTTTGTTTGGGTGAGGGTGGACAACAGTGGCAACAGGGCTCAGCAATTCCGTGACCTTGGTCATTCCAATGATCTGTGTTCGACTATAGCAGCTGGTTTGAAGCATCTATTGTCTCTTGATTTCAATAATATCATAGCTAAATGCTAACTCATTGAAAATATCAGCTGTTGAAGCGCACCAGGAGCAGAAAAAATCGCCTAAATTTTTGGCTTCATTAGTTCTAATAATCACTCAGAGAAAACTTGTTTCCTAAGGGGATTGATTGGTTGTAATTAGTGCCAAAATATACGCCATCACAAATACTGGACAAACTAATTAATTGATGTGAGGCAGTAAATTTCCTGGGATGATGAAGTTGGGCCCTAAATTTTGGGTAAATTCAAACAAGTTAGAACATTTAATATAAGATAGCATGAAAAATTGTTTGATAAAAGTTTACCAAAATTTCACATGAAAAGAAAATTTAGTCAAGATAGCAAATATAAGATGTGTTGATAAAAGTTACTTGAATAAATATGTAAATAAGGCTTTTAGTAAATTTCTCTGTGAGCCTTTGTATGCGATAAAT
The DNA here is from genome assembly GCA_017141385.1 of Sogatella furcifera. Taxonomy (NCBI): domain Eukaryota; kingdom Metazoa; phylum Arthropoda; class Insecta; order Hemiptera; family Delphacidae; genus Sogatella; species Sogatella furcifera. The sequence goes on along the minus strand of CM029551.1, from coordinate 3,561,741 downwards.
AAATAATAGTATAGCTAGCCTACTTGTACATAGTGTAAATCTGTATCTATTAGATAGATAATATCTATTAGATTAGATAGATGTATCTAATCTAGATCTATTTGTTCTGTCAATATGTAGAGTAGAGGCCTTGAACCCAAGTCTATTGAGTCAACTATTTGAATTTATTTCCTGGGATGAGAAAGTTAGTGAATTGATTCAGTCAAGATATAGACTGTCTTGAATAAGTTGACTTCCTTTATTAACTGAAAGGACCCCTGAGTGGCTTTCGTCAACATACCGGTAGATTATTTTGATGAATCTCCCTTGGAAATTTACCCAAAAATCTTACTTTATTACATCATTTGGTTCCTGAAAAAGGAAGCTCAACTTATAGCTTTCAATTTCCAATTCAATTGAATTCTATAGCTTAGAACCTGATTAGGCGTAGGCCAGATAAAATGTATATACTTTATATATAATCTATATATGTAGCTTTGTAAATTAAGGAATAGGAATGATTTTTATTGTAATTTGATAAAAGTAGGCTACAATTTAGATAAAATTGTACTAGTTGCTTACATTATTAGTTAGAAGACCCTGAATATAGTGAAGGTAGTAGATGAACAATTCTAACCGAATTAGTAGATAATTTATTCTAAATAAATAATACGGTTGATCAGAGAAGAATTGGTAAATAATTCCATAAGTCACCTGTATTTAACTCCCTATTTCAATTTCCCCTTTATAGGCTACAGGTAAATGATAAGTTTGACTTGAATATAGGATAAATAATACGGAATATAACATTTATTCCATAGAAATGTGATGTCTCATAAATATTTCATTGAAGCTTAATAGTAAAAGTATGGCTATCTTAATAAACTGGAAAGGTAATCATTTCAATATTATATTAAATGCATAGAAAATTCAATATTTTAGAAGAATATCCGTTATTATAATTCTCCTCAATCTATCACAAATTAGGGAAAATCTTCCTATATCTGCCAACTTGAAAAACTATAGTCTATGCTATCAAACAAAAATATAAATCACTTCTTCATTTCACTTTTTTCCAATTCAGAACATGTAGACCTAAAAATAAGCTGAAACCAATAATAGAAGATGCAAAGTGAATGTTTGTAACTTATAGACTTTATTTGTTTATTTAAATGACAATCAGCTATCTGCTTTTCAGAAGAGACATTTAGCCGTCGGTCCCGACTCCCGACTGCCTTAAAAGTATATCGTCTTACTCACGCTAGCCTAGAACTTAAGTGGGCATCATCCTCATATACATTTATCCACCGAGATTTTTATCACAATTTGATGTTGTTATCTAAAATTGATGTTGCTAAATTTAAAAACCATTTGTAAACTGGTTGAAACAGCGATTTATAATTTACAGTTGAATCTGTTCAATTTACAATAATAATTGTTGAATCAATTCATTGTAAACTAACAGTTAAAAGTAGAAGAATCAATTTAAATCAATTTGAAACTAATGTGAAATAGTTTTTAATTATATTGAGACTAAATGTTCAAATAAGACCCATAAACCGTCTACAAATAGATCCCGTCTTTCAGTGGAGACGTAAAGTCGTCGGTCGCGACTGCCTTAAAACCGCTCGTCATCCATTATTATTACCCGCGCATAAGCTTATAGAACATGTGGACATTATCCTTAGGAAACACCTTGTCTTTTTTTTAATATATCATGGATTGGATTCCTTACCTTACTGTAGGCTACTACTGTTGCCCTTACTGTTAATAATAAACAGTTAATAATTAACATATGATAACACGATTACCATGATATAATTTTTGTCACGGTAATTTATAATCTCTGGTTTATTGAACTGGAGGTCTTGACTTCGGTAGGAGCAGCATTAACCGTATTGTTTACTTATAACATTTAATAATCAGCCATCTGTAATAATCAGATATCTTATACAGTTCGTTTGGTTGGACTCTTATAAATTGTAAATTAAAATTGATTTTACAAAAAGGTAACACAGAATTTATCTAAAAATTTGAGAATCACAGTTACTGTTTCTCTGTAAAATTCTATACCCTTTATTCCATTCTGATAACACCGAGCTAACCACTTTAATAAGAATCTCAATTATTATTAATGAATAACTAAAACTACCAATTCTTTCAACTAAAATATTGGTACATGTTATTGTTACTAACGTTAACATGAATGAATTTTCCATTCATTAATTCATAGAAAAGTAATATATAGAATGAGAAATCTGCATTTTATTAAAATAATTTTCTATAACAATATTGATTATAAAATCAATAACATGAGATCTAAGATGCCTTACTAGAAATTATAAAATGATGCATTGTTGGAATCATAATCATTAATTAAATAATTATATACAGAGGTGAGTGCAACAAGCTAATGCCCCCAACTGCTCCTCTACCAATTTATACAATCGTTCAAAACAATGTTTTGGTATAGAAGTTTTTTTTAATATAGATTGAATTTCAACTTATAAATAACAGTTAATCAGAGATTGGTAATGGTGTAGTAACTGAAACCGGTGTCACGATTTTCTAATAGGTTTGACAACATCTTGTGTTTTCATTTAATGGCAAATAAGAGGCTATGTGTGTGCTGGGTGATCCTAAGGCGAGAGGGATGAGGCAGGTCTACAGTGATCATTCGTTTAACAATTCTTGAGTTCGGTTTTCCTTTTTACAAATAAATCACCCCGTAGCAGTAATCTTAATGCATTGCATCATAGTAACGCTATTCTTATTCACTTAATTTTTGATTCCATAATTTCTTTATCTTGAATAATGGCAGTGAATCTTTTTCATTTGACTACTAGATCTTTTATAATTTTTTCAGATATTCTTTATAGAAAATGTAGGTTTTAGAATGTTGATTGCTAACTTTTTACAGAAGAAAATTCTTTGTTTTGCCACCAGAGACGTGAGAAAATTTAATTGCTGGGGACACGCTGGTCTCGTGTCGCGGTTGTATTGATGATCGACAGACGCGGAAAGTCGAGAAAATGCTACTTTCGGCTTTTTGATACTTACTATTTTCATATTTTGACACCACACCTCTCCCACCTCTGCCTGCATCCTATGCCAGTTACCAAACTTGATCGCATCCATCATCAAAACATTGTCATCTACTCATCACATCATCTAATTTTATTGATCGTTATTACAGTACCTACTACATAGAAGCCAAGTAACGTTGGCTTGGCTGGATATAAATTACCTACATAAATGCAGCACAACTTCAGCTACTGAGAATGGTTATTCTCACAGTAATCAGAGTGTATTGATGTTGTTTATTCAGTGTGATATTACTCATAAAATAAGTATAATATTATATTCCTAGAGCATTTATACTCTTGGTGAGAAAGAATATACCGGTTTAGTCTGGGTTCGAGCAAAGAAGACATTCTGGCAAGATGGGAAAATGACTCCTGCTCGGTCGATATTGGTTCAAAAATTATAAATTTGGTTTCACTTTGTAGAAAACATTTTGCTCTACAATTTGAGACCGAATTTATAATTATTGGACAAATATTGACTGAACTGGAGTCATTTTCCCATCTTGCCAGAATGTCTTCTTTGCTCGACCAGACTATATCCCACGTTTCACATATCACGATTTTTGAACGTTCAATTTTTGCCTTCCCTATAAATTCTACTAGATTAAATGAAGCTTGGCGAACATACGATGTACGCAGACACACATCATGTGTTTGTTAAGCTCTGTTCAATCCAGTGAAATTTATAAGGACGGCAAACAACCAAACGACAAAAAATAGTGGTGTGTATAAACGTTTTGTTGTTAGGTAGGGAATTGAAGCTTTTAAACAATAGTATACATTATATGGTAAACTACATTAATCAACCTATTCTATTTTATCCAAAACTATTTTCCTACATAATAATTACATTGAAATCAACCACCTTTCTAAAGATATACATGCAGGAGGAAAAAGGTATGCAATATTTTCAGCGTCCAGTTAATATGATCAGAGTATTTCTGTTGAAAACGTATGTTAAATTATAATATTCATTATTTATTATCAAGTATTGAATAATACCCGAGCTAATTATTTAGAATTTATATATTTCATTTCTAATTTTTTATCAGGATGTGAAAGGGTGTAAAACACTTGATCAAATTCTTGTAAATTGTTATTTCCAATGCTTTATTTTAATCTCCCTACTTTTCAAAAGAATAAAATAATCTAATGATCCATTTTAAAATTATTGAAGTCATGTAGATTGTATTCGTAGACATTTATACTGATACTGAAGTAAGTTGATACCAACATGGATAGAATTAGACATAGGCTACAGACATTTTTCAAAAATAGACCATCCTATCCAAATACATGAAACTATTAAAATGTTTTTAAAACTTGACACAAATAATTTTTTGAAGGTATGTTGAAAAATGACTTAATACGTAAAAAAAATTTTCTAAACAAATCTCAAATGTGGATAGGGCTTTGACCTCAACTCTTTAAATATAGGAACTCTGAACACAACTATATAATTAAAAATCGAGTTAAAGAATTCATTTTCATCAATTTCCTTGAAGCGAGAAGCTTCCCTGAATGATGTTTCCATATTTCATTAATTATAACAACAAATAAATTACATCAAATAACGTAATGCTGTATTCACATCAATTACAAATATCAATAGGTTTTTATTCAGGAGTATTAAAAAATTGACACCCGTCTATTCTGTAGTCAAAACCACAAACCGTCTATTCTGTAACTCCAGAGTTTTTTATATTCAAAGATAAAATATTTAAAACCTTCATGTATTTATTCAAATATCCCCTATTATGTATAACTGAAACTCATGATAAAAATTAAAAGACACAGATGCATATCAAGTTTACTTTGAAATTTAAAGACTACTTGAAAGGATAGAATAATACCCAATATTTCAATATGTTCTAAAAAAATTCGTGTTAGAATTCAATTTTCAATAATCCAAGTGATCACTTGAAACAGAATATTTTCTTGCTGGTTTGTTTTACTGCGATACCTGAATTAACACATTATCATCTTATTACATAATTTTACAATAATCAAAGTTGATAATAATCAATCATTTCAATATTGTGTAGTGGATGAGGATTTTTGTATTTACGCATTGTGAAAACTTGTAACAGCTGATTGTTTTTAATTGAGGTCCTTGGTAAAATGAATCGGCTAATATCTACTGTTTAGTGATACATACTTTACGCGTTATACATATTTTTTATTCCTGTAATGAATAAATCAGGCGTTAGCCAATATTTTATTTAATAACTTATTCAGTTTAAACTGGTGAAAATTTATTAATATTTAAATTGATATAATCACACACTATACCAGGTTCTTCAGTTTGCCAAGTATGCCAGTAAAGGTAACGCTCATTGGTGCGACCAAGATTAATAAAAGATGCAGTAGAAACAAATTGTTGTAAGGAACAAGGCACAATGGTCAGCTGATTTTTTATTAAAACTCCGTATCTCAATCAAGGAGGTAAACCTCCTTGATTTCCATTGCATCTTATTGATATTGGTCGCACCAGTGTGCGTTATATTACCTATAGTTAGGCTACTGGGTAAAATGCCTCTCAAGGTAGATTTCCATTACTACAAGTCGCGGGCACATGTTGGGTACAAGATGCAATAGGAACTGGTAGTTGTATGAAACAACGCAAATAAAAAATCAGCTTACCAGTGTACGTTGCTTTATACAACTCCGTGTTTCTATTGCATGTTGTGCCGAATTAATTCTTTTGATTTCAAATTAATGATCTAAACATATTCCTTCAATTGAAATATCTATGAGTATTCTATTCCAGTACATGTAAGGGCTATTGAAACAACCTCTTCAATTTAAACTTTTTACAGAAGTGTTAGTTGAAATAAGGATAATTTATTTTAATCAATAACTCTAATAATCCTATTTAACATCAAGTTTGAAATTAATTTTATTCCAAATAATTAATTTAAACGTATTCCTTCCCAAAGCGAATGAGAGAACTAATCATCTTACAAGATATCTATTTAGATACAGCCAGAATAAATAAATTCTCATTTCAATTTGATTCCAAATTAACTAAATTTAATAATTTTCTACCCAAATTCATCTCAGTCGATATCTATTTGGATTCGATCAGAATAAATCAATGATTGTATTGTAGTGGAGCCTTCTATGACCCATGTGTGCCTGCTTCAGAAAATGACCGATTGATCGTTTTGTGCTATTGACAGTGAATGGGTGTGTGCATCGGCCTCTTTATCCTGCACTTTCCTCCTCCTCCTCCTCCTCCTCCTCTTCCTCGGCCTCCTCCTCCCCTCCTCCTCGTAGTCCTCCTGTGTTGCCTGTTTGTCAGTCGGTGGTCACTTCCGTGCACTCTCTTCTCTTTATCTCTGTTTCTCTCTTCTCCTTTCTATCGCTCTGTCTCTCTCTCACTACCTTCTAGTCTGTCCAAGCAAAGAAGACATTCTGGCAAGATGGTAAAATAACTCCAGCTCGGTCAATATTGAATCGAATATCATTAATTCGCTCTCAAATTGTAGATCAGAATGTTTCCTACAATTTGAAACTAAATTTCTAAGTTTTGAACTAATATTGACCTAGCTGAAGTCATTTTCCCATCTGGCTAGAATGTCTTCTTTGCTTGGACAGACTGTATCTGCCTTCTCGATGTTGTACAGTGGTAAAAAACCAAACTGACAATTATTATATTATTATGCTTGCCGTAAACAGTCTTAATCGTTTTGACAAGTTCAAGTGTTGATTTTTGTTTTATAAGAGCCGCCAATATAATATCTGTGCCAGTTTCTGTTCATCGTATTGATTTATACATCCTAAAGATGTGATACACTGTTGTCGAATAATAGAACAAAGAATTTTCTCAGATTTATGTGTTGTTGTTGTTGTTTTACAGAGTGTGTGTACTGTGTGAATCAAATGTATGTATATTCTTCAGTTTTACTTTCTCTTTATTTGATTTTTTGTTTGCCTTCAACAATGGTTTGTTTACTTTATTTTGTTGATTGTGTGAATGAATGAAGACTCATACATTTCCAGGGCTTTGCAACATGTTTCATGTGAATTAGAAGAAATTTGTAAATTGTTTGCTTACTGCATTAGCTGTAAAATTACAGCTACAATTGAATCACTCAATTTCCCTCTTGTTTGAAAAAAAATTATTACAATTTTTAGGTACTAAATGTATTAAAAATAAATCACAGCTACTTCTGAATTGTTCAATTCCTATACATATTAAATGAATAATCTTGACTCAGTATTTATTTTCTCTTAGGTGAATATACATCATTTTTAGAAAAATGCCTATACCACATGTGCTTTTTCATACAAGTTTCATCTTCATCCATGAAGGTTTATCTACTCCTTTACTTAAGTGTTCCCATGTACAATTTGAAGTTGTGAATTTTCTTGGTCAATCAATAACAAGTGATTTGATATTCCAATAAATGAAAATTTATAATACTGGTCGACATTATCCAGTACAGTATCTGTTTTGCTCATAGAGATTGTTTGATGTATAAAATAAATATATAGTTTGTTCTCTAATATCACGTTTTCATATCTCTAATAAATTAACTGATAATAACAAACGTTTCAAAATTTATAAAATTCAACGAAGGTGCAAGAATTGATCAACAGGTAGGAGAACATGATAGATGAAAAAAGACGAATGAAACATTATTTTTTCATAAATTAGAATTTAGATGAAACTGTTGTTTCCAAAATATGAAATGAACTGAATCATAGTGCCATCAGCAACTTAACAATCATATACTAAAAATTATTGATCAATCAATTTAATGTACCGATAATCATTATAGAATCTTAAATTCTCAAATGTTGCAAGCTCTAGAAATATGCATGTGAATTTCATCAAATTTGTAAATATTGCTTGTTTTTCTTATATGCTCGAAATTACTGCATGGTTATTGTTGTATTTTGCTTGCCATAATGTGTCTCTATTCAGTAATGTGAATTAAAATTGTGCCCGAAAAATTTCCAATCTATACCTCTTATTCAATTATTGACTCAAGTTTCAATATTAAATTTTCAACTCCGTTTCTTATAGGGATTTTAATTGTTTCGATTTTTTCTGGGTTACTCGTAATTCTTATTATTCACATAGGATTTTTTATATTGTATCTTCCAATAAATTCAATAGCATTATTTTGTCAAAACAAAGGGTGATAGTATTACTGGAAACAACTCATTTTTCTCAACTTTACTACACTACCGATATTTTGATCAATGAAAATTAATTATTGGGAAGTAAGCTCTTGTAAATTTAATGATAAATTAATTTAATTAATTCTAATTTTTCACCTCATTTGGTTTCTTCCAGTTTCTTAATTTGCAATTTCTCATGTTTTCTAATTTCAATTAACTTCGGACTCAACTTATCAATGAATCTCATTTCCAACTCATCTCATGACCCGACTCATCATAATCAATATTGTAAATATCGTTATAATCACAGCTATTCTTAAACTTCAACCTTCCTAGAAAGTTGTATTGTTGAAGAAATATTTTTGACTCAAATTAATGTTCCCTTCTCATGGTTCTATATTATTCTCTTATATCTTTCAATGCCCGTTTTCAAAATGGCTCCCTGCATTACATTATCTTCAATGTAAAAGTTCTGAAACTGTTTTTTAACGCGCTAATGCAATCTTTACTAGGATTTATTCTAAAATTGAAATATTCTTGTTTCTTATAAATGATGTTTCACAAGCTTATACTTATTCATGTTTTGATACTGTCACTTATAATATGAAGCTATAATCTAAGCTACCGGTGAAAAAATTCCTCCCATATTCTGAATCTATAGGGAATTATATTTATTTTCAGCACAATTTTAATTCAACATCTGTGTAAATATATTCTATTGTTGTTTGTTCACCGTATTAATTGCATGTTTAGAAGCTGGCACACTTTATTTCAACTGCACTCTTTTCTATTGATTGTTGTATAAATTTATGTATTTGATGTTGTTCATGTTCCTTCCCTTGTAAAATAGGAGGTTCACAATGATAAATATTCTGTTCTCGTATATGAACTATCAGATTTCCAAAAGGAAACGAATTGATGCAGATTAACATTAATTTCGTCACTAAAATATCATCACAAAAATATTTTAGTCCCTGCTCTTTGAAAGTAAACGTATTCAGGAACTACCGAAAAATATAGATCAATTGAAATCATTATAAACATATTAATTTCAAACCAAAATAGCCTAATCTTCCATACCCCATTCACTAGAAACTGGAACAAGCTTCTGACCACTCAAACAAAATCAAGAATAAATTATAATTTTTGTTGATTTCTCAATAATCAAGATATCCAAATTAGATAGGAAATATCAAAATAACCCGAAATTTTTCAGCATATATGATTGTGTAAATAAATTTTGTTCGAACTTAACAATGAAGACTTTAATTGTTAAGAAAAGTATTATTTAATTTTCATAATTAATCAGTTATATGATTCCACTGTGGGCTAGCCAATCTTGATTAGATCTTCAATAGTTCATAGTACTTTATGATATAAAAATGCTTGATAGTTGTAGTCTTTAAAATATTTTAGATGCCTTCTCAGATTTAAGCACTTTTTAAATTATTGACACTAATAATGCACAAGCATTAATGATTGATTCTATTCTGAATTATTATTCTTACTAGAAAATAAAAAATTATTAAGGTGCTCCTCCTCAATAATCGTCACTTTTCGCCAACATAAAATTTCAATTTTTTGTTATTAGAGAATCAGGATTGTCTGAATTTTGATTGAATTTCAAACCAATGTTTTAAAAAAATTTGATCCATTCCATTAATGATTACAATAATCATTATTATGAGTATTTCTTGTGAGTTCTAGAATTCAGTTTCATTGCCGTAATCATGAAATTAATTATTATGTAGGAGAAAAAATATGTTTTTTATTTATTCTGTCAACATTTAAATCTCATTCATTAAAAGCATAATATCAAGTACTTTTTATAATCTCTATAAAGTTAGGTGTTCTATAATAATACCTTTCATGAATAAAAATAATTTAAATATTTATATTGCAAAATAGAGGAGGAGTGTATCCAATTTTTATAATGTTATAATTATTATCTACAAATACAATAAAATTCAAAAGAGCTTCTTTTAATTTTCAAAAGTATGTTGCCTGTTACACAAGCTGAAATTGCTTCTATATTATGAATTCTAATATTACACTTAATTAGCAAGATTTAGTTTTAAATTATGTCTTTGTGGAACTTTTATGTAAGTACTAGTATTTCTTCCTTAAAATCCATCCAGTAAGGGCTTTGAATTCTAATTCTCTATCAAGAATTTTGTATATGATATGTTCTACTATTCACATGTATTTTAGTAATTTAATATCCATTCGAAATCAAAATTATTTTTTGAGTTTGAAATTTGAATAGAGGGATTGGTTATGTTGTGTTTGATGGACTAGAAGCTTGAAAAGAGGTGGACTAGAAGATGGAATGTGATGATATGGGAAAAGGAGAACGAGTTATAAGTAGATCAACTTATAATTCAAAAAACCAGTTCAGAAATTTTGAAAATGTTCGAACTATGTACTTTAAACATGCTTGTCAATTACAATTTCAATACAAAATCTTGAGATATGTAAATTGAAATCGGTGAAATACTCTACAAAATTTCTGTTCCATTTGAAATTTGATAAATTTCTATCAAACCCACTATTGAGGAATACTTTTTTATGATTTAGTGATGAAAATGGAAGCAGAAGCTACCGAATAAGATGCAAAACCATTGAGGTAATTATAAACTTTTGCAGTGTTGTAGCTGTGATTGACTGACATTTATCAACGTTCTGTCGTAATAAAAAGATGGAAATCATATTGGTTAGTGTAAAAAGAGTTGATTTTGGACGAATTTGAGGGATGTGAGTGTAATTAGAAGTATTTTTTATGCTTTTTAGTTCCTGTAGAATCACTCTATAATCATCCTATAGATTTTCCACAGATTGATCATATTTTCCTATTATAAGAAATGCAAGTCTAACATGAAAATTGAATACTATGAGGAAAAATAATGAACGTTTTTAATGTTTTTGCCTTGATATATTTCGAAAGAAAGTTCAAACTAAAGTGTATAGCGAATAGATTAGAAAAAAGAAGCGGAAGATTTTGGAGGAAATTGTCACGATCTCAATACAAAAGTCTTTATTCATCTTTATGTTTAAGTCTCAATGTCAACGATTAATTTTTTTAAGCCATATAATGAGGATTCATGATTGAATAAGATCAGAATGTGGATATTATATTATGTTATATATTTTAAATAATTAAAATCAAAGTACCCTTTTTTAAATATTTTTATTTTACACAATATTTTTTAAAAAAAGGGTACTTTGATTTAATTATTCAAAGTTTTAACGAATACAGTAGCCCTGAGAGAAAATAAGTACTCTATATAACATATTACCAGTGCTTTTCGGCAATTGAGGCCTAAACAGGATTGATAAGAAATCAGTAATATGTAAAATAGATGAAAGAGATGATACTTCATCTATGAAACTTGAAATACCAAAATTATGGTTCCAAGAGTTTGACATATACCTAAATTTCTACACTATTACAGTATCAAGTAGTAATAATTACTAATTAATAATTGAAAACAGTTCAGAGTAAAATATTTACTAGCAGTTCGTAATGAAAAACAAAATAGATTGGAATTAAAAAATTATAATATTCTGAATTATTTAAATAATAATTATTAAATTAGAATTATTAAATAATAATATTTTATAATTAAATAATAATAATATTCTGTACACCATAATAAAAACATGAAAAATAGTTTGGTATTTATCTCAAAGTACAAGTTTATGACAAGGTTGCAATCGGTGGAGTTGACCGCCAACTCTTTAGGGGGCCAGTCAGAGATTTTGAGGTATTAAATACCGTACTTTGAAAAGTATATTATTCTTATTTTTGGGGGAAAGGGCAGGCCCCCTTAAGACCCCCCCAAACTCCGCCCATGATTGGACAGCAGTATATTTGTGAACAATAACTTTATGTTTGACAGTAATGTATTTGAAGAGAAATTGATTTGTAATGTTTCATTGTGGAAGAAATACTAGTACCTTTCGATGATGCATGTTGGGTTGCAGTGTTTTTATGGATTTTTGCTGACGTCAGCTGTTTGTGCGCTCTTTCAGGCCCGTCGGCGTTTGGGGCAAGATCGTGGGCTCGTTATGTGCCATAGCCGGTGTGCTAACAATTGCTCTTCCTGTCCCCGTTATAGTCTCGAATTTCAACTATTTCTACCATCGAGAGACGGACCAAGAGGACATGCAGTCGCAGAACTTCAACCATGTCACGAGTTGTCCGTACTTGCCTGGCACGTTAGGTAAATTGAAACATTCTCAATCACTTATATAGTTATATCTGTCCAAGCAAAGAATACATTCTGTCAAGATGTGAAAATGACTCTAGCTAAGCTGCTCTAGCCATCACAGCTCTATTCACATAACTATATTTTTAAAAAATGTTCACTTTGTTATTAGGGCTGCTAATTTATAATACATTATTAAATAGTGAAATTTACTTGAAAATTATTAAAAAAGGGTGAATTCCACTATTTATTGATTTATTATACATTAGGAGCTCTAATAACAAATTGAACATTATTTGTAATATAGTTACCGTATGTGAATAGAGTTGTGACGGCTAGAGTGGCGCGGCTCGAGCTGCCGCTTGAGAATGCTACCTTTATAGATTAATATTTCAATTACTACTCACACAGTACTATTGAATACTTCATCAATGCCATTACTGATAACTCAGCCCAAAAACACCGTAGAACTGAAACTTGTCATTTTTTCCAATCTTATATATTCAATATTCATTTATTATTATCTCATAGAAAGCTTTTATTTCTTAATTTTATCATTATTATAAATGATATTATTATGATTTCATTTATTTTTACTAGTGTCTGATTTCTGTCTGACAATTTGCGCGACTCCTCCCTGCTCACGGACAAATCATCCATGCGAAGAGAATATTCATAATATCTGTAACACTATTTTTTTGTAAATATGTCATGTTCATGAATAAACGAATTTGAATTTGAACTGTCTGTTATTTTTGTTAGGCCAACATATGAAGAAGAGTTCGTTAAGCGAGTCATCGTCAGACATCATGGAGCTTGAAGAGGGTCTCCTGCTCACACGCGAAAGCAACCTCTCCGCCCCCACTGCCAACAAGCACAACAACAACAACTGCAACCCGAGGCAGCAGCACAACAACAACATTAACGCCATGAGCATCGAGACTGACGTCTGACTAGTGAGTTACTACTTATTAGCACATAACAGATATAGGCCTAATACTCTCCAATGCATAATATGGTCGTGCAAAGAACACATTCTGGCTAGATGAGTGAATGACTCCAGCTCGATCAATATTGGTTCAAAAATTATTAATTTGGTCTCAAATTGTAGAACAGAATGTTTCCTACAATTTTAGTCCAAATTTATAATTTTTGAACAGATATTGACCGAGCTGGAGTTATTTTCCCATCTTGCCAGAATGTCTTCTTTGCTCGACCAGACTGTACTTGAATAAGAAACTTTCATTCAGTTTCTTTAGGGTGCGTATTATCAATAGCCTAGTTCAAACTATAGAACTACTGTATAATAATATATAGTGTGGACATTGATTGTGTCACTTTTGATTGGTCAACTCGATGAAATCCGCTATATAGTTTTGCCAAGTCTCATAAGTTTAAAGCCTAGTTTATACGATGCCAATTGGCGAGACAACTGTCTCATGACAATTGTCTCCTGAAGTTTACAGCTAATATAAAGTGAATCTTTTGATTTTAAATTCATCAGCTATGCATGGCTTGATAAAAACTCTAATAGACAATATCAGCTGTATCAGTTGTCTTATGACAATAATTGCCTCGCCAATTGGCATCGTATAAGCTAGGCATTACATTGAAAATACACGTGAATAATCTGTTTAGTTATGTTGAAGTGAAAAATCTCCAACCTAAACTTCGCCTATGCCGCTTTTCCAGTGCTATTTCCTATTAAAATTAATAATAGAGGTAAAGACACAATTTTTAATTTTGGAGAATCGATTTTCAATGACGTTCCTCTTAGAAAACTTTTGACAAATGAGCTAATATTCCAAATCCTACTGTTAAATCTCAACAGAATTTGAAAGTTTGGCAAATCTATGGCGGCTGGCGGGGAATTTTTTATCTCAGCATAATGTTAAGGAGCGTTTTACACCAATGGTCACACTATGATTATACAGTTATTCAAACAAAGAAAACATTAACCGAGGATTGAATCAAAAAAACAATTATTATGAGTTTCATCCGAGTCAGCTGATAGCTGTAAACCGGCTGGCCGTGGATGAAGACCGAAGGGTCCACACATCCACAGTCAGATCGTACTGACAGTTCGATCGTTAACACCTGATCGTTCAACGGTCGGCCTGCCGGTCTACAGCTATTTTGGACTGCCGGTTTCCCATCCACTTACAGTTTTTGACTGTCACAGTCCGAACTGACAGTGGATGTGGAAGGAAAATTTATTGTTGGGGAGAAGTAAATATCTCAACAAAAATATTATTTCAACATTTCAGATGTAAATCTTATGAGAGTTGGTAAAAGAATATTCATCTTTATTGAATCGTTATACATAGAAGATTACAACAAGTCCAAAACTGTTCCTCTTGCAATTAGGTTATTAATTTTATAGGTTATAAACAATCATCTAAAATTTAATAGATGAATAAGTCTGTTTCAATGGCTCAACAGCCCATGAAGGGCCTAGGCCTACCAGCTGGTTGCCAGTTTCATACTTACTCTAGATAGAATAGATGAATACATAACTTTTTATTGTTTCATTTGATGTATGTATTACGTATTATCTTGTAATCATCTTGAATTTTATGAAATCATTCATTCAATCGTTATAACATAGAGGATTTCAACATGTCTATGCTCAAAGCTGTCTTCAGATTCGCACAAAAGTAGAAATGATTGTTGAAAAATAAATGAAAATCAAACACCCTTTTAAAAAACTTTAAAATTATTAAAACACATTGTGTTTACTATTTAAATAGCCCTAAGTTTTAAAGTTTAGAAATGATTATAAAAACATTAATATTTTAAAAGTTGTTCTATTATGTGATTTGTTGCTGCTACAGTTAGTATATTATTCTAATGAGTATGCATGTTTTTCAGTTCGTGAAGCTGGCCTGTAATCCCTCCATCTACACCTTAGAAGACACGCGACATACAAATGTACAGCTAACGTGTATATATGTATATACGTATTATATGGATATATACATGGCATGAGAATGCTGTCCGCCTGGTCGGGTGCTGCGAGTGAATGTAAGCGTGCGTGCGTGCGTGCGTATGAATGAAGAATAGTTGCGTTACTTCGTTACGTTTGTAATATATATATTATAATGATGATATTAAATTAGTGAGGAGTGAGTGTAATAGGCAGGGTACAGCCAACAACACTAACCGACTGACTTTAAACAAATAAATAATTATTACGTATCACTATATATATGAATAAAGATAACTCAATAATATATATTATTAATTATATTATTGGTCTTGCCAAAGAAAGTGACCGTTTTTTATAATAGACTTTGAATTTTTATATTATTAATAAGAATTGTATTATTGATAGTTGTCTCGCGGTCAGGGGACAACTGCTGGTAATGGTAACGATAATGATAATAATAAATAATAATAGGAACTGCATCCAGGCTGCAACGCGAACGCGGCGGGCTGTTGTCGTTATATTCGGTTCAAATTATTAATTAAATTAAAGCTCGATCGCTCATCTCTCCCTCGATAATCCCTTACTGTAACCAGCTATGCTGTATTAACATCTCTCTAAATTATCATAAATACTTCGTAATATCTTTGAAATTTCTTACAACATCCTTCAGCTACCTTTTCCCATTAGGATGTCGAATTAAGTATAGGCTGTTCAAGCAAAGAAGAGCCTCTGGCCAGATGAGAAAATGACTCTAACTCGGTCAATATTGGTTCAAAAATTCTGATCTACCAAATCAATATTTTTTGACCGAGCTGGAGTTATTTTCTGATCTTGTCGGAGGCTCTTCTTTGCTTGGACAGACTGTACCGTAGGGCTCTTGTAAATATTTTGCTCATGGCTATTTTTAGCAACGTTTGAAACTTTATCGCATCCATTCCAAATGAATTTCTTTATATTACATTACGGTTGTCCGTCCTAGTGATTCGTTTGCACCATGTGTCTGTATGTGGTATACCATGTGGTATTGTGTGTGCTTCTTTGTAGCCCTGATAGATGAGTTTTGTTATTGAATTACCCTGTTTTAGGTTAGTTGTTTTCTGCCATTTTTCCTACACCGAATTATGGTCCTTATGTAGAGTTACCAACTGGTTACCCATTTGAAATTTTTGAAAAGCTCACATTCAACGTGCCTTTGATCTTATTTGTTCTGATTAATCTGGGCGACTATTATTAAATTGTTATCCAAATTTGTTTGTACATTTGCTTCAAATATAAATTTTGAATTCCATTTCAAACGAGCTTCAACCGGGGTTACAAAGATATACTCTCTCAACTCATCATTCATCTTTCTATCATACTTACAATTTTTCGATCTTTCCCAAATAGAATTTCCAGTAGTAGGCCTTCATTTTACAAGGGTTTGTACTTCGCATTGTATTGGAAGTTGAAATAACTTACCTAAGTTTAGTCAGTTGTTGTAACTTGAAAATATAGTTTGAAATCCTGATGTTATTAGTCTGTCCAAGCGAAGAAGACAGTCTGGCAAGATGGGGAAATGACTCCAGCTCGGTCAATATTTGTTCAAAAATTTGGCCTCAAATTGTATGAAACATTCTGATTAACAATTTGGGACCAAATTTATAAGTGTTGAACCAATATTGACCGAACTGGAGTCTTTTCCCATCTTACCAGAATGGCTTCTTTGCTTGGACAGACTATAGCCGACCTACCAGTTTTTTGACTCGCATGAAAAAGGCTTACCGGTAGTTGTTGAATGAAACCTTGATAGCTGTATGTATGTACTGAATTTTCTATTTCGAAAGATAATTATTCTGCTCGTTAAAGAGTGATTATCGAAAATGTTTTTTCCTACTGCAACTGATATTCCCCAAAAAATATCATTAATACTTGGGCACGCGCTCGTATAGTCTGTCCAAGCAAAGAAGACATTCTGGCAAGATGGAAAAATGATTCAAGCTCGGTCAATATTGGTTCAAAAATTATAAATTTGGTCTCAAATTGTAGGAAACATTCTGCGACTAAATTATAATTTTTGAACCAATATTGATTGAGCTGGATTTATTTTCCCATCTTGCCAGAATGTCTTCTTTGCTTGGACAGACTATATCTTCCCAGTCTATCTCTTCTCTCAATCCTCTGAAACATGTTATAAATGAATTAGTAGCATCAAATAAAATTCAATTACTAAGTCAATTTCCAGTACAAATTAAGTTAAGTTCACTCATACAACAGCATAAATGTCTTGTGCATTTTCATACTTGCATTGTAAATTGAATAATATTGATATAATACGTATTTTTATGTAAAAGCTTGTGGGACCTTGTTGTTGAATATTGTTGCACTGTTGAATTTTTAACGAAAGTAACAGTTTTTCCTCAATTATCTTCCTGTTGTTTTATGTTGGCTCTTCTCAACAAGTTAAATTCTATTAAAATGTTAATACAACATAGAGTACTTACGTATTGCGAAATACACTAAAGTGTTCAATTGTTTTGTAGGGACGTTCGCTTAGCCCTTCCAAATGCGAATTACAATAAATATAGTTATTACAAGTAATTTATTTAAATAATTGAAAAGCAATCGATAACAGCTGCCGTGCGCCTGGCCCGGGTTTCATCTTCTTCTACTTCTTCTCTTCATCTTCTTCTTCTCCTTCTTTCTCTCTAATTATTATTCCTTAATTAAATTAATTCTATATTATAGATTAACGAATAAAATAATCTGTTTCCTCTTCTGCCAGTTCAATGAAACAAATATCGCGTTATTCAGTAGATACACTCAATATTTTCAAGTGGCAACCGTTCATTAATTATTACAAAAACGAGCATTATTTCAATTATTGTAGGATGATATTATTATTATCATTATTCCCCAACTGATCTCAAATAATAACAAGTCGTCAATTCTCTCAAGAAATCTTTTGATTGAGCATTCATGCAGCTTGTTCGTTTGCATGCAAGTTTCAAACATGTCAAAAAACTCATCCAAGTATTGATGATTACTATGATGATGATGATAATAATAATAATATAACTACACACCGCTAATAACTATAATAAACTAATGTGTTACAATTGACTTTGATAATAAATGACAAGGCATATTAAATAATAATAGGCAGCCCGGGTTTCAAACAATCAGTAGATTCAAGAATTTTCAAAATATCATTTCACGTCATTATTATCTATAACAAAGATAAAATCTTAACATAGTTATCATTACTTATTCTGGCTTGTGTAGACTGATCTTTCAGTAGGATGCTCCAAGAATCTGAACATCAAATTGAACTCGAATTATTGTCATTTGTGCTTATTCAAAATTCAACTCTTTTTCAACTTCTTCAAGTCTTCTGTAGTATGTTGGATGAATCATTTTAATGGATCTGATTAGCCAGTCTTGTAGCTCTGAAAAAATCACATTTAATTTGCAAAAATTATGTCAAGTTCTTAAATAATTAGACGATTATATTGAAACTGTGATAGAAACACAACTATTGAATTTCACTCGTTTATTTATTTATTCATTGATATAAATAAATCATAATAAATTATGAACTACGATAGGAAAATAGGCAAAGCTTATACTATTTCTTTCCCAAATTTTGATAAATAATGAGTCCGAAACAAGAAATAAGACCTGCAGCGAATTTCTATTACAATTGAGTAAAGATTACAATTTAACTATGGTAAAACTTTATAAATACCGTGGATTGTCCTAATCCTAATATCCATGTATCTTGAAGCAATTTTAAATTGAAGGTTATATTTATGTCCATACCAAAAAAGTGAAATTCAAAATAATCCAATTGGATAAATGATTTCATTTCTAAGTATTTATTGACTTATTTGAAGTTATGGATGAATGAATCAATGATATACTTCAATTATTAATGCTTATTAAAATCCCGTACCTCATATCATGGAAAAGCGTCTCAATTGAAAAATATAGAAAATATTCATTATCCTACATTTATCATTATCTCAAATTAATCGCGTTATTTAAAGATAAGAAAGAAATCTGATG
Source organism: Sogatella furcifera (assembly GCA_017141385.1). Classification (NCBI taxonomy): domain Eukaryota; kingdom Metazoa; phylum Arthropoda; class Insecta; order Hemiptera; family Delphacidae; genus Sogatella; species Sogatella furcifera. The sequence continues at coordinate 3,542,362 of CM029551.1, read as the reverse complement.
GTTGGAAGTTATGTAGTCTAATAATTTGATTTTTATGCACAGATCAGCGATTTGAAAAATAGGAAAACATACGACTTGAAATGCTCAATTTGGTTCTGGGAATATGAAGAATATTATTGAATAACCTAATCACAAAGTATTGTTTAATCAATTATTCTTCCTAAATCTAAAAATCAGATAAATAAATTTTTTATTCTTTATTCTTTCTTTACAATTGCGACTTGATTTCCAAGTATTTTAAGCAAAGGATGAATGAGTGATGATGAATGATGATGATGAAAATAATTCCAATTCGAAACTTGGAATGAAATTTTGATGAACTATCAATAATACTAAACTTATGAATGAGTTGAAGAGACTCTTTGAAAATGCAACTTTTGAATGAACTCATGAATAATGAATCCAATTTGTAATCAGTTGATCACTCATTGATTTTTTAAACAAAGTTTTTTTTGAGCAGGCAAGACTGAAGCAGATCCAAATGTCTCATTTCTTCCATAAAAAATAGAATTCACAAAAACTTCTTGCGTTATCAATTTTTCATTTTAATAAGATGAACCAGAAAAAAATTATCTTCTAGGAACGCCATCGGCTTTCATATTTCTTGTCTTCTCTACCACTCTTCAGATATATTAGAAAAACTCAATATTCTTGAACATCTCAATAGTTTTAAGATAATCAATCGGTTCTGGTTGGTTGAAAAATATTGAATTTCACTACATTAGTAAGACAACTCTAATCAGAAAGTTTAGTTCATCAGATTACACAATTGGGATAAGTGTGACTGTCCCGAAACAACAGAGTAGGCTAACTGCATTACGCTTATTGAATTTGATCTTGGTGAAATTTAAATTGTAAATATTCTTAGTCACTTTCTACCAGGAACTTTCTCAAATATAGGCTACTACTAATTTCACTTTTCAAAAAAATGTCTCATATAATTTCTTCAACATGTCATTAAAAACAACTCAAGTCATGTTGCTTTTATATCAAAGTATGCTCTATATAAACCTTTTCTCGAATCACTAATGTAGTATGTCGAAGCAAAGAAGACCCTCTGGCAAAATGGGAATATGACTCCAGCTTGGTCAATATTTGTTCAAGAATCATAAATGTGGTCATAATAGTAGATCAAATTGATAATTTTTGAACCAATAGTGACCGAGCTAGAGTCATGTTCCTATCTTTCCAGAGGGTCTTCTTTGCTTGGACAGATTATAGGCTACTTACCTATATTTTGTTAAAAATCTTATTTTCATAAAATTTCACTTCAAATTATGTTTTGATCTCAACTATTAGCTTTTCTTCGATCTCTTCTTAATCCTTAATAGTAATACCTTCTCATTATTCATCAATTAATTATTTTATTAAGTTTTGTTGGAAATATTCCTTTTCCAATATCAATTATGTAACCTTTATTTAGAAAATCAACGACACATAATTAATTCTCCCTTCGATTTGAAGCATATCAATATTAAAATATCATCTTATTATTTTTGTGTAGGTAATTGGAAGTACTGTTATTGAATGGTTGTATACATGCCTTACTTTGTCAAGAATACTATAAATGTTGGAATTGATGGGTTTTAAGATGGGTTTACCTACACTGTAGTTTGTTTTCAAGTCCAATATTCATCTTGTCATCATTTGTTTTAGCCAAAAATATTCTTGCATATTTCAGCCTCTATTTTTGTATTTTATCAAATTATTACCCTGTTTTGAGTTTGAAAAACACATAATTTGATTGTATACAATTGTTGAACTCCTTTTCTTTCAATTTTAAAATAATTCTACCCAAACAATTTTCTGTGTCAGTTTCTATTTCAGAAATTCATCTGTTTTTTCTCCTTCCATCTACAATTAATGTTTGTTGCTAGTTGAATTTTTCAATTGAATATGCATATTCGACAATTCCACGAGTTCAAGTTCAGATAGAAATTGTAATAATAATTTTTTTAATTTTATAGACAGCTAATAATAATAATGATAAATTCTTGGAACACTAGTAATAATAATAAAAGATAATAAAATAGCCTACTAGCCTATTCATTATTATATAATATTATATACATATAATTATTATTATAATAGTTCAGGGAATATTGAAGCTCATGAAAATTCCCAAGAATTTCCACTTGCGGTTTGTCACAAAGATGCTCTTGATAATTTTTTCATGACGTAAAATCATAAAAAACATGCGTAAGGTAAATAACTACTCAAAGATTACTGTAGATGAACCCCACTACTACTAATGCCATCCTAAACCTAAACCTAGGAAAAATTCCATCCAACTTTTTTGATCTTAACAAGCTGATTGAATTAATTTATCGAGTACAGGTATATTTTAAAAATAATCTTTTTTATGTTGATACTTTCTAACTAGGAAAAAATTAGGAGATTAAAATTTTTCGAAGCCTAGAACATAATGAACATCATCATCATTGCTATTATAAGTATATTCTAATGTTTTTGAACCTGCTGTTCTTTCTATATATTTCCTAACTAACTGGAAAATAATTCCCTTCAATAGGTAATAGATATCAACCCAACAATATCATGATATTGGTGATTTAGTCTATAACTCAAAAACATGCAGAGTATAATAATTATGCATGTAAAACGGGCTTCCTTTTAAAGCCCTGCGTACTAAGGAAAGACTGTCCGCAGATCTTGAAACTTCCTCTCAACTTTCACAATAAGTTACAGTGGAGTAATTCACGTTCAATGTATATTGTTCCATTTAAATCAATGTGAATCTTGGAAGAAATGAGTTTCGTGGATTTTGCCAACAGTGTGAAACTTTCTATGCAGTGCCTTAATTTTTTATTTCATCAGGTACAATGCTACTCTACTTAATTTGAAACGATTTAGCTACGTTCTAAAATGAAATTAAAAGACTTGTCAAATTATTGGTTACTTTCCAAATATTGATTATAGAAGTATTCAGTTGTTGAACGCATTAAAAATTTTAATCTTTTATTTGAAAAAGAGCATACTACCAAAAGTTCATGTTGAGGCTCCTTCTTGTGGTTCAATGATTTTGGCTGGCGTGAATCAGTTCCTTCTTAGCTGATATCTCAATGAGCCAATGTTTTGAAAATTGAGAAAAATGATTCCGTTTCTTTCAAAATAAATTATTGTTGTTGTTATTCCAAATTTACTATCGATTCATCAATTTTCTGACTTTGAATCTTCTATTCATACAACATAAGATAATTTTCTACTCCCACTTTTTTGTGATGGATTCGATTCATGGAACAATAATTATTAATATTTCCATTTTATAATTCAATGGGTTTATGATGATAAATTTCCGTGATTATTAATGTAGAGTAACATTGCTGATGGAATTTTACAATGCACACTATCACCGTAATAATTGTTCAGTTTGTTCAACAATGCTCGGCATATCGTAGTTGGACTGATTTTCTAGTGGTGGAGTAATAATACCTTTCAGCCAATCACTTTCTTTCCCGCTTATTTAATATTTTCATGATTCCCAGTAGACTTGAAACGCCTTAGATAGATATAAAAATTATTTCATATTTTCAACTAATGTTATTCAATGAAAAAGACATGAATGGAAGCATGTTTATCATTATTATTATTATCAGCTTAGTAGTATTTACATTAAAGATCCCATTTCACGATCCAATTTGATGATTAATAATAGGCGGCCTTTTCCATTAGTTGATACCGCTGCTGGATCATAGTAATTTAGGCAGTAATTTATTCGTTTTTATCGAATTACTTACTATCAACATGATCATTACTCGAAAACGTGAATACAAACTTGTATAAAGAGTCAATATAATGATAAGTTGTTTACTGATAATTATCATTCTTATAATTAATGTGAGGTTATAGGTTTCGAGCACTGTTTTAAGTGCTTCTTATTAATAATTATAAATGAGATTAAATAATATTATGAAGGGCTGTGCAGAAACTGAAAGCTACTCACATGTTTTTTAGAAACAAAACATGTTCTAAGATACTATAGGATCATTATAATAGCTTATGTGCATAATTTATTGAAAAATTATTAAAAATCAGGTCACCAGAAACGAATCTGTAGAGCATTGTCATTTTTACTACATTTTAGGATTATTACTGATCGGTCAATCATTAGCTAGAATAGTACCTATCTTCAACTTTTTTCTTATCGATATCAGTTTCGTATGGAATGATAATTACACCAGAGTCTGGATTTAAGAGTTGAAAGTCTCTCAAGATTTCAATTATCAATTAATATTAGAGTTATCAGCTAGATATACATCTTGAATAGCTAGAAACTGCACATATTTGAATCGAGTCGTTCATTATTCATGTTTCTGTATATTATGATTTTTAAAACTGTGAAAATATAACTTATATTGACTTATTAAATTCACACCACTATTGAAAAGTATTCATTTTTTTCTAATACTCCACTAATTTATTCAAAACAACTCAATATATTCATCGGTATTCTTTTAAACTGTCAGTTTTTCTATAAACCGTCAATAGTTTTCACTCGAAAGTTGTTGGAAAATTTATTTGTAACTCACCTTTTAGAAAGAACATTTTCAAATTGTCTTCAATATCCCCCACTGCCTTAAATAGTATAACAGCTACTTTTCAGCCTCAAAATTGAAATATCCCCTACTCCTTCAAACAGTAGGCTATTTATAAAAGCTAAAATTAGCTTTTTCACAGTGCAAATGTTTTATAAAATTCTGTAGGGTTTCACTGGAAATATCTCATTCAAAGATAAACATATCTTGTAATATTGTCAAAATCCAATTTATTATTTTCAACTCGTCTCTATTCCAATTCAATGCAAGTGAAGAATTATCACAGAAATTGCTGTTATCAATTATTTTAAAGCTTACCATTTTGGCCATGGGTAGGTCTACGCTCCCACTGATCTCGTGTAGGGTTTAATTTTATTTTCAATGAAGTGTACCTACTGAGATTTGATTACTCATACTTCTTTGATTACTCTTCACATATTCTCGATAATAAAATTTATTAAAATTTCCCTTATCATTCATTTATGTGCAGTATACTAACTATTAAAAATTGGGTTTCATAAACAGCTAAAATTTATCAAGCTCTTTTTGCCTTTTTTCTGGTTACAAAAATTTGAAAGTAGAATGTTCTCCATAAACTTTTCTATGGAAACTTGTTAAACGAAATGTTCTGGTTTAAATTATTTTAAAGATTGATCAATCAATGTCAGAAGTTTCAGCTCAATCGTTTTCCTATAAATAACATTGCATCTCACATATCGTCATCAAATTTGTTTTTCAACTAATGAGTGAATTATCAGTGCTGTTAGCATCAAACTTTTCTGGACTTGTGAACTGGATTAAAAATTTATTTATTCGTCAATTCATATCATTTTAGCCAACACGCAAGCAAATTGACAAATTGTTTGCAAATCCCAAGTAAAATTCGTACAAAATAAATGAAATTTTCTTTATATTTTTTATCAAATATAGCTTTCCATGTTAATCGAATTCTCACACTTATTTTAATGAATTTATCCCTGTCTGAGATTATAATTCTCTGAGAATTCTTGAATAATTAATCTTGAACTTGCTTTTTCTGACACCTGGAAAGAACAGAGTAGAAATTCTTCATATTATCCAAGTTTGTCATCAATGACAAGGATTTGTTCTTAAATTTTCCTGATCCCGCATTTATTGTTAAATTCTCATATTATCCTTTTTTACGATTCATAGAATTAAAAATGACTTTTATTAAATTTATATTTAATTTGTTTTTCCAGCATTATTATGAGTCTATAATCATATTCTATCTAATCATAAACGTTATCAACACTGATAATTCTTAAAAATTAAAATTCAATAAATTTCTCCTAACAAAAGTTGACTAACTATTGTTTTAAATCTGCAGTATCTTACGTTTCGTTTATTCTTATTTATATTTCTCCTATACATCAAGGTATCGAATCAATTTATTTATTATTAAATCAGACAAATAGCTCTGTTGAATTTGTAGTTAATAAAGGTTTAAAAACAATTCTAAAATTTGGTTTATGCAATGTAAATAAATCGGCTGAACCAAATCATTAACAATATGAATTCTGCTTTCGAATGAAAATTATTGGTGAGTTTTATATTCAGTTCAATTTTCTGCTCAGAACTTTTGAGTACCGTATGGTAACACTCAAATTATAGCTGAAAAAAACTAAAGTTATTGAGGATTTAAAAGTCTTTAAAGCTCCCTACCTTGTATAGATGGAAATTATTGTACCTCACATAGACATGCTGGAGCTTATGGTTCGTGATGAGAGATTTAAGATGAGGGATTACGATGTTGATATAGTCTGTCCAAGCAAAGAAGACATCCTGGCAAGATGGGGAAAAACTCCAGCTCGGTGCATATTGGTTCAAAAGTTATAAATTTTGTCTCAAATTGTAGAATACATTCTGATCTACAATTTGAGACAAAATTTATAATTTTTGCAACTAATATTGACCGAGCTGGATTCATTTTTCCATCTTGCCAGAATGTCTTCTATGCTTGGACAGACTATAACGAAAGTACAGCAACAATTTGAAATTATTAAGTTAAATTATCATATCATCCTAGAGCTTCAGACGGCACTTGAATTAGTAATACTTTAATCTGTTATTGCAGGAGTTACCAGTAATTGTAGACGATATTTTATTTATTAAATAATTATAAATATATATACTTGTATCTCCTATGTAAATCTTTAAACGATGATGATGATAATAATAATGATGACTACGACGACGATGATGATTATTAAAATGTCACAACATTCCTAGATTGTTATGTACATATATGTGTTCTCTTCGGAAGAATGAGAAAACCCCTGTTGTTTATGTAATATATTATTGTAAAAAACAGTTTATATTTTTTTGTACAATTATGGAGGTGATATTAAGGACGACCATCTACTTTAGATAAATCGAAATTATTATGGAACTAGAGCGAGCAGTTGGTCGGTCTTATCACCTAGGTTATCAGGTGACAATATCATTATTTTATTATTATGTCTACCTTAATAATTATTATAAAGTTGATTTCCATCATCCTGCCAAAGATTGCATTCTAGTATATTTATCAGATTATTCTACTCTTCAATATATTGTAGATCCTTGATTTACAAGTTAGCTCTCGCCTTATCGAAACTGATATCATGAATCAATGAGAAAATCTTAGTAAATTAGTATTCAAATTTTCCAACAATTTCGAATTTATCGGCTTAATAGCTTGTCATTATCCAATAATGACTAGATCAGCTACTGATTAAATTATTAATTTTCTCATCAACTATTGTTTGACAAGTATACTCATAAATATTTTGAAAACTAGGGTAAATTTTACTCTATAACTAGGTTGTTGATTAAGTTCTTAGTTATGATCTGGACAGTTGATACGTTTAGAAAAACTGTGGCTTTTTGGGATAAATAATTGGAAAATTATTGTAAATCAAGTTTCTACTGAGCATGTAATTGTCTCACTTTTCTACGAGCTTAGACATATTTATTATCATGGTGTTAATCTTTTGTTGATGGATTAATATTCAGACACTGTTAATAATTGAACAAGAATTTATGTAATGTATTTGGAAATACTTATTGGGTTCTATTATTATCTGATATCATTTTATTTGAGTGTTAAACATTTAAAACTTCAAATACATCCTTGTGAGACTTTCTACACTATTCAAGAGTCGGTTACTGGCCACCTATACCTCAACATAGATTGTTTGGAATGGTATTTTGTATGGTTCTTCTCCAATCCATAAACTTACATTGAGAAAATTTATAATATAATATTTTCATAACGATCAATAATATTATTTCACTCTCACTGATAGAGTCTTTCAACTTTGTTGTAAGAATACCTGTTGAAAGTAATAATTCAATATAATGAACTGGCAAGTTCATTTTGGACTAATCTACATTATTGAAAATCTGTTCTTATCTTCAAGAAGCAATTGATGATCAATTAACATAAATCTTCCACCTAATAGGTATTTATACGAATTCATGAGAAAATAAAAATTGTCCCAGGAAGATCTTTCCAAAAACATGAAGTCATGACTTTCCATTCACAAGAAATCTAGGTTTCACAACAATTCTCAATAACATGAGGAAGCTAACTTTTTTGAACTTATCATGTAATTACAAACAATGAGATAATTATAATTTGTAAAAATGTGTGAATTGCGGAAAGCAAGTAAAATTGGTAAATTGAAAAGGATGTGTTTCGTCATTATGTTGATTAATGTATATACGTATTACATATAATTTACTTCCTGTGATATTAAAATATATTATTATAAGTGTATTTAAAATCATTGTATATTAATATACCGATTGGTTTGTTGTTATTTATATATAAAGCCGAACGGAGAAGTTTTACGTGGTTATAATACATATATTTTTATTGGAAAAAACGTTTTTCAAATTGAATCAATATCGATAATATTGATAATAAATGTAAATTTGTTTTGAAAGTTTGTATTTGAAAAGCAAATGACAAGAGATGAGTTAAAAGCAGGAAACGGTATTAACTTTTTAATTGACTTTTCATTGCCATAAAAACAATAGTACAAAATTAACTTTTTAAGAAACACTCATCGAGCTACTCCCGTATCTTCCATGGTAGTTGATTTCTAGAATATTGTCGGTTGATTTATTTTAAGATAAATTATTTTCTTGAACAAAGAGTTGGGTCGAGTCAGTCATCAGTATCTTATTAAAGAATTCCAGGCTCTTGTCTATGTTACAATCAATCTTAATCAACATGGTGCAATTGAGATAATCATTAAAAATGAATAATAATCATGGCAGAAAATAATTAGTTTTGAATAACATTATTCAATCTATATTGTACTTGCAGAGTTTAGTTCTTATTTTGTTTATCATGTTATCAGCTCTTCAAAAAACATTATTCTGGTGGATGAATAACAACGGAATGGTATTTGATTACACTTATACTAATTTCTATTACATCAGCTGTGAAGGATAACATATAAAATTAATAAAGTATTCTCCGTTCTGTCACCATTGATAAATGGAAGATTTTAAAATCATTGTTGAATGTACCAATAATATTGTAATTTATTGAAGATTGAGAAAGAAAGCTAAGCTTTAGAAAAAAACAGTTTCTGTTAAAACATGTTTTCTGCTACCTTGATATTTGTGTTCATTGATATACATCATCCTGCAGGATGAAAAATTCTCCAATTTATCGATTCCAATTACTAGAATATATTTTTATCCTGTAATTATTGCCTTGTTTTTTATATCAATTGAAATTACCTGTCACAATTTGATCAAATCTCCTTTATCGGATATTTATGTGATTCAAACCATACTTACAAGCACATCAACATTGAATTTCCAATTCATTCATGAAGTATACTGAGAGGAATAATATTCACAAGATTGATGAATTTGACGTTTACAGGTTTTGAATGTTTGTGACAATTTTCAAGGTGTGATATATCTATATAGAAATGTATGTTTATAATAATTGCATTAATTTAAATGATGAAAATGTTGTGCATATCACAGAACATTGATTAAATTCAATGTCAGCTGATGAATTGATTGTCTATGAAATTTCTCCTACTCCTGCGCCAGCTTTTTAAAAATTAACTTATGAGTATTCTTAATAATGTTGGATTGTTTATTGATTGATATGTTGTATTTAAAATTTTGTAAGATTAAATGTTGATGACACACCATACTGTATGAATAAATAAAATGGAAGAATGTCCAATAGGTATTACGTTTTTCAACTAAAGAATTTGTTCACTTCTTGAAAAATATTGAAAATTCATAACTCACATGAAAAATCCAATGATGATTGGTTAGATCTCTGAGAATCTTAATGATCATTTTCACAATATTTATAATTTCAAATAACAACAATGTATTATCCAACAATAATATTATGAATTGTATCATTCATATTGTTTGTGATACATATGATACTTGAAGTAATATTGAAAAATTTCAATGGTTTATCCTGTTGAGGATATCAAATTATGTTGGCACTAAATTTTTATCTCATTTGTACATTCAAAAATTCAATCCAATCGATTCTATTGTACTTGAGAATGTTTATCATCAGTCCGTATTCTAACTATTCCATTTGGACTCTGCATTATAAAAATAACTATCAATGAATACAATCAGACAATTTAATTCAAACATTGAGTAGCCTATTTTCTGAAATTATAACTATGTTTAAGCCACTAAACTATGGCAGTGAATAAATTTAAGATTGTTTTCGATTTTTTTATCGATGGTAACGTGATAGTTGAAGAGCAATGGGAATAAATATATATTGTGTATATAATGCAGTATTTCAGATTGATGTAATGGAAAACTCTATTTAAGACTCATTCGTATTGTACATGACGATATGTGTACAATATAAATTTAGTGAGTGAAAGAAATTGAAGCAAACACCAGAATTTGTTAATGAACAATAATGTAATAAAATATTATTAATTTCTAAATAATTATGTAGTGCCAGTTGCTATTATTAGATTTTGTAATAAGTTGAGAATCATTATAAAATTTTTAATTCTCATATAATCATAATGAACATTGAAAATATTATATATTTACAAAATTTAGTACTTTTCATCATTTTATTTGAATCGATATCATAAGATGCATCCATTATTTTTGGCCTCGATAAATACAGTTTATTGTAGAAACATTACAAATCGTTTGTTGGCTTACAATGTTGTTTTATTATCATTTTTGTGCCACTCTTCTTCTTCTTCTTCTTCTTCTTCATCATCGAAATATTGTTGATCTAGTAGCTTTTTGAAACATACAAGTTTCTATGCCCATTATATTTCAAAAGTGATATAATTGTCAACTTGATTCATCATCATAAAAAGCTCACCCATACTTTTTCAATAATATTACCATTCAAGTTCAAGACTACCTACTACCATACTTGAAATCTTCTAAGATTGGGAATGGAACTTTTCAATTGTTTTTCAACGATTTTACTATGAATAAGGTTTCTATTGTGTTTCAATAAAATATCTCAATTATTTACTACCATAGAGTAAATCTCTTCCTATTTCCATTGCTACGGAAGCGGGTTGTCCAATAATAAATTATTTATAACAAAATTTATTCTGTCTTCATTCTGAAGCCTTCTCTTTCTATTATCGTAATAAGTATTAGGTTGTTCTATTTTTGTGATCAACGTAATTGTATTGGTGAATCCACATATGATTTTTTTGCGAAGTTTGAATTTAGGTAGGCTATGAATATTTTAACAGAAGTTGTAACGAAAGAAATGAAAGATGTGAAGCAGGTAAATGGACAATAGGACAATTCAGCTTGGATTTTGAAATGACGGTAAGTTGATTAAAAATCAATGGTTCTTCAGAGTTATATGTGCTATTAATGTATACAGGTCAGTTATCCAAAATCAACTAGTTTGTTTATTTAAAGAAAAACAATATAAGTCCGGCTGAGGGACAGTGAAGCTGATTGGTCCAGCTAACTATCAACTTATGAATAATATTAGTATGCAAAATTAACTACCTACCTACTTCAATAGCCCGATGATCACTTCCATTAAGTTATTTTTTAACTGTTTTTCAATAATGATCTCGAATTTTGGATCTAGACAAAACAATACGAAAAGTTGCATTATGCTTGACATAGTAGTCTAGCCTAAGTTGTATTTTATTTACCCAAACCAACCGTTGGAGTCCAGGAATATAAAATTAATATTGAGCAGTAGGCTACAGGACTGGATTAATGAAAAAAAATTTCAGTATATTAGGCCGACGCCCTAATTTTATACAGTTTATGAAAAGTTTTGAGAAAAAGCTGATTATCTAAATAAATAGAGGAACCTACACATGGTAGGGCATTATGCTTAATGATGATGTAAAACAATGTTTATTAGGTGATGTAGGGTGGTAGCAGTCTACTACCTACAGTACGAGTATAAGCTTACGTTTATGACATAAAATTACAGTTGTATTTGTAATAACCAACATTGAGGATGCCAACGATAAATTAATGGTCAATGATGTGGTGAGTAGCCTGTTATGAACCTTGGAAAAACTAATAATAATATTAAAGTATCAATATTTACCCTAGCTTATTTAAGGAAAAACAAAAATATAATATACATGAATTATCCATTTCATCAATAAATTAGGCCTATTGCTTATTAACAATTGAATTAATCTTGATTATAATATCAATCAATGACATATAAAATCGATTCATTGTCGATAAATTGTGTTTTTAATAAGAAATACAAAAAAATACCACAAAACTCATTTGACATTCAAACTCATTTGAAACTCATTCTCTAATAATTCAAATTGAGCGGGCTGGAAATTATATCGATTGTTGTGTAGTCAAATCGATAGTCATTCTATCGATTTTCAATTCAGTTTTTGCGTATTTTTGAAAAGTTTGGTTATGTTGTTTTATTGTTCATTGTGATTTGTGATAGTTCTGACATCACTCACAACACAAGTCACAGATAGACTCGTCACTAGCTTGAAATCGTCATTGTTAATGTCATACTTAGCTTTGTTTAGGCTCGTCGAATAATTTTAAGAACTTGAGTGATTAATATATTGTTTCGGAGGTTTTGTATTTCTCTCAGTAAACGTCTTTTCCAGATATTTCAGTGGCTCCATGCTAGGATACAAATTAGTGAGAATGACGTAGTTTTCAATTATTTTTTTGTCATTTCGTTAAATCTACGCATTGAGAAGACAATACATCTTGAAACTTTATTAGTAAGTATATCTCAATCTCATTCTATATTAGGCTAATTCTATTAAATTAAATTCATCACGATCACATTCAGAAAGTAAACCGATTCTCCAACGAAAAGAACAATGTGGATATTTCATACAAACATCAATTTTGAAGTTTTCACAAGTTTTGTTTTGTTATGCAGCTAATTTATTCTTTGTGCTCTTGGCTTATTAGGACTAGGTTAAGCATTTAGTGATATTTATTAGTGCTCTTGGCTTATCAGGACTAGATTAAGCATTTAGTGGTATTTATAAGAGTTACTGAACTTGTTCATGGGAAGCCTTATTCGAATAAAAACATTTTAGCTTTTTCTTCTCTAATCTTTTTGATTAGTAGGAAGTATTATCCTTAGTTGATTCATGAATGCATCCTTATCTTTTCAAATATAGTATTCACTATTCAGCATATTATTATTCCACATTTAAGATGATAAAGGTAAAGATAGTTGAGGTCAATTGGTTTGCTTTTTAATGACATTGTTTGTTTATCAGCTGTTAATAAAACTAATTGGAGGATTTAAGCGGAGTTGTTTGTTGAGTATAGATGCTAGAGTCAAAACATGAACATTAAAGTGAATACCGAACTTTGAATGAATAAATAAATAATGATGTAATAAACTCGCATAAACAATTTCTTATATGTTATTGAACGTAGTTGAATAACTTATACATTGAATAAATTTTTGATGGTGCAATGATTTTCTCTCTGCAATAACAAAAATGTGTTGATAAAGCGTAGAAAGTATTTTACGATTTTATGTACTCATTCATTAGTTCCATTAGAATGTACAAATTGATAGTTCAATGCCAATGATATTGGTAAACTCAGTGGGTACACAAACATCAAATTCTCCAAGGTTTAAAATGTAGGATAATCCTCATATTATAATCAGTAGTTCAGTATCTTTCATCCACGACTAGTTCAAGGTAACATTGATAAGTGCTCATTGTAATCGCATTGAAACTGAATAATTGCTACCTAACGTTGATTGTTGTCCTTAGAAAATTTTAAATTCAAAACTACGGTACTATTTTATCACGTTCACATTTCAATATAATTATATCAATTTATTGTTAGTTATAATTTTCATGTTAGAAGTAAAGTAAGTTATTCAATTCCTCCTTAATTATCATTAATAAAAGATATTGAAAACTGATGATGAATACGTATTGATATTTTCCTAAAGATGATTATAAATTTCAAGAAAATACCCCATTAAAACTTTTAGTTCTAAACAATGTTTTCAAATAATTTTGTTCTTTCAAGAATCCTGATTAGACCATAGCTTTATTTTCAAAGTAAGTAGGCTACACTATTCAGATAATAATATATATTATTCAATTTCTGTTTATTCTCTGTTCATTTGCAATAGATTTATAATGAATTATAGTCTGTCCTAGCGAAGAAGACATTCTGGGAAAATGACTCCAGCTCCACGTCAATATTAGTTCAATAATTATAAATTTGATCTCAAATTATAGAACAGAATGTTTCCTACAATTTAAGACCAAATTTATAATTTTTGAACCAATATTAACTGAGCTGGAGTCATTTTTCCATCTTGCCAGAATGTCTCCTTTGCTTGGACAGACTAGGATATGGCTTGTTGATTGCTTATCTTCTTATCTTGAATGAATGATATCATATTCTCGATAGTTGAAGGATGAAGGATTCTATCCTTTCTCCATGATGATATCGATTTTTTTTCTTAATAATAAGAAGGAACGAACGATATAAGACTTATGAAGATTGACAATTGTTTCTAATGCAATGATTGGAGTTTGAATATTTTATTAATATTACAGATTAATTGGAATAATTCAGAATGCAGCGTACCAGATCAAATTCTCAAACGTCCATCCAGTCTTTACCTGACTCGAAACAGCCGTTAAAATGGATGGAACTGCCTATCTCAAAGTTCAACGATATTGCTGTTCCCTATCACATCACACAGCTGAAGGAGATGAAGATGAATATTCAAAAGGTAGATATTTTTTTAATTTATTTGCCATATTTTTATTGTAAAAGAAGATCACTGATTGGAATTTCATAAGACTATGAAGTTTGACCAAGAGATAAATGCTTATTATCGTTAATTTTTTTTCAACTTTCACCACTACTAGATGAATAGGATATGGAGAAAATGGATTCTTTCTCTCAGCTATTCAATCATTTGGTTGAAATGAACCTAGCTATTCAAATGTGCACTCAAGTTAACTAAACTCATTTTCACGTTTGAATTAGCCTATTATCTTTCATTCAAAAATCCCAAAGTTTTTGAACATTTTTATTTAGTGTTTCTGATCAGATCTTCATTGTTAACAGTGAACTCAATCAAAATTCAGGATTTTGTAAAGTGAAAAGTGTCTTTTAAAGTTAAAATTGTAATGTAAACATTCATCATCCATCATCATTCATTCACTATGTAGCCTAAACATCATCATCCACTTATCACCTTTGCTTAAAATACTTTATATAAGTCGCAATTGTTACAACAAATAATAATTTACCGGTTGAGTAAAGCTTCAAATTAACCTTGCTATTGTCAAATTGTAATTCATTATTTAATTTCAAACGCATCATTCATTTTTATCATTTATTGTATTATATTTTTTATGACAAATGAATTTTATGTGCTAATTTGGCGACTGGTAGCTACAAGCTGAAGTGCGCTTTTATATAAAATTGCCTTGAAGTGAATCTGAGCAAAGCCATTTTTTATTGCTGAAGTAGAGTCATTCAGTTTTAAATACTTGAAATCTCTTCACGGTAGCAAACTAGTGATAAGTATAGTCTGTCCAAGCAAAGGAGACATTCTGGCAAGATGGAAAAATGACTCCAGCTCAGTCAATATTGGTTCAATTATTATAAATTTGGTCTTAAATTGTAGGAAACATTCTGTTCTATAATTTGAGATCAAATTTATAATTATTGAACTAATATTGACCGAGTTGGAGTCATTTCCCCATCGTGTTAGAATGTCTTCTTTGCTTGGACAGATTATAGCCCCCATTCCTTAGTTTGGTTCCTTTGTCAAGTGGCCGCTATGAGTCACTATACGCTTTATCTATTGTGAAGTGAGATAGATGATTCATAGTCTCTTATTTCCTTTTCAACTATAGCCATCAATTCTAATTTGTTGCAACAATCATATACATCATTATCCAGATAAGGGTATTTCTTTTTGTAATGTGCTTGACTCACCATTTTTCCCAATATTAAATTTGTAATTGTTTTTAAAATGATAGCTAATTATGAAGAAATGTAGTTGGATTACAAATAATTGCTGGGAATAAATTCCAAAGAATAAAAAGCTCCTTTCCACTTTGATTAATGATATTGACAAGTATAACAGTTACTATTCAAACTGTGTATTTTATCTATCTTTTCTGTTCCCTTAGTATTATTGAGATTTTCCCAATTAACTGAATCTGTTGATATGTATTGTAAGGAGTTTTTATTCATTTACCGACCACACTTTTAAAAAATATATTTGTATAGGTATTTTAAAGAATCAATTGTATTTGATGAGATATTGTGGCATTTTTCCACGATGAGAAATAACCTAATAAGACACAGATGTTGTCAATACCACTACCAAAAATTAGTGGCAGACGAAGGAGCAGACGAAGTTCCTAATTTCTAGGTTCGCTAAACAGCTGTGGTGCCAATGACGTCAAAATTCACTGTTTCCTCCCGGCTACGATGCTGATGGCTCATACCTTCTATTCTAATTACCTTGGTAGTGACGACACAAGGTTATTAGAGACATTAGTTTTCTAATAACCTTGGTGACAACATTTGTGTCTTATTATTTCTCATTTATTTATTTATTCTATCAATGATACAACGGAAACTGATATTACGGATATTAGTGATATCAGATAATCAATGATATTACGGAAACTGGCTTATCGTTGAGAGGATCAACGTGCTAACCACACGTTAGCTCTATCCTGGTTGATGATTATTTACCTCTGCTGTGTAATGGAGTGAATATGAAACTGGCTACCACTGGCGGCTCGTGCCCACGAAACAGGTGAAGTGCCCGTATCTTTTATGGAACAGCACTTCACCTGTTTCGTGTGCACGAGCCGCCAGTGCTGGCTACCAGCTGGTAGGCCCAAGCCCTACATGGGCTGTTGAGCCATTTACAATGAAATCAATGATACAGTATTCAATCATGATAAATTGATACAAATGTCCATGTTGAACTGAAAGAAAGCCGTGCGTGGAAAAGTTTGGTAACCTCTGAGCTAATAGATTCTATTCTGATTTCAGATGGCGCGAAGTGGTGACTACGAAAATATGCGTAAAGAGCAAGTGAAAGCCGACAAAGTGATACAACAGTTGCAAACACTTGTGAGGGAAATGGACATTTTGCGCAATAAAGTACTCGACTCTGATCTCAACAAATTCGACAAGTCAATTAGTAGTTCAAGACAAATTGCTTTATCAGCTCTACAAGACTATAAAGGTGATCGATCATGAATTTATATTTGTTTTTTAGAGTGGGTGTTAACAGCATAATGTCCCATAAGATCATTATAATTTTGATCAATCTGCTGAAACACAAATCGCCCTTATTCCAAAAATTGAAAAAAAACATTAGACTTCGCTAATGTTGTCGTAAACTATGGTATTTGAATACAATCATGATCTGGAGGTAAATTTGGTGCTTTCAAAAATGTAAATTTTTCTCTCCCTCTAAAAGAAAAGTGTAGTAAGGTCATTCTATCTTCATATCTCAGCTTTTATGTAAGGTAAAAATCGCATAAGCGCAAATATCAAGCAAACTAACAGGTTTTGATTTTTTTGCACGATGTAGTCAATTATGATGTACTGTAGTTCAATTTCAACTGTCAGATTCAGATTCAATCACTTTATTCATGTACATTACATAATAGGATTCAAATCCTATGCTATAATAATAGAAATAAATGAAAATTAGTCCTAAACTAATTACATTATGGTTGGCTGAAGTTGGCTAATTATAAACTATGAAAACTTGCAAAATGAGACAGATGTAGGATTCAATAAGCTAGCAGAAATATAAATTTGTGCTGTATCTACATAATAATGGCGGAGTTAAGACATAAATGTCCATTCTTGGAGAGGGATGTTCAAAGACATCTCTCCCATTAACTGTCAATGAATGAACTAAGGGGCATTAATAATTAATGCATGATGTGAGTTTAGCTACTGGTTAAAAAAACGTGTTGCATATGAGTAAGAATATTAGGGGGGTATTACACGATAATAGTTCTATGATCATAGTTGATCATATGGAAAGAGATGAAAATACGAAATCCTATTTTTATCTCCTTCCATATGATCAGATATGATCATAGAACTATTATCGTGTAATACCCGCCTTATTAAGGACAATTTGTATGAGTACTCCTAAATGATCTATGACAAATGAAAATGGTTTGATTGAAGTCCTCACTCACGAAACAAAAACAAAACATTATGTACGTATAATCTCTTGTTTTAAATAGAAAGACAAGATGTTGTTGAACCACAGATTTATTAAGAATCGAGATACCGGTTTCGGTTGCTACACCAATTTTCCAGATTGATAATGGTGTTGATAATTCGATTGCAATCGAATCCGGTATATCTATTTTCAATATGTCTGTCGTTTGACAACATCTTATATTTTCATTTAATATGGATAACCACCACAATATCACTTTCATTCAACAAATCTCTTGTTTAGCTAATATTTGGTCTAATATTTTCAGGCATGGTGGGTAAACTATCATCTCCAGTTCCTGAAGATAGTAATAGTGTGAACTATGACGATGAAAATGAGGAACAAATGAGTGCCATGGTACAAGCCAGTGTCAGGCTGACAGAACTTTCAGAAGAAGTCAGGAGACAGGAGAGGACGGCTGTTGCTGTGGAAGAGTTGCACCAGGAAGTGGAGCAGGTCAATGAACTTTACCAACAACTCGCGGTTATGGTTGGGGTGAGTTGTTGTAACACTTTGTAAATTAGAACTAAACTTTTGGACTGTTTGTATAAACTGGGAGAGCAATAGTTTTGGAAGACATCCTGTTTTATAGTCTGTTCAAGCAAAGAACACATTCGGGAAGATGGGAAAATAGGTCAATATTGGTTTATAAATTGAAAGTTTGAATTGAAATTGTGGATCAGAATGTTTCCTACAACTTGAGACAATTATTAAATATTTATTATTATAGTCTAAATATTTCCTATTTTATAGTCTGTTCAAGCAAAGAACACATTCGGGAAGATGGGGAAATAGGTCAATATTGGTTTATAAATTGAGAGAGTTTGAACTGAAATTGTGGATCAGAATGTTTCCTACAACTTGAGACAATTATTAAAATATTTAGAATGAGTAAACGCATTGGCTTCCTGAGTCATTTTCAACTTGCTAGAATGTCTTCTTTACTTGAATAAACTGTACTCTTCGTTGTATCATCTAATAATGAAGATAGCATCCTCTGTAACAATAAAATGATAATGTTTTAGGAATTTTAAACAATATTCCTACCCATTAGAATGAGTAAACACGCATTAGTCTTCCTATTTCCAGTTTATTCCTTGGTATGTATCATATTCCTTCTAAGAGAGGCACATGTCAAACTGACAGTCATGTCAGCTCATCTAATAATAAAGATAGAATCCTCTGTAACAATAAAATGATAATGTTTTCGGCTTTTCCAACAATATTCCTACCCAATTGAATGAGTAAACACGCATTAGTCTTCCTATTTCCAGTTTATTCCTTGGTATGTATCATATTCCTTCAAAGAGAGGCGCATGTCATCCTGACAGTCATGTCAGCTCATCTAATAATAAAGATAGAATCCTCTGTAACAATAAAATGATATTTTTCTGGTATTTTCAACAATATTTCAACCTAATTGAATAGGAAACACGCATTAGTCTTCCTATTTCCAGTTTATTCCTTGGCTATTTAACATTATCATGTCATCTGACAGTCATGTCATCATCTAATAATAAGATAGCTCTGTAACAATAAAATGATAATGTTTGATTATTTTCATAATGATAAACGCATTATTCCTATCAGTTTATTATTATTACAATTATTATTAATCATTATTAATAATAAAAAAACAATATTCCTTCCCAATTGAATGAGGAAACAAGCATTTTTCCTCCCATTTCCAGTTTACTCCTTTCCATGTATAGTCTGTCCGAGCAAAGAAGACATTCTGGCAAGATGGGGATATGACTCCAGCTCGGTCAATATTGATTCAAGAATTATAAATTTTGTCTCAAATTGTAGAATGTTTCCAACAAGAATTATAAAATTTGTCTCAAATTGTAGAATGATTCCTACTAGAATTATAAAGGTCTCAAATTGTAGAATGTTTCCTACAATTTGAGACCAAATTGTTTATTTTTGAACCAATATTGACCGAGCTGGAGTTATTTCCCCATCTTGCCAGAATGTCTTCTCTGCTTGGACGTACTAAAAATTATCTCAAGGCCGCTGTTAGTATGGAGTTTCAAACCAAAAACGAGTAATACTAAACCAAACAGTAGTAGTGATAGTTCATTATATATTGCGATGTTTCCCATTTGTCTAGACACAAGCCGAGGCAGTCACCAAGATCGAGTCGAACGTTGAGGAGACAATGGTGAAGGTGGAGGAGGGTGAACGCATCCTGAGACACGCCGCCAAGCTGAAGATCCCCTCCTACGGGCTGGCCGGCGCTCTGCTTGGCACTTGTCTCGCGGGACCCGTGGGTTTCGTGGCCGGTTTCAAGCTGGGAAGTGTGGCTGCTGTCACTGGCAGTTTCTTAGGTTGGTAGAGTTTCTTCAAGGTATAGTCTGTCCAAGCAAAGAAGGCCCTCTGGCAAGATGAGGAAATGACTCCAGCTCGGTCAATATTGGTTGAAAAATTATTTATTTGGTCTCAAATTGTGGATCAGAATGTTTCCAACAATTAAGACCAAATCAATAATTTTTCAACTGTGCTGGAGTAATCTCTCATCTTGCCAGAGGGTCTTCTTTGCTTGGACAGACTATAGTAAGGTGGATGGCAATGAAATCTTACATTCAATTCAAACTCTCTCTGTTAACTTGAGGATATAGTCGTTGTCCCCACAGTTCGACTTGTATGTTGTCTGTTAAGTGCATAGTAATTTCGAAAATTATAATGCAAACAGTAATTTTCACCATATCGATACAAAAAATAGACACAAACTCAGAATTGAGCAGTATGTATGTATGAAGGGCTTTGGCCTACCAGCTGGTTGCCAGTTTCATATTCACTCCACTAAACAGCAGAGGTGAATAATCATCAACCAGGATAGAGGTAACGTCTGGTTAGCACATTGATCCTCTCAACCATAAGCTAGCTCACATAACCTAGTGACGGCGCATAACACCTCTGAATAACATTCACTTAATGAGTTAGAGTGTAAAAATTACTGTTCCTCCAGAGACAGGAAACTACTGAATACCTTCACTAACAATAAGCCAATCTCCCAAAGAAGTGTGGCATTGAGCAAAATACTCACATAAAATCTCAAAAAATTGTGCACTATTTGTCTGTGAAACTGTATAATTCTACTCCAGATGATTTCAAACTGCTGTCTCCAGATAAATTTAAAACGAAATCCTTACCATGCCTCTCATGTCAACTTGACGGTGAAGTCATCTTATTGAACTATGGACTATACCTAATCACTTTCTTTTGTTTTTACAGGGTTCACTGGTGGACGTTATTTGAAATCGGTTCACGAATCGCACATTGAAACACAACAAGCACCCGCATTAACAGCCACGGATTAGATAATTGCCTCTCTGATGAATCTGATGTTCAGTACTTATCAAGTTGAAATTTTTCAATCTGGAAAATTTGTGATCTCTTTTTGTTTTCTGAATTATGTCTGTTAATGTACATAGTCAAATCAAAATACCAAGAATATACTCTTCCTAGAATGTTATATATCTAGAATGTTACTCTTTTTTTATCATCGTTGTATAAAATATTCATTGAAAATTGACGTTTTGCTGAGTTTATATTGATGCTCAAACAGAAATTGGAATTTAGTGTAATCTTTTGTTATAATTCGTAAGTTATAACCTAGTAAGTTATTTATTGAATATTTCTTTAGCAAACAATACAACTTGAATGAGAAGAAACAACATTTCACAGTATTGAGAGTGAAGACGAATATTTTTAAATCATCAATGAAATTCTATTTTCAAGTAACTGCCTTGATTCTTGATAACTCTTGAAAAAATCAAGATAGCTTTTTCCTGTTTCCTAGGTTAAATTGTTCAATAATTTAGTAGCAATATGTTCAGTCATTCATCAATAATTTTGTCTAGTTTAGTTAGGTACTCCTATAGTATGTCCAAGCAAAGAAGGCATTCTGGCTAGATGGGAAATGACTTCAGCTTTGTCAATATTGATTCAACAATTATAAATTTGGTCTCAAATTCTAGATCAGAATGTGTCCTACAGCTTGAACCAATATTGACCGAGCTGCAGTCATTTTCCCATCTTGCCAGAATGTCTTCGTTTCTTCAATTGACTATACTTCCTTCAAGCTCAAATTAAAATTCAATTTGAGTAGGTTATTTGAGAGTAGTTTATTATTTGCTCTCTAATCTCTTTTCGTACATAATATTCCTGATAGATAGTATTTAATAGGATATCAAAGTAAACCTATGTTTTTGCTCAATATTGGCATAATTAAAAAATCTAAAAAAGTGTGTCATCTAGAGCTAAATACAGTAGATCAAACAATACGAAATGAAATAAAATAGAATGGAATAAAACAATCTAAGAAATAGAGAAATAATAAATTCCAGCATTCATGACGCAAGATTGTGCAAGTTTCAATAAAAGCATTGTAATTACATGATATTGGTTGAATTATTCAAATATTGTTATTCTTCAATTATAGTGACTGTTATTAATACCTACATATTATATTATACGTTTTATTGTAACTAGTGAAAATTTACTACCGTATAGATTTATTATTATAAAAGTATTGTATTGAGAAAATTACAAATTATATTTTTTACTAAAATTTTTAGAATATCTTACAACCTTTGCCATTTATAATAAATGCTAGTACACATTTTATGATTTATAATATTCTTATTCATGAGAATAATATTCCTATCTTCAAGAGATTTTTCATCAATACATTGAAAATGTTCCAGCAAAATTGACATCATTGTCTGTGTTTTCAACCAATAAGTTTACTTGTTTCTCTAAAATAAATAAATAAAAAAATTCGCTCCGGTAGCTGGCGGTCGGAAAGAGTGCATTTCAAATGATAGCTCAAATCATATGACTTATAATGAGCTATTCAGGGTATGAATTCAAAGTTGGAGTTTTCGAAAAACCCAAGAAAAACACAATTTTTGGCATATTATTCACCATTTTCTCCGCCATTTTTAATTGGACTTTTTTCCTTGATAGCTTAAATTGTAGGGCATAATAAGGGTATTATCATAGCTTCCTTTAATAGAAGGCCATACCCTAATGATATGGCAACGTCGCACTGGAGGTTCAGATTTTATAGTATAAGTAGTAATCAGACCAGCTGAAAGCATTGAATCGATTGCAAAGCTGGTGTGTAAATTTGGTTTTCTTAACTTTGATTTCAGTTTTATTGGATTATAATCATTTTGAAAAACCTTTCGAATATAATTCAATGAGATGTTGTATTTCTGCTCCATTCCCGGCATTAACAGCAATAATCTTCAAAAAAGAAATTAATTTATTCAAATTCTTACCATGTCATTTGATGTTGAGCAGCAAAACCAGTGGCTACGTGCAATCCCAAGAAAGGAGTTGATTCCTTCAGAAAAATTGAATGTGTGTTAAAAACATTCTAACAAGGATGTATTGAGTTTTGTGAAGCGAATATCAGGACAAATATGGAAATTGGATCTTGGATGTAATGGTAGAGATAGATAAGACTAATTTATGAGAAGAAGGGCTGTCCCATTCTCAAATGTTCATGATGATGGACTTCGGTTCAATAAATAAGGGGACGGATAAGCAACCAATGTTTCAACCGAAGAATACAAAGATGTATTCCTGACTACTAAATGTCGAAAAGCTGTTCTGTGTACTTATTAAAGTTAGATAGTATCGGTTTGAATGTATAATGGGATGAACAATGAGAGTGTAATCACTGCTAAAACAGTAGACTATTGCATTCAAAATAATTCTAACATTGGCTAATATTGCTCTGAACAATTATTCAAAAGAGAAGAATGATTCATTGATCAAAATCTAAATAAAACACAATATTTTATATTGATAAACGTGATGCACATTCAAATATACTTTATTATAATATATTTTTATTATATTTATTCCAATAAAAATTATTTCTGTTTCTTTATATCTAAAGTATCTATTCAAATTGTAATACCATCTTGATTAAAATAGGTTGACAAGCATTTTTATTGGAGAAAAGTGAATCAGAATCATACAAGTTAGACCTACGCTGCAATGGTGTTACAGCGTTGTCAGATTTTAGACCACGGCCTTCTATTAAAGGAAGCTATGGTATTATACACACCAATTTTCAAAACGATCAAGTTATTGGTCGGTCGATTAGTAGTGATTTTTCAAAATTTGCGTCCCCTAATTTCACCCCCTACCCTTGGACCAATTTGGCTGGTTAACGAACTTGACCGAGATATTAACACTAATGATTTTTGTGCAAAATTTGGTTGCTCTCCGACAAGCCCTTCGGGAGTTATCGTGTTAACAAGAATCTGTACATCTATAAATATATAAATAGAGATATATGAATATGAACGCACATAAAATTCGTGTTCTAGGGGCTCGGAAACTTGTAAAAAATAGATCACATCATAAATTTTCGATTGTCAGAGACCAATAGTGCATTTTTTCGAATGAAATGCACTACTGTACCTATATAATAACAACATCAAGTAAGTTGTAAGTTGGTTAAGAAATAATATTTAAATTGGTCAAGTATAATGAATATTGAGTATTATGAATAACTTGCAAATTGGCCATCAATCCACAAGTGGATTCAAACTTCTAAATCTCAAATTTATGAATATGAAGAGACATGCAGCTCAGAGCTATAATCAATAACTTTACAAAATTTTCATTAGGCCCATAGAAAGTCGGCTTGATAGGAAATTTAAGAGTGATCTAAGAAACCGTCAAGTCTTCTTGAAACGATCAAAATAGAATTTTAGTCATTTAACAAAAACGTCTTCTCAATTCCATTAATAATTTAATAGAGGATTCTATAAAACGTTGAATAGCGCTCCAGTTGAAAGTACCATTCGAAAACAACCGCGCATGCACATCATGGCTGCTCTGATATATAATAAAGCTTTGAATGAGAAAATAATCGATTTAAAAAACAATTCAAATAGGGTGAAACCATTTTCAATTATTTTAATAAATATTTTTATCATTTTTCCAGTAAATCGATTTTTTCCTATTTATGTCAAGCGTGGGAAGAGGGAAATTTTTGGCTCACCATATGTAGCAGCTCTGCAGCAATGTTATTCTGTCTGCAGAGGTGGAAGGCTGACTAAAATTTGTGAAAATGTCATCCTTGTTCAGATTATTGTCGCTGTGCCTAAAAGTGTTTGATAATTGTTTAACTTGAAATAATGGTGATTTATATGTGTGTGATTTTTACTTATCGATAGTTTCATGTGATAATTGTACAATTAAAAATGATCGAAATGGAGCAAGAAGCTGTCTACGGGACACATGAAGATTCTCATGTTGTCATGTCCGAGAAAGTGCAATCACTTGCTGGTAGTATTTACCAGGAATTCGAAAAGATGATCGCGAAATATGACGAAGATGTGGTTAAAGATTTAATGCCCCTGGTTGTGAATGTGTTAGAATGCCTTGATTTATCTTACACAGAAAATCAGGAGCATGAAGTGGAACTCGAACTTCTTCGTGAGGACAATGAGCAGCTGGTTACCCAATATGAGAGAGAAAAACAATTACGGAAAACCTCTGAACAGGTATGCTATTTTTCATTAATACATTGATTATTTTTCTAGCATCTGTGAGCTAACTCAGCCATGTGAATTATTGGTCGGTTGGATGATCGTCAGACTTATTTTCATGCATTAGTTAATTGGGGACTAAAGCCCTGCTCTGCAGCAAACTTGTGAGAGGGATCACTTAGCGTTAGGCCTATAATTTGAATATTTGGAAAATATCCTGACAAATAATTCAATTTTAACTGATGCTATGCAGCCGAAGTTAGGTGTATTGGCATATCATTATAATAAATAAAAAAATAATAATGAGTTGTAAGTTAGTAAACATTAAGTTGATTGCGGGGAAAGCACAAGTCGCGAAATGCGTGAATTTTAGGATCCGTATAAAATAATGGTTGATCTACTGGAGATGCAAAACGGGGTTTTAAGAATAAATTAAAACTGCCAGCTACCATCTTTCCCAATGTAAATGGTTTTTTGTATATGGCCCATATTTTCACTCATTACACCAATGAGTGATCACACCGATCACGGTTGTTAGTTATTATTACATCCTCCTGTGCTTGGTGTATCTCTAGAGGAACCAGCACACTTTGGCCGCTCGCAGTAGAGCTGGTAACAAAAATTAAGGCCTTTTCGTCTGTTCCTTGTGCTGTCCAACAGCTGATTTTGTCTTATAATAGTATGCATAACTATTGAAACAGCTGACTAGAGAATAGAGCCAGGTACGAATACACAAAACAGTTGGTTAAATTACTAGCTAGCCAATAGCCAGTAATTGGGGCGTACAAGGAACAGACGAAACCGCCATAATTTTTGGTACCAGCTACCATTCACCACACCAAAGTAGCGCCGAAAATAAACTACAGTATTCAAAACGCGTCCGCGACTCAAACCCTTGGTGAGCTGTAAAACACCATTAAGTTATACTTATTTAGTTATAATATTTAGCCCTGAAGTTTTGATAAAAACTTGATATCATGCAGTTTTAACAGTACTCAACTAGTTGGTTTGAAAGATTGATTAACAATTTAATATTCTATTGCTCTAGAGTCTAGAACAATCATTTGTCAATATTAGTTCAATAATATTGTCAATAAACTTAAAACCATAAATAAATTCTTTGTTATTGAAGGTTATTTACACAACAATTAAAACAATGTTTGGCTTGTAATTTAGGGTAAACTAATGGAATTAATGTAAAATTGTTTTTTTAATTTACATCTTGATCAGAGATGTTGTGGAACTTATCCATAATTTAGGTAAGAGAAAACAAATGTTGTGAGATCCACAAAGTTTATTTAAACCATATAAATGGTTTTTTTGGAAACCGGAATAAGTTACATGATGAATAGTTATTATTCTGGAAATTTAATATTTAATGTTTTACAAAAAATATTTTATTCTTTTATATTCAATACCAGTTGAATTGAAAATTCACTGAAATTGGAAGATATTAGTCTAGTTGTCCCATTCTCTTTTCAATGAATCTCCTCTCTTGTACTGCAATAAAATCTCTCAGTATTAATTACTACAATTATTGCAAGCACAGACAACAATCACTCTTTTATACTGTACTAAATCACTCTTGTAAACCAAAATCTATTTCAATTTTCAAGAAAATAGATAGATGTGTTATAGTCTGGTCAAGCAAAGTAGACATTTTGGCAAGATGGGAAAATGACTGAAGCTCGACAAATATTCGTACAAAAATTATAAATTTGGTCTCAAATTGTAGGAAAAATTCTGATCTACAATTCGAGCCCAAACTTATATTTTTTGAACCGACATGGAGTCATTTTCCGATCTTGCCAGAATGTCTTCTTTGATTGGACCGCTGAAAATTACACATAAGTTAATTCCATAATTTGAAACAGGAAAGATGAAATCAAGATAATTCAGTAGTACAAAGGAGTATATAAGACGGCCAAAAAATTGGGAAGGAATACTAGATTAAATTACGTAGCATAGATGGAAACTAGAAAATCGAAGATCTCAACAAGTCTTTTGAACTAGTCATGTTTGAAAAACTTGAATGAGATCTGTGAGCTCGAAAGTATGTTTAAATTTTCATGAAGAATATATTTTTGTATTCTTCCTAAAGTAAAAGAGATAAAAATTTGAAATAATCCATGTGTCTTAGTAAACTTAAGCATTATCACGTATATTACTAGGCCTTTACCGTAAGTTAGTACAGTATGAAGTTGATAAACAACCTGTTCCTGAATTCTTGGTCTTTGGACAGGTTCTGGACGATTACATAACAACATGCTCCATCCATTTCAGGCTTCATTTCATTCTATATTTATTAAAGATTCATTCAGTTAGTCAGACTACTCTACTCGTTTTCGGTTTGAAACTTTATACTAACAACGACCTTGAGATGAGGTCCAAGCAAAGAAGACATTCTGGCAATATGGGAAGATAGTTCCAGCTCGATCGATATGGGTTCAAAAATTATAAATTTGGTTTCAAATTGTAGATTAGATTGTTTTCTACAATTTGAGAGCAAATGAATTATTTTTGAACCAATATTAACCGAGCTGGAGACATTTTCCCATCTTGCCAGAATGTCTTCTTGGATAGACTATACTCTTGAGTTGCGATAGTACACTGAAACGTAATAAATTTCATTCAGCCTAAATGAATGGGCACTCCTATTGTTGTTTTTTTCAACGTATATTCAAATAGCATGTCATCGGTCTTTCTGATATGAGAAATGTTTCCTTTGGGAGTGATATTGCCAGTGCAAGATGGGCGCATGAATAAGATAAATTTTTATTTATGAAAAAAATACTAAAATGAATTACAGCTAGACAGATGGCAGAATGTAAACTTACTTCTGTTGTTGATCCATTACCATTTCTGCACAATATTTATTTATTCATCCAATGCCATGGTGGAAGAAAGAACATGCAGCCCTTAGTGTTTCTAAGTTTCAAACACAATTTTCATTGAAATATTGATGAATTTTGGGCAATTTTGCGGTTCAATTTTTTCTGGTTTGTTTTCTAGTATGATTACAGATCTTACATTCAATTTGTCAATTAAAGTCACTGCAAAAATGAAATGTATTAATTTAGAGAATTGAATGAGAACGTTGGAAACGATCATTTTAATATTTGAAGCAAAAAACTAATGATAATTTCTTCTTTCATTTCCATACATAATTCTGATATTAACAATTTTTCATAGAAGTAATTTGAAAAGGTATTATTTTAATTGAAAATTAGAAAAGAAATAGAAAGGGCTTGAGCCTGGTTTTTCTTCTCTGGATCATTATAAAATGATTATATAAATTGTGAACATCTCAATTATTGTAATAAATAAATAAATGTCACAAGAATCTCGTCATTTCAAGCTAATATAAAAGCTTCGGACTTTTTGAGACATTGTTAGCGAATCTATATCAATCTCTACAAGGTCACACAAGAAGTGAATATGAAATTAGTCGAGTAGAAAAGGAATACATTATCCCTTTTCCTGTAAAGCTAAACTAAACGACCATTGATATGCTAATAATAGGAAAATCTGTTTGAAAAAATGTAGCTAGACACTGCTTTCGTTTGATTTATAACGCAGTTGGCAAATTCAACCCTTCCCAACTCGATATATTGAGTTGAAAATATTTTTCTCATGTCACAGATTCTTACGTTTTTTGCCAATTTACAATTATTGTTATTGATTCTTAATTTTTGGCCAGTTTTGTTTTATTCTTTTAGTTCAACCTCTTAAATTCTCAAATATTTTTACTCTCACTCTTTTGCTATGATTGACATCTTTGAGTAGTTGTGAAATTGATATTGTGGTAGTTATCCATAATAAATGAAAAGAAAAGATGTTGTCAACCCGCTGATTTATTAGAAAATCGAGATACCGGTTTCGGTTGTCACACCAGAAACTCAGTTTACCAGAGATTGATAATGGTGTAACAACCGAAATCGGTATCTCGATTTTCTAATAAATCAGTGGTTTGACAACATCTTGTCTTTTCATTTATCGTTGTCTATGTTGAAATCATTTATCTTCTTCAAATACTGGAACCATATCTTCTATTTGTGTCCAAACAATCATTACAATAGTAGTCTGTCCAAGCAAAGAAGACATTCTTGTAAGATGGGAAAATGGCCCCAGCTCAGTCAATATTGGTTCTAAAATGGCAAATTTGGTCTCAAATTTTAGATCAGAATGTTTCCTACAATATAAGACTAAATTTATAATGTTTGAAGCAATATTGACTGAGCTGAAGCTACTAAATATGTTATATTAAAAAAATTATAAATTTCGTCTCAAATTCTAGATCTGAATGTGTCCTACAGTTTGAGGCGAAATTTATAATTTTGAACCAATATTGACGAGCTGTTATTTCCATCTTGTAATTGCAGAGACTATATTCGTAATGCAGCCTTCCACCCTAAGCCTAATTGTTGGGATCATTCAGGTCTACAAATTGAAACCAAAATGACCGAGCTGGAGTCATTTTTCCATCTTGCCAGAATATCTTCTTTGCTTGGACAGACTATTCTAGCTGGCCCTTTTTTAAATAGCTCTTTTTAATTAATCAAGTTCATGTACCAAAATATATGTAGCTACATTTATTGAGTTTGAACGTATTTATTTTTGAAGCACCATAATATCTCTCACGAACCATCACCACACATAATAATTGAATATGTATGAACAAGAACTAATGTACCTACTTCGTATAGGACTAATTAATGCGTCAAGCTTGAACTATTTTCCCATGTTGCTAACAATTAACATACAAGAATCAGAAATGGCTAAGGTTATATGTAAAAAAATTCAGACCACTTTGGTGGCATGCTATTTCAAGTACCTATATCTAATTTATTCAAGTATTTCAAGTCTATGTTAGAACTCTTAACCATGAAATCTCATTTGTGTCCTCAAATTTGATATTATTATTATTATGATTATTATTATTATTATTAGCGTATAGCTTTATTTGGTGGGTAAACCAGAAGGTAATTCCACCTCGCCAATATAACCAAATTTGATTAATATTCCTTTCAAATTTAAAAAAATGTTTCCTCATTGACAGTGAATTTGTTTTTCTAGTTATTATAGTATGGATAGTTTAAATACATTTCCTTGGAAGTCTTCTATTGAGAATAGATTGGATCCTATGTTTCTTCTCTCTCTAGAGCTAAGTACTATCAATTTTTGGCAATAAAATCACTGTACCTTTTTTATTTGAACGCAACATGTTTCGCTCTCCTAAGAGGCATTGCTTGCGTGGATAAGTGAGTGTAATGTATTAACACTTGAGAATACCTGTTGGGAGAATGAAACTTACTAAAAAGTGCACTGTGATTTCAATTGTTATTTATTCACAAACAAATAGTTCTAATTTTTTTAAGCTATTCCAATAACTTATTCTACAAACGATGGGTATTTAATATTACAGATAGAATAGCAATTGTCCAATCATTGTAATCCATGTGCTGATGTGTATTATTGAATGGAGGCAATAATAGTTTCTGTTTGTTTTTTTTAGAAATTTCTGGAAGTTGAGGATGCGACGGAAGATGAAAGGAAGGAGCTAACCGGGAAAATAGAGAGTTTAGAATCAATAGTTCGTATGTTGGAGCTAAAAGCCAAAAATTCATCAGACCATGGTGAGTTCAAACTTTGATCAATCTTGCTTCGTTCGTACATTTGAATTGAAATGTCATATTCATTGATAGAGGCAAGAACTGAGTTGCCATAAAGTTTTAGAAAGTATTATTTAGGCTTTAGGCCGGTACACGATGATAATTCTATGATCATATCTAATCATAATCATGGAAGGATATGAAAATATGATTTCGTATTTTCATCTCTTTCCATGATCAGATAATATGATCATAGAACTATTATCGTGTAATAATGGCCTTGGAAAGTATTTAGGTACAGACTTTCTAGATCCTTTCTTTTAGGTAGGATTTTAGACTTTGGAACTGATAACAAGAATCTCATGGAATAATTGTCAAAAATCATTAAAATTCAAGGAAAAGTGGCCTATTGTTTATGAAAATACTTTGATTTTTCAAAATTTACTCAATATATATTAAAAAAATTCCGAGCATTCAACTTAGTTGAATAAATAAATATCACTTTCAAGCCTCATAAGTCATAATGCGATGTTATTACATTCAAACTTATGAATAAATTCATTATTGAAATAAGAATTGATACTTATAAATCAATGTCATTCAAACTTATGAATGAATGAGATCAGAATGACTTCATTGAAGAGGTGTGGTTTCATTGTAGCGTCTTGGTGTAAATGTTGGCACCTTTCAAAATTGAACTTATAATATCTCTTATTTATGTTTCTTAAATTGATATAGGTATCATAATCATAATGAAATAGGTGAGAAAATCTTTTCCCTATCAGCTCTATAAAAAGAGCAATTTATTACATTAACAGTTCGACACAATAATTGAATAATTTAGGCAGTTACTGCAAGTATCTGTTTTATTAGTGTGCTCTACATTAAAGCATTTTACAGTCAGTCACTATAAACATTTAAGTTATTCACTTCTGCTGTAAAGTGGAGTGAATAATTATGAAAGTGACAACCAGCTGGCAGGCCTAGGCCCTTCATGGGCTGTTGAGTTATTGACAAGCAAACAGAAAAATTTATTTTGTGTCAGTCAATATTGGTTCACATTAATAAATTATGTTCTCTAAGTAATCATAATCATCTTTATTAAGTAAAAATACATAGGAGAGTACAAAAGGCAAAGCCCAAAACTGTTTCTCTTAAAATTTATACAAACATATTAAAGATAGGTTATATGATATTTTTCACACATATTTCCACTAATTTTAACACTAAAATCCAAATTTTGAATTTTGAAATAGATTCACAACAAAGTCTCAGTAGTAGAGTAGTAAGATGAAAGCCCAATAACTGAAGCCAATGGGACTTACTTATTTTGCAGTTTTATTAAAAACTTCCCAATGTTCCATTCTAGGATTTTTATATCTCTTTATAGTCTAGGAGTAACAAAAGCTGCATAATGCTTGGTCACTTCTTCAGCTGGCGCCAAAAATTAAGGCGGTTGGCGAATGATTGT
Organism: Sogatella furcifera; assembly: GCA_017141385.1. Lineage (NCBI taxonomy): Eukaryota > Metazoa > Arthropoda > Insecta > Hemiptera > Delphacidae > Sogatella > Sogatella furcifera. Next base: position 3,509,459 of record CM029551.1, on the reverse strand, counting down.
TACTAATTGTTAGCTCTGTCAGGACAGTCGGCGAACTGTCTGCGAGAGTACATAGAAATAAGAGTTACTCCAGCCATACTAATCCGTTCTTGAAGACAGCTTCAGACTGTTCTGACAGAGCTGAGAATCAATAACAGTCATTCGCTAACCGCCTTAATATTTGGAGCCAGCTATATTTGGGATATCAATGTGGTGTGTACATTAGAAATGCTTGTTATAGTCTGTCCAAGCACAGAAGACAATCTGGCAAGATGGGAAAATTTCTCCAGCTCGGTCAATATTGGTTAAAAAATTATAAATTTAATCTCAAATTGTAGGAAACATTCTGATCTACAAATGGAGACCAAATCTTCAATTTTTGAATCAATGTTGACCGAGCTGGAGTAATTTTTTCATCCCGCCAGAATGTCTTCTTTGCTTGGACTGACTATTCAAGATACTGTTCAGTAAACATTTCGTAAGCTGAGTGAGTACTTTGCATGCAAAATGATAAATTACTTTGAAGACGTAGTAGGCTAGTTTGAATAATGAGTTAGCATTTAAATGTTAACATTGAGAAGGAATGAAGCTTTGTTCAAAGTATTGTTGGATTTCTATTTTTAAAGTAGGATTAAGTAGAGTTCGTTACAAAAATTAAGGCGGCTCAGTCAGCTGTTTAGATGTACACTTAATGCCCGGTTTTTCCAAGCACACTCAAAGTTGAGGGACCCTCAAATTTTGATGAACAGCTGACATTCTCTATGATAAGTATAGGAAATGTAGTAAAGTGTAGCAAACTTGAGGGTCCCTCAAATTTGAGTGTGCTTGGAAAAACCGGGCATCAGTCATTTCTTATGTCTGGAAACGCATATATTGTTCATTTTGATTTCATAAACATCGTCCAAGTTAGTAGAAACAATAGCCAGTTGTAATTCTGCATTTCTTTTCTTGGTGTTACTTGAGTTACTAATCTTAATTGGTGTGTATAGGAAACCGCCTATCTTCTTAGCATCAGCTATACAATATCCTTCAATCAATTCCATTTACAAGTCATAATTTTTCAGAAACAATAAGATTATGTAAAGCCCCTTTAAGACACCACGATTTTTGGACGTCCGGTTCTTTGTTTTCTTTATAAAAATTATACAAGATTTAACAGAACTTGACAAACATAATATGTTTGTGTATATTAATATTATTATGTGTATCTTCCAACATCATTAATGTTCGCCAAGCTTTATTCAATCTAGTTAAATTCATAAAGTTAACTAAAAACTAACGTATGAAACGGGACTAAGATGTTCTACAGTAAATGAATCAAATAAATATTGATATTGAGATCACATTTTTAATAACTTACGTACTTTTTTTGTACAAAATTACCATTATTTTATTATTCTATATATTTCCCTACCAAAATTTGTTCATCTGAAGGGCCTTGTAATTGCATTTGGGGAGATCGTCATGAGAACAGTTTGTGCCAAGCTTTTAACTAATGGCTGTCATTAATTCGATTATTTTTGTTTTGTAATTTCTCAGTATATAGGTTAGAAGAAAAGGAACAGGACAACAAAAAGGAGTATGCCCGACTCCATGAAAGGTATACTGAGCTGTTCAAAACTCACATGGACTACTTGGAACGAACGAAAATCCTCATGGGCTCGGATAGGATGGAAGCGCCTGGGAAACCGAGGTTTAGCATGAACATATCGAATCTAAACAGGTGAGAATAATGTTTTAAGTGGAATTTGAAATGATATTTTTCCGAAGGTGATGTGCTTAAGGCCGGTATTACACGATAATAGTTCTATGATCATAGTTCATCATATGGAAAGAGATGAAAATACGAAATCATATTTTCATCTCTTTCCATATGATCAACTATGATGATAGAAATATTATCGTGTAATACCCGCCTAAGCATCGGATGATAAGAAATGACGACTACATAATTATAAGTAGTATTGCTAATAAATAACCAAGTTGCAATACAGCTAATATAGTAGGTGTCCAAATAGATTTGTAAATTTTCTTTTATTGAAATAGGATTTTATCATCTAAAGTCCCATTTTACACGACAGGTTTCTGATACTCAGTAGTGATACAGAGTCAAAAATTGATACAGTTCTCCTCTTTGTACATATTGGAAATCAGCTTATTCTATTTCTCAATTATTAAACATTTTGAGAGCATTTAACCTTAGTGTAGGTATTTTTTTAATTTGAATTAATAAAACACTGAGTTTCAGAAAACCAATAGTTATTTTTCATCGATTTCGGTATTTTCAAATCATTTTTCAACCCCACATTTTTCAACACCATTTTTCAAAACTTTTTGTGTCAGTGAGCTTCCTTCCTGTACGATTGCGTATCAATTTGCATCTTTGTATCACTACTGCGTATCAGAAATCCGCCTTGTAAAGAGGCTTTAATTAAGATCTATCTTATTGATCAAAATATGGAAACTGCAGACAACTTGGAAATCGAATTTCGATTAATTTTGAGTAATAGTATTTCATTAGTGTCTTCTTTATCTATTGTGTGTATCTTTCTTCACATCTACAATGTTCTTATAATTCTATGTAAATATTATCTTCAGTTGCTATCTCACTATTTTGTTCTCATTCCGGAGTCTTATTTCTCTGTTTCTCTGCCAATGATTCTACTTTCTGTTCTGAAGGAAGCTTGATTAATCACTTGGAACTAATAGTTACCTTGTTAGAGCGATTTTCACCTTCAATCTTTTCTGCTTGTTTATCTACGTGTCCGTTAACTGCACTGCATTTCTCAGCTGCATCTTAGTGTAAATAAAAAAGGGATTCGTCTCTTTTAGTATTTGATGTGCTGTAAACGTTTGTGAAAGATTTTAAAATGACGGTTTGATGATGAAGGCTTTGTATGGAGCAAGTATACTGATTTCTATTCATCTATCTTACTCAAGCTCTTTCATCAGGTTTATATTGAAGTGAATGTATACTCGAACTTGATGTTTGATTTCACATTTTTTGACACGATATTATGCCGATCCACCTCCAAAATTTATCGTTGAGGTATAATAAAAATAAATCATAAATGTAATTGTAATAAGTAATAAGCTAATTAGGTTATTAATAATCTTTTGGACTAACGTTTTTATTTATTTATTCACGCCACGCTCCGCCCCCTGGAACCCCCGACTGTATCGGCAGTGTAAGTGAGACAAACTGGCTCACTTCGCTTGCCTGCAAAACCTCTGTCAATGTAAGATCAGACAAACGGGCTCGCTTCGCTCGCCTGCAATTTCCGTTCAGAAGGGATTTGAAATTTATTGAACACAGCATTTTTGGACCTAATCTGGACCTGTTTACCAAATTTCAAATTTTTCTGCCAATTGGTTCTCGAAAAATGTGAGAAAATCTCAGAAAAACAGTTGAACGTTTATATTAAGCGTAACCTTGGGAAGTATATTGGACATAGTTTGGAACTTGATTCAATATCTTCTGAATTAGTTCATCTATAATCTCGCTGAACCATTGATTTTACAGAAAGGATTGGTCGTATCAAGGCGGAAGATATGCAACCCGCAATACATGTACAATTTTGAAAAAGTGATTACTGGCGTACTCTTGAACGGATTTCAAAAATATTTTAACACAACATTTTTAGACCTTATATGAACCTTCTCACCAAATATCAACATTTTCTACCGATTGATTCTCGAAAAAATTGAGAAAACGCCGAAAAACTATAGAAAAACTTAAATATTTGGCGTATCCTTATGAAGTTTCAAAACTCCTTTCTTAGCGCGCGTCTAAACGTCCAACTTAACATGCCTGCCAAACTTGAACGCATTCGGTTCAGTAGATTTTTAGTTCTGGTGATGAATGAATGAATGAATCAGTCAGTCAGTGCCATTTCGCTTTTATAGATATAGATTGATATCATTACACAAATTATAATAATAATAATATTATATTATAACCAGGCAAGAATAACTAGGCAGAGCTTGTACTATTTCTTTCCTGAATTTTGATAAATATAATATGTCCGAAACACGGTTGACAACATTTTTTGCTTTAAACAATAATAAGTTATTATTTTAGATAATCTTTTTAGTCTATTATTTTAGATCATTGAATTAATTATTGTATTGATGAATAATGTTTTTTTTTTCAAACAGTAGGTCATCGGGTCCAGTCTCATTCGGATTCCAATCGCTGGAAGCGGGTCCCATTAAAACATCGGGCAGTCCGGGCACCGAGTACGCCCCCATACCAGCGTCGCCCCCCGACAGTCATCACTCCATTACTAGTCTACAAAATGAACTGCAACCATCCGTAAGTCAAACATGATTCTAGGGTAAAAAATGAAGAATGGAAAAAGCTTGCAACGTTGTCAAGTCAACTTTAAAATAATAATGGATAACCTGTCATAGTATAATTATTATTCTATTGAGTACTGTTCTCTATTTTATAAATTTATTAATTTTATATTATACATCCCCAATTTTGTGACCCCGGCTATACTAATACGCTCTCGAAGACAGCTTCAGACTGTCCTGACAGAGCTGAGCATGAATAACAGTCATTCGCCAATCGCCTTAATTTTTGGCGCCAGCTAAATATAGTTCAACATTCTATTTAAATAGTTATCAATTATCATTTTAATAAAAAATTAACTCATTTATCAATGAACTAATTAAACATTATTATAATTTTTGTTGAAACCCAACTGAATTCAAACTATATAGTCTATAGTCTGTACCCATATCGCCATATCGATAGCTCATAAGTACAGTCTATCCAAGCAAAGAAGACCCTCTGGCAAGATGAGAAAATGACTCCAGCTCGGTCAATATTGGTTAAATAATCATTAATTTGATATACAATTTGAGATAAAATTGATAATTTTTGAACCAATATTGACCGAGCTGGAGTCATTTCCTCATCTTACCAGAGGGTCTTCTTTGCTTGGACGGTCTATTATAATTTTATATATTTACACTTATATTTATATAATATGCATTGTATATCATGAGAAATAAACTGTAAAATTTTTCATAAACTAATCATGAAAATTGCGATTTTTCCCAATAGTGAAATCTAAAATGGTGAATGTGAAATTTTGTAGGAACAACAGACTGAAGACGACGAGCCGTCGTTACGAGAGCCGTTGTCGGAGAAAGGCTGGTCCGAAACGCTGGGCACGGTGTCCAAGGACAACTCGCCGGACCAGGAGGACATCTCGGAGGACTCTGGACCGCCCCCTCCGCTGCCGGCCCCCGCCCCCGTCATCACCACTCCCGTCGGCAAAAGCCATACCAAGCGGTCAGTTGCTATTCAAAAGACATCAAGCTTGCCGTACCCGGGGTAAGTAGTGGCGGTTAGTCGAACATCTAGCCAATCACAGCTCTTGTTGTTCAACTCGAGGACAAGACAAATTCTGTGATTATTGACTACAGCTGGCTGTCACTACTCACTCCGTGTATGCTTTAGGCCGGTATTACACAATAATATTTCTATTATCATAGTTGATTATATGGAAAGAGATAAAAATATGATTTCGTATTTACATCTCTTTCCATATAATCAGATATGACCATAGAACTATTTTCGTGTAATACCGGCCCTTAGCATAGACTAATCATAGAAGCCCATAGCTGACTATTATTTCATTTATTTCATCAAATTAATACATTGAAAGGAGAGAAAAAACAGGCGTTAGCCCAAAACTTCTTCTACGCCAATTTTGATCAAAATGTCCAAATTCAGGTTATGTTCCTTTTCACACTTTCCACTTCACACGATTTTGACTCAGAAAAAACATAATAGACAATTTTGAATTTAGAAGGTTTATAGAAGAAATAAATATAGAAAACCCATTAAAATAATCATCCTAAAACTTGAAAAATATGTAGACTATGCTGAAGCTATAGAATAATCATAGCTGAAGCACAAAAGTTAGGTGTTGAGATTTACTCCTTGTGCGCTCTAACAGCTGTGTATCTCTCATTAGATTCTCAATGAAATGATTTGCAAATTATGTGTTGCATTGAGATATTCACCCCTCATAGTCTGGTTGAGCAAAGAAGAGATTCTAACATTATAGGAAAATTACTCCAGGTTGGTCAATATTGGTTTATAAATCTGGTTTCAAATTGTAGAGAAGAATAGTTTCTACAATTTCAGACCAAATTGAATCAATATTAACCGAGCTGTAGTCATTTTCCCATCTTGCAAGACTGTCTTGTTTGCTCGACCGGATGGATTATAACTACACTTTGCCAGTGTTATTCTTCATCAATTTTAGCTTTCAACGCAAAATAAAGAAACTAATATCAAATTTAGAGAATTTTTTTCAAGCTGCTTCAATTCTATAAGAATTGAGGGAGAATGAGTGAATGAGTTCAAGAATGCCTGTAACTTCAAAAATATGGGGGGAAATATGATCTCATCTATGTTATGAAGCGTTTTACACAAAAAACTTTGAGTTTTCAATCTCTGTAATTTTTGGTATTGGAAAACGGAGGGCCGATTGAACGTTTGGTGCGAATTAAATCTCTTTTCGAAATGAATATTATAACTTTTAAATATATTAATACTGTATTAAGAAATTCAAATAATTGAATTGAGCGTTTTATACTAAAAGCCTAACTTTGAGTTCATATTACCTGTTGTTTTTGGTATTGGAAAACAGAGGGCCGATCGAACGTTTGGTGCGAATTAAATCTCTTTTCGAAATGAATATTATAACTTTCAAATATATAAATACTTAGATATTCAAATAATTCACAATGCTATGGTTTCAATACCTCATGATATAATCATAGAATACAATCATGCCTAGAATCATAGCATTTGTGAAAAAATACTAGAATCGTAGAATGAAATGATCTATTTGGTTCACTTTCCCGTGTTTCGGATGGACACGTTAAGCCGTCGGTCCCGGCTGCCTAAAAACAGTTGTTAAGTCATGTCAGAGGCCCTGAAATTGATCAGGAGCGACCTGAAAACTCTGACACCAGACCTGAGCCAGCCAGGTTACACGAATATTATTATCTATTTGGTTCAATGTATTGATCAAAAGTTCATAGTTTTTTCTTTCACCTTTTTTACAGGGAACAAAGGAGTAGTAACACTCTGTACCAAGAGCTCAGCTTCCAAGACGCTGAGGCTCTTGGTGAAATGGACGAGGGCGCCGATATCACAGGTAAAGTAGTACAAGTTTTGTTGCGCTGCAAAGTAATTATATTTTCTAATTTACAAGTATGAATGTTGGAAGTTTTATAGTTTCCAGAATGCTGAAATTATTTTAGGATGGCTTGATGATAAATGTCCTCATTTATAGAAACATCCGTTGATTGATTCAGTTCAGAAAATATTAAATTTCACCCTCTCAATTTTTGAAAGGGTGGACAAATTTGAGCATTTTAAATAAGTATTGAAATAAATTTTGAGCTTTTCTAGTAATAGAAATACTTGCATATTAAAATATGACGACATTTGCATCGGGAATATTAATACATAGTTGGAATAATTGATATTGAATCTTGAGGAAATTATGCTGAATGTGGAGTAATAATGGTTCCTAATGTAACAGTTCTTCGAATGCATGAATTGTTGATTTAATCCAATTCAATTACCAAAATCCAAGTTTACCAAAATGAAAACTAGGTTTGAACTAAATTTGATTCTAGACTAACAAAAAATCATAATACAACACCCACGAATACTATAATACATTTTAAAATACATTCAATGTATTCTAGAACCCATGATAACTCCCGGATCAAGCGGATTAGAACGAACTTTTGCTCAAACCTAGTTTTCGTTTTTGATAAATTTGGGCATTAGAAATATCAAGTTTGTTATGTTCATTCCAATTGTGAAAATAATTTACTTGAAATCCTTCACTCAAACAATGTTTTCTTAATATATACCATGTTCGTATATTTCTTTTAGAATACTATTGAAAATAAGAAGTCATTAGAACTTGATTCCTAAGCATGAATTAAAATGTTATTAATTTGAAACTATCTTTTCGATGTATATAGATTTCTTGAAAAATTCAAGCTTCTTTAGTACTTTCAATATGGTGAAGTGTTCTCTTTGCAATAACTATCAATGATTATGCTTTTGTAATACTTTCATGAATAGTATTTTTATTTTTGTATTCTACAAAATTCAACTTTTTAATTTTTTACATCTCAACAGCCGACGTGGGATGTTGCCAATTTTTTTATAAATTAATTTTTTCAGGGTTGATATAGATAAATATTGAAGGTTTTATCACACAGGCACTCTATTTGAGATTTAGTAGCTTACACTATATAGTATTCAGCACTTGTATTCACGTATGTCATTCAAATAAGTTATATTCAATTATCTACTTTCAAATTCAATTCACAACTGATAATTTTGTACAAAATGTGACACTTCAAAAATTCTAATACTAGTGCTCAGCTTCCACCCACATTATAGTCTCATTCAACCAATTTCTATTATAAAGTAAGTTTTTATTTATTGCAAAATACAGTTCCAAAAGAAACGTAATATGTTGTCCATAAATCAGTATCAGTATAAGTGTTAGTGGTAGGCCTTCTAGTTGAATATAGTTGGTCCAAGTAAATTGTTCTGGCAAGATGGGAAAATGATTCCAGCTCGGTCAGTATTGCTTAAAAATTATGAATTTGTTCTCAAATTGTAAATTAAAAGGTTTCCTACAATTTGAGAGAAAATTTATAATTTTTGAACTAATATTTACCAAGCTGGAGTCATTTTCCCATCTTGCCAGAATGTCTTCATTGCTAGGACAGACTATAATATTATCAACATCAGATATTTAATTGAAGCGGGAATCGATTGGTGCGTTTATTCCTGTGGTTTCTCATAGCTATAGCTGGTGACAAATATTAAGGTGGTTGGCAAATTACTATTATTTATTCTCAGCTCTGTCAGGACAGTCGGTGATCTGTCTGCGAGAGTACATCAAATTGAAAGCGACCCCAGCTATACTAATCCGCTCTTGAAGACAGCTTCAGACTGTCCTGACAGAGCTGAGCATTGATAACATTCATTCGCCAATCAACTCAATTTTTGGCTCCATGTATAGCTATGATGTAAAGCCACAGGAATAAATGCTATTGAAAATCCATGGGTGCAGTTAAAATATAAAAATATACACAGTCATTGTCGTGACATAATATCTCTCGTTTTGTATATATTTTCCAATTACACATCTAAATCGAAGATGAAATCGATTGGTGCATTTATTCCTGTGGTTTATCATAGCTATAGCTGGTCATTAAATATTAAGGCGGTTGGCAAACTATTATTTATTCTCAGCTCTGTCAGGACAGTCGGTGAGCTGTCTGCGAGTACATCAAATTCTGAAAGCGAAAAGCTATACTAATCCGCGTGAAGACAGATTCCTCCACAGAGCTAGCATTAATTCATTCGCCAATCGATAGGAATTTTGGTCCCATAATTAAAGGTGCCAAAATGGAATACATTCTAGGCTCAAAATAGACAAAAAAGTTCACGATTAATCCCAAAAAGCGCTTTGTTTACCGAGATATCCGCCTTTCTGCATTTTCAAAAAATTTCATTTTCTAATTCTTTTAACCGATCTTTATTAAACTGAGGTATTCATAAAATGAAATCAGCTGTAAAATGAATCAACTTGGGAATTCAATCTGAAATCTCAACACTAGGAAGTACGGTAGGTAGCTGCTACTTGAGACCCAATTTAAAAATTTTTGCTTAAAAAAATTTTTCTAAACAATAACTGGTTATAACTGGATAAGAATGATGAAATTTGTATTTTTATGACTGGCAAGTTAACTTATAGAGTCAAATTCTAAAGAAAAGCAAATGGCAGCGATTGTGTATTGCTTCCCAAATTTTTAAGAATGATACTGATCAATAAAAAAGTTATGAGAAACTAGATCGCTACTAATGACAACTTCTATTTCAATTGTTGATGTTTTGTCAATAAAAAAGTAGAAATTTCTGAGATAAAAAGAAGAAGATATTCAGACAATCAACTGAATCATTTCAAATTTACTATAATAGACTTCTCTTCAACTTAACGTTAATTAGACATGTACAAAAGTAGTGGAAAGAATCTTTTAATCTATAAGCTACAAAAATAAAGAAAACAAAAGCATCATTTTATTTATTGTCTAACAGATATCAGGCTACTAGCTTAGCAAGTACATACCGTATATTACAAATGGTTTAATTGTAAATTCAACTTTCAGAGACAGTTAACAATGTTTGAAGGCCTATTTCGTCCACAACACAACAGTAACCGATCGTGAAAACCTGTTCATTAGGACAATTAATATATCCACATAACATCAATATTTCGTGCATTGTTACAACTCATACAACATAATAAAGGCTATCTAATGGAGGATATTTGTTTAAATTTATGTTGAAAAGTCCGGTATTCCACATTGAAAAACTTCAAAACTAACGTATATTTAACTGGGTAGCTCAACTACCATATAGAGTCGGGCAGGTTAACTGCGCTTCCAATCGTACCTCAAAACCATATGATATGATCTAATTCAACAAAGACATACTTTTATCATTCTTCCAGTATAATATGACAGTGGACTATTGATAATTAGTGAAATTAAAACGATAAACACACTAATATAATAATAAACTTCATAGGGCTGTTGATCTCATTGAAGTACAATAAACCATTGTAGGAACGAATCATTGAATTACGATTCTAATAGAGCCTCTAAAAATCGATTCGAAAGTCGATATTACGATAGTGATCGAGAATTCTAGCTTTTAAATCATGAAGATTGTTATCTCGGTACCAAAGCGTTTTTGGGGTTTCCCATGGAACTTATGAATAATATACTTGGTATTTTTTGTCTACTGGTAAGGAATCAGCCTGAGAAGTATTGCACATTCCTCCTGAAACACCCTGTACAGCTATGATCTAAAGCCACAGGAATAAATGCTATTGAAAATCCATGGGTGCAGTTAAAATATAAAAATATACACTGTCATTGTCGTGACATAATATCTCTCGTTTTGTATATATTTTCCAATTACACATCTAAATCGAAGATGAAATTGCTGGGTCTCCTCGTGTATAAAAACTTTCAAGTCAATAAAAATGTATTTCCTATCAAATCGTTCGAATTGAATTTCAGACTTAGCAATGGAATGTATGTTATTTTTTCCGTGGGACATTACGTGATGGTATAAAGTAGGAAACACAGTTCGGATATTAACGGAAAATTTTTGGAGGTATGTAGAACCAAAAATTTGGTTTGGTGTGTTGTAGGTGGTTGGTATAACTGAATGCAGCATCGTATCAAATTATTGATCAATATCAAAATTGTGTCAGCAGTGTACATAAATTTTAAAAAGGGGTTTGATGGAAATTTTTTAAAGGGTTTAATTTTTTGGAGATTTGGTTTGAGAATGGAAATCCAGTAATTTATTCAGATTTAAAACCTTACCGGTAATCTTTTTCCTACTAATTAGGTTATCAACGAATCCTATTAATATTATAATGTGGGTATAGTCTGTCCAAGCAAAAAAGACATTCCGGCAAGATGGGAAAATGACTCCAGCTCGGTCAATATTGTTTCAAAAATTATAAATTTGGTCTAAAATTGTAGAGAAGAATGTTTTCTACAATTTCTGATAAAATTTATTATTTTTGATCCACCATTGAAGGAGCTGGAGTCTTTTTTCTATCTTGTCAGAATGTCTTCTTTGCTTGTACAGATGTATTTGGTGGAATGAGACTGTAGTGTGTGTATCAAGCATAAGCAATGAAGCACATGGTGCTGGAATTTCAGTAGTGCTATTTTTCATTGGGGATTTAGTGAGTTTGTTATTGTGCAGGCAGCTGGGTCCACCCTGGAGACTACGCTTCTTCTGGTTTGTAATTCTTGGTAGCCTGATTCTAATAATGTAGCTAGCTGGCATGACTGAGTCAACAGAAACCAATTTATTATGCCATTTATTAAACCATAGTATGCCATTTAATATATATTTTTTATGCCATACTATGAAGTCTTCACATGTTGAATTTTTTCTTATCGAAATTCATCATTATCTTGAATTATTTAAATTCCATTCTGTCAGGAATTATTAATTTTTTTCTCCTAGTAATATAGTCTGGTCGAGCATTCTGGAAAGATGGGAAAATGACGCCAGCTCGGTCGATATTGGTTAAAAAACTATAAATTTGGTCTTCTCAAATTGTAGAAGACCAATTCTACAGCTTCGAGCAAAGAAGGCATTTTGATAAGATTGAAAAATGTCTCCAGCTTGGTTTATATATGTTCAAAAATGATGAATTTGGTCTCAAATTGTAGAGCAGAATATTTTCTACAATTTTAGTCAAAATTTATAATATTTGAATCAATATTGACCGAGCTGGAGTCTTTTATTCAACATACCAGAATGTATTCTTTGCTCGACTAGACTTAACATATCCAACGGCACATTCCATTCACCAGAACGCCATTATTATAGCCTGTTCAAGCAAAGAAGACCCTCGAACAAGATGAGAAAATGACTCCAGCTCGGTCAATATTGGTTCAAAAAATATTGATTTGGTCTCAAATTGTAGATCAGAATATTTACTACGATTGAGACCAAATCAATAATTTTTGAACAAATATTGACCGAGCTGGAGTCATTTTCTCATCTTGCCCGAGGATCTTCTTTGCTTGTACAGACTATACTTGAGCAGAATATTTTCTACAATTTGAGGCCAAATGTATAATTTTTGAACCAATATTGACCAAGCTGGAGTCATTTTTCCATCTTGCCAGAGTCTTCTCTGTTCAATCAGACTATACCTCCACTCTTATTGACTTGGTATGAAACGTTTACAATCTAACTTTGAAATCTGTCACAAGTTTTGTGAAAGATTTCATGAATTTTGTTGTAATTTCTATCATTATTCATTCTCCTCCGGCAAAAATTGGTTTCTTTTACTCGTTTAAAGCGTGAGTTGTGTTTGTAGATTTGTTTTTTCATCTGTTGCATGTGCCTTTCCCCTGATTCCGATCTCAGATAGCGAGAGCGAGCCTGATGCAAGAAACACTGGTACGGCTTCCATTTTTTTCAATTTGTTTTCAGCTTATTCTCAACATTTATTTTCAGGTTTTAATGAAATTAATGACAAATTTCATGCAAATTTTCACTGTGTCGCTCTGCTCCAGTTTTAAGCTTATATGAATTTTATCAAGTTTTTTTTCTACAATGGCCCAAATTAAGTGAGAATATTTTCATTTCACTCTGAACTATTTTACACGACACTGCAGTCAGAGTGAAATATTTACTAGCAGTTCGTAATGGAAAACAAAATAGATGAATGATATTTTCATAATAAATACATTACTGTATTATAGTCTGTTCAGGCAAAGAAGACATTCTGGCAAGATGGAAAAATGACTCCAGCTCAGTTAATATTGGTTCGAAAATAAAAAATTAATTTGAAATTGTAGAAAACATTCTGATCTACAATTTGAGAACAAACTAATTATTTTTTCACCAATATTAACCGACCTAGAGTCATTTTCTCATCTCGACAGAATGTATTCTTTGCTTGGACAGATTATACATTTTAAAAGTAATAAAAGAACTGTTATAACTATAATACAGTTCTATAATAGAACTCTTGGAAATATTTGTAGTTTGACAATCACCTAAAAGATCATGTATAAAATGGTTTTTTGATTGGTTAAAGTTTTGTCTTTTTTGAAATCATTTTAAATCAACTGAAAATACGAGTATACTTTCCAATCTTGTTCCTTACAGAAGTTCAGGGCTAAAAATGTTTTTAATTAAAATTTATTATACAAAAAAATTTCATATATCGGAAATGATATTCTATCTGTCTCATTTTTTTTATAAAAAATCAGAATAACATGTAATTGATTGTCCGGATTATCAATTTTATTGAAGAAAAATCTAAAATCATTTATAAATTTGGAATCGCAAACAATTGTTCAATTGATCAATATCCCATAAAACGGTTCAGAGATTAATATCCTATTAGAAATAATTATTCTCATTATTTAGTATTCCAGAATTCCAGTCTTATTTGTTAGCATTCAATCGGTAGCTCTCGGATACTTGATCGACAACTCTTGCTTAGTTAGATATTTTGACATGTGGTCTTGCAGCTTTAGAATTATGTTTAATTCAACGGCTTCTTAGTTTCATCCTAGTCAGTTGATCGTGGGCGAAATAAATGCTTCAATAGATTATGTCCTGCTTCACTTATACAAACAGTCAACTATCTAGTCAATCAATTCTTATTTATTAATCCGTAGTCTATGTATGTCAATGACTCAACAGCCCATGAAGTGCCTAGCCCTACCTTCTTGTAGTATTTCCTCTAAATAGTCTATTGTATTGTTTTATAAACTGTTGTTAATTATTAGTTTTCCCTCTTCAGCCGATGAATTTTATCCGATCTCATTAGTATTTAATTATATTGGTTTTGATCCAAAACTTGAATGAGTATTAGTAGTAGTGACTTTGCTAAATAATCTTTTCATTTAACATAACTGTACCATTAAAAATGATATAATTTACATTTTTATCAGATATGTCTATTTATTTATTCAATACAGCACAATAATACTAACAGGCGAAATTACAGACAGATATGTCCAAAACGTCTTCATTCCAAATTTCGATTACAATATCACAAGAAGAGGATCTTATCCATAATTTAGTATGGTATTTTAAATAAACTTTGTGGATCTGACAACATTTGTTTTCACTTACCTAAAAAATGATATACAGTAGTCAAATTTTGAAGTTTAACATTCAATTGAACATTCATTTTATCTATTACTAGCCGGCAGGCTCGCTTCGCTCGCCTTCTCCGCCTAGCCAGGGGGCTCCGCCCCCTGGACCCCCGACAGTATCAGCAGTGTCAGTGAGTCAAACAGGCTCGCTTCGCTCGCCTGCAAATTCCGTTCAGAAGGGATTCCAAATTTCAACATTTTCTAACAATTTATTCTCGAAAAATCCAAGACAAAATCCTAAAATTCTGAAAAATAGTAAAACGCTAATATTGAGCGTAACCTTGAGAAGTATATCGGACATAGTTTGAAACTTGATTCAATATCTTCCAAATTAGTTCATCTATAATCTCCCTGAACCATTGAATTTACAGTAAGGATTAGTCGTATCAAGGCGGAAGATATGCAACCCGCAATACATCTACAATTTATAAAAAAATGATAACTGGCGTAATCTTGAACGGAATTCAAAAATATTTTAACACAACATTTCTAGACCTTATCTGAACCTGCCTACCAAATATAAAAAGTTTCTACCGATTGGTTCTTGAAAAAATTGAGAAAACGCCGAAAAACTATAGAAAAACTTAAATATTTGTCGTATCCTTGAAAATTTTCAAAAATCCGTTCTTAGCGCGCGTCTAAACGTCCAACTGAACATGTCTGCCAAATTTGAACGCATTCGGTTCAGTGGATTTTTAGTTCTGGTGATGAATGAATGAATCAGTCAGTCAGTCAGTGCCATTTCGCTTTTATAGATATAGATTCCCTTAATTTCATGACAGTGTGTTTCTAATTGAATAAAATATTGAAAGATACAGCATGAACTTGTACATTATGTAAATAAATAAATAAATAATAAATAAAGTTGAAACCTCAATATCCATCCATATTCCCCTCCTTACCTCCTCGTCCCTAACAGGAAACCAAAACATGGAATGATAAATCTCACTTGAAGCATGTGCAATGAATGTGAATGTGGTCTCTCTTTGCATTGTCTGTCCTATCTATATTTGCTTCAAATTCTTGGCAAATATCGTTTGGTTGTGGAATTTATTCTAATTTTGTCAGTAAGTTGATCATTATTTTGTAGAAAAATAATGGAAATTGGTTTAATTATAATTGAGTAGGTCCAAGTTGTTTTATAGTGAAACAATGTGTATTGGGTTTATCACAATAAATTTATTATAAGTTTATTGAGTAATTAATTCACAATAAGTTTATTGAGTAAACCAATTTCTATAAATAAGAAGAGGATACGTTGAGTTTTCTTTCAATAAAAGCGTTAAAAGTCTCTTGTAGATGTTTTATACAGCTGGCTCCAAAATAAAAGTTGAAGACAGTTGGCAAGTGACGGTTATTGATGTTCAGCTCTGTCAGGACAGTCTGAAGCTATCTTCGAGAGCGAATCAGTATAACTGGCGTCGCTCTCGTTTCGATGTACTCTTGCAGACAGCTCGCCGACTGTCCTGACAGAGTTGAGAATCAATAACAGCCATCCGTCAACCGCCTTAATTTTTGGTGCCAGCTATAGCTATACTCACATGTTAAAATTGAATTATGATGGTCTTATATTCCTTACTCATCCATTCTATGTTGATGTTTCTTTTTTTCTTCTCTAGTAACTTTATTTTCTAAGGTTGAGTGATAGACAGGATTTCCTAGTCCTAACTCCGCTTAATAAAGAATATTTTCATTTTCATCTTCCTCAAACATCCTTAATGGTGAATTGGAAAATGATTCATTATCAATCCTTTCTTTATACATTGATATTATAAAACTGTTAACGTCATTTTGTGAATGAATTCTTTTTACTTTCAATTAACCTTAAAAGATTATTCCATTTCAATTTTCAATTTTTTTACATACTATCATGTAAACGATTACCTGATAAGTTACTTTGGTACTTAGGAAATAAGACATTCTGGCAAGATGGAAAAATGATTCCAGCTCGGTCAAAATTGGTTCAAAAATGATAAATTTGATCTCAAATTGAAGAAACCATTCTGCTATACAATTTGAGACCAAATTTATAATTTTTCAACCAATATTGACCAAGCTGGAGTCATTTTTCTATCTTTCCAGAATGCCTTCTTTGCTCGACAACACTATTGCAATTTAAATTCGTGTACTATTATTCTTAAGCATAAACGTTACTATGAAAAATTGTTTTCCCGAGTTTATATAAAATTTATTACCCTCTGAGGACATGTCTTCTGAACGATAGACTTATCTTTTTCAAGTTTTCACTTTTATAAACCTTTTACATTACCTTCTGAAGACAAGTATGTCTTTTGAACGAGAGACTTATCTTTTTCAAAGTTTTTTCTCTCATAAACATTTCTCGCTACCTTCTGTTTTTCTCATTATCTTCTGAGGACAAGCATGTCTCTTGAAAGATATTATCTTTTCCATAGTTTTTTCTCTCATTAACCTTTCTCAATACTTTCTGTTCTTTTCTCTTACCTTCTGAGGACAAGCATGTCTTCTGGATGATACTTTTTCTCTCATAAATTTCCTTTCTTTCCTATCAGCTTCTGTATTCATGTTTGCTCCCGGTACAATG
This sequence comes from Sogatella furcifera, assembly GCA_017141385.1. NCBI lineage: Eukaryota > Metazoa > Arthropoda > Insecta > Hemiptera > Delphacidae > Sogatella > Sogatella furcifera. The sequence goes on along the minus strand of CM029551.1, from coordinate 3,492,127 downwards.
ATCTCTATAATGAAACCTGCTATGCAAGCCTAACAACAAACTAACTTTTTTCTGTTTGTTTTTCTTTGTCCAATGCCTGCGATCCTGCTCACCATCCAACCTCACAGTTAACGACAATTTCTTTGGTAAGAAAGAGATGTTCATTTACAATTCGGTATCTCATTATAATCAAACGGTAATCAAGGTGATGGGTATGTAATAATAATAATCCCCCTCAATAATCATTTTTTCTCACTTCAATGTAACACTTATTGAAGCAATTCTGTGAACCGAATTTGCTTGTCTATAGATTTTTTTGTAGTCGAATAAAAAATTAAATTAAAAATAAAAATTAAATTAAAGATTTATTTGTAGTCTGATACGAATACTGACTTAAGTAAACATGCAGGTAGTCACTTCTTTTGTAGGCGTAATCCTTTGTTAAATTTTTTATAATTTTTTTAGAGATCTAGTACACATGTATTTATTTATCGGTTGCACAAAAGCAGAAAATACGACCGGAATATGATTTAATTTAACACAAAACCAATTTATATGGATTTCCCTATATCAATATTCAATGAAGTCCCTTAATATACAAGGTTATTAGAGTCATAACCTTTTCTAATAACCTTGCTTAATATATCTATATTCATAATTATTAATTAGAATCTCCATATATTGCTATATAAATAGACAAAGGACTTCTGCAACTGCAAATATTGACCAATTTACTAAATAGCAAGCGAGATCCAGCAGTTGGTGTACTGAAATATCGAAAAATTCTTCCAAATCTATATTCAATAAAGTTCATTCTGGCCGTTCTTGTCTTTTGAGCAACTGGCTTCAACTGTAGTTTTTCTTTTTGATAAAATAATGCTTTTAATTGTAGATCAATAATTATGTTATGTTATATTTATAATGAGTTTTAGCAGAAGAATAATCTTTTACAAAAAACAAAATATTTTCATTGCAGTACTATTTTCAATTCGACTGTTGGCAGCATTGCACAGTTGCCATTTTGAAGGAATGTCAATTGTGTGCGACGAGACTATACCCGAGTACTGCTTAAAATTATTCAATTACTTTATTTATCTAGTAATGCAGATTTTTTCAAGTTCAACAATTATCAGTTCTGCTCAATCCTTTATTTCTGTATTTCTTCTCTAGTAAAAATTAGTGTTATCTTCAATTCAGCATTAATTTTGAAATGAATTTTGTTGGTTATTGACCAGTTTCATCTTCAAAACATTAGGTCTAGTCTGTCCAAGCCAAGAAGACCCTCTGACAAGATGAGAAAATGACTCCAACTCGTTCAATATTGGTTCAAAAATTATTGATTTTGTCTCAAATTGTAGATCAAATTGTTTCCTACAATTTGAGATCAAATTGATAATTTTTGAACCAATATTGACTGAGCTGGAGTCGTTTTCACATCTTGCTAGAGGGTCTTCTTTGCTTGGACAGACCATAGGCTACTGACAATCCGAAAAAAAACATCAAACATTACCAACAAAACAAACATCAAGGTTCGAAGGAAATGGTTTCTTCATGGGTTCATGGTTCAAGGTTAAATTAAGGAAATCAGCTTAGAATTAAGGAATTCATTTTTATATTAACAAATTTCTCCTTGACAGACCAAACATTGACTTTAAAGGACTACTGTCTCATCATATACACTTTACAGACCCTCATAATAGCATGATGATCAATACATTTTCTATTAACATCTGGTATTTGATTGGTCTGTTGCTACCCTATACACACAACAGACTCGAAAATTTCTCAACATTTTTCAATAATTTTTATAACACTATAAACATCCTCAATTTTCAATCAATTCTAACGAAGTTTCCGAAACCCATTCTTCCACCCATACCATGAATCTGGAATATAAATTATTTTAGGAAATTATATTACAAGGAATCATTAGGAATAAAAATTGACTCAATTTTTACACTAGGATTAATCAATTTCAAAACTGTTCAATAATTATAGAAACATTTATACAAATTGGGTAATTAACAACATTAAACACAGCATTTAAGTATAATAAACAACATTAAATCCATCATTGAAGTAGAAAAAATGATTAATTATCCTACTAGATTCCAAAGATTGAATACTTTGAAAATCTGCTGTTCAATATTCACTTGCCAGTACATTATTAGATTGATTGATGGTTTTATGTATAAATATGTTATTAGGTACCTATATGCCAATCTTTGGCCTGGAAGCAGAAAAGTTTGTCCCAATCTACTTTATAGGATCCTCGTTTTTTGATACCGTTAATTTGAAATTTTCTATTCAGCTCTTCAAATTGAAATTTTTATTCCTTAATGGAATTTTCAAAAACCGTTCATACCTATTTCAATATGGACGTTATCTTTACTCATATTTTTAGAACCCATATCCGTAATGTTTCAAGATTCACAGTCTCAAAACAAAAGTGTGATGCAATTTAATGTACCCAAAATTGTATACTTGTAATGAATTTGCATTTGTTTTGTATCAATTTGCTATTCAACTTAATATTATATAATAATTGCTAACTGCTTTAGCATAATTATTGAGAATTCATAGCATTATGTTTTGAGCTGTAACTGCCTAATGCTGCACCATATAGCTTGAATTTGCGGCCTAATAGATGAAGAGTTGAATTATGCCTTTAACTCATTGAAAGGTTGTTAATTGCCAGAGCATTTCTCAAAATAATTAATTAGTCTGTGTTTTTAACCAATAAGTTCAATAGTTTCTATAAAATTAATGAATAAATAATTTAGTCCATATTATAGTGGTATATATTTTTGATGTGCTTATTTTTTTGTAGGTGGAGGTTTATTTGTTTGAAGATACATTTTGTTCTTGATCAAAAGTGAAAATTTCCATATAGTTTCAACATTGTTGACTCTCCTAATCCGTTGAATATTTATTTATTCAATGCAAAAAGCGGGAGTGCTTGCATTGCATTTTTCTAGTAGATTTTTTTGTTAAACAATTACTCAAATATTACTCTGTGCTCATTTGCGTTGTCAAAAAAATTTTATACATTCAAAATGAAAATCAAATTGAGGATTGCAAATCTCATAAACGCTTGCTCAAACCTCAAAATAACATCTATGTGGTTATATTTTGAAGCTCAAGGTATTATGTTATAAATTTTTATTCGAAGTGATTTTCTCAATTATTTCTTTTATTTTTAATAATAATTATGATGATTCTCCTGGAAATGATAATTGTATAGAGTTATTTGTGTTTCATCCATTCGATGAGGTAAAATGCAATAATGTAATCCGGATGAATATCAAGCTTGATCTCAAAATTGGATTATTAATTTTGTAAGATATCTTATTTGTAGAATTTAAATTGCTCTTGTGGAACTTCATGGAGTAAAACACTGATATATGTTGTCTTTCCCACTGATTTAAATCAGACAACAATTAGCGTTTTATGGTATACTATTACAATACATAATGCTTGAATACATCATGCTTGAATACTATTTACAAAATCTTGCAGCATTGTATAAAGATAAAGCTACAAATTATCTATTGTTATTTTTCAGGTATGGGAAAAGAGGTTGAAAACCTTATCATGGAGAACAATGAGCTTCTCGCAACCAAGTAAGTTATAATTTTCATACTACAAATTATATAATTTTTTATAATAAATTCTCGTTGTATTACTCATAATTAGTTCTAGTTCAATGTGTAATGAAGAAGGTTAATTTCTCATGTTTATTGTGATAGAATATGTAAACAAAATTTGTTTTTGAATTATTTCTCCTTTTTCCACAGAAACGCACTGAATATTGTCAAGGATGATCTCATTATCAAGGTCGACGAATTAACAAGGTACGTAGTAAACCTTAGATTGTTTTATGTTTAATTAAATTTACATTCAATTATAACTAATAATTAATTTAATATGAATAATAGTAAGCTTTCTTGCCAAGATATTAATGGTAGGCTATGACTCTCATTTGATTATTACTAGGTAGGCTATTGTTTCGATATTGAGGCTACGTCTCAGCCTGAGGTCTGAAACTGAGGGTTGATGGTCAAAAAATTGATTAATGAATCTATTTATTTGGATTGAAATACAATATGGAAAAAATAGGCGATTGTCCACAATTTATTATTTTCCAAATACCTTCAATATTGATATTTTCCCAATAGCTCCTTATTTTTTATTTGCCATGAAATTCTATGAATTTCAAACATTTCAATCATATCTGGTATGTTCTAATTCTCTTTTATTTTAATCTCCCACAGCGAACAAGAAATATTGAGAGAGGAGCTGAAGAGTTTACACGCAGTAAAAGGCAGGCTGAAACAGAAAGTATCTGAACTGGAGGAAGAGCTCAAGAGGGTCAAAGAGGAAGCTGAAAAACTCGCTAAAGCCAGCAAATCTGACGATGAGGTGAGTGAAAATTTATATTAAATTAAAAAAAATAGAAATTACCATTAATTTTCAACTTGATTAATTAAAAATCAATTACTGTATTATTTCCTAAAGTGATGTCCTGTTCTATAGTTTTATTGAGAGGCGCAATATATGTTCTTGTAATTTGATACACTGAAAAGAAGATTGTATTCATAGATTTGAGAATTTAGGGGGAAAAATGTGACTTGGAAAAAACACGTTTTTTTTAATCGAAGGCTGTCAAAACTCTCGAAATTCATTATAATTTTAAACTAATCAAATGCATTCAAGGTTGAATTGTATCATTCAGATTCATTTAGTGCAATTCAGTTTTATTCTATTAGTTATTTATTTGTAGGTACGATATAGTAGTGATGTCAACAAAAAGAGATAGAATATGCTGTGGACCTCGTTAAAAAAATTAATTTTTGTTATTGATTGATATCTTGTATTAAATAATCTCTCATAAAAATGTTTCAATCATTATTTTTTATTGAAACGAATTTATTTACAGCCAATTTTACTATTAAAAATTATCGTGTCTGTGTACTGTGTATAGACGTAAATTTCAAGTAGTTCCTGAAATCGCCACCAGGTAGCGCGACTTGTCCTGTTTTGCTCAAGAATCACAGTTTTTCGCGATTTTAAATGCTGTGAACGGTGGTAATTGGTGTTTGATCTTGCATATTGTCGATCAAACGCAAATTGAATCGTAATTTGTTATTTAATTAAGTTTTCTTGAATTTCAAGAAGATTTATAAGGGTTTGATTTCGTACTTCTCGCAAGCAAAAGTAGTGAAGAAGTTTCTTATAATTCGGGAGTTCCACTTGAAGGTTATCCTTGTCTATGGGAGCAAATGTCCAAGGATCGTAAAGTGAGGGCATTGCTGCTAACACCAAATTAAATTTGGACCGCGCCCTGATGAATTCAGAGTGCAATTTTTGGAGCCCTATTACTTCACATAGGGCAATAAGTGTTGGAAAATTTTAATCCATTCCATGCATGTTGGAATGATCCTATTTCCTTCAGTCCGTATGTTGAATATGTTATTATTCTTAATCTTCATTTAAGTATATTTTCCTTTTCTTTTCCTGATTTCTCTTTGGTAAATGGTAATGAATTGCATTAATTAATGATTAACTAATTTGATTCATTTACTCGTTGAGAATTAATTTAATTCGTCCTTGAACTTAGTCTACTGTCCAAGTGAACTAATTTTTGTTTCTCAAGATTTTTCTTGCTACGACGACGTAAATTCAGTTTATGAATAATTTTTGTTCTGGAAAAATTCTGTCTTGTTGGGATGTACTTTTAATTTCAATTGGGGTTTAGATGATGTATGAAATATATCTTAATCATAAGCTACCTATTTTTAACAATCAATTATTATCAAGTTTATTTCTCTACATTACTGAAGAAATTATACTCTTCTAATGGTACTATAATTAACAGTTTAAATGAACAATTAGCGCTTCTGTATATAAGTTACATTTAATTTTTTCAATTACCAAATAACTCTAATAAATTACTTCCTTGGGTCATGGGCTCTAACTCTGCATGACTGCTCTGTATTAGTTACTATTGAGCAGCCTTGGTATAACGGCTGCTCCAACTCGCTGTATAGCAATGTAGGTATAATCTGTACAAGCCAAGAAGAGCCTCTGGCAAAATGAGAAAATTATCAATATTGGCTCAAAAAATATTGTTTTGGTCTCAAATTGTAGATCAGAATTTTTCCTGAGATTGAGACCAAATAAATAATTTTTGAACCAATATTGACCGAGCTGGAGTCATTTTTCCATCTTGCCAGAGGGTCTTCTTTGCTTGGACAGACTATATAAACATCTTTTCCTAATGCTGGTTTGAGTTATTTTATTTCTATTCAGCTCTCTCTCGCCTCTCTATTATTATTTCCATAACCTATTTTCAATTGCCTTCTTTTATTTTTCTATTTATTCTTTTAGTTCCCTAATTAAACACTGGAAAAAATTTGTCGAATGATATGTGTTATATGTTATGTGTTTTGTGTTGTATTGATATTGTATATCTTACATTTTGACTGATGTAATTTGATTAATTTGATGTAATTTGATTGATTTGATGTAATTTGATTCATGAGTGCATTCGGGCTATGCGTGTAGTACTCATATTATATGTATATGTACCAATAAATAAATGTAATGAATAATATGAAATACTGTTTTGTGTGATCTCCGAACCAATTCTGATCGTGTTTTTTGTGGCAGGAGGATGTTCCGATGGCTCAGAGAAAGCGATTCACTCGAGTGGAGATGGCTCGCGTTCTGATGGAGAGAAACCAGTACAAAGAACGCTTCATGGAACTGCAGGAGGCTGTCAGATGGACGGAAATGATTCGGGCGCATCGCAACGATCCCAACATCGATAAGAAACAGAGTGTTTGGAAATTGTAAGTAGTAAACTGTTCCAACAATCAATCTTATTATTTTACTCTATTTTTTCCTGGTGCGTCTATTAATATGTATTTACAATACAAATATGTATCTAATTCGAACATTAGTTGTTGAATAGAGGAAGTGTTTAAGAAAGCTATGATCCGTGCACGCTGAAAATTGATTTTTTTTTGGAATCTTTGAAAGTATAGCATAGAGTAACCAAAGAGTTCATGTATCATCTTTTGACTGTACGAGTGTACCATATTAGGTTGGTATATGACACAATATTTTGTCAATATGCAGTGAAAAAGTGGAAATAAATTTATTTATTTATTTATTTATTTATTTATTTATTTATTTATTTATTTATTTATTTATTTATTTATTTATTTATTTATTTATTTATTTATTTATTTATTTATTTATTTATTTATATGCTGCTATAGCTGACGACAAAATGTTGGGTGGTCTCGTATGTTTATTGTATACGATATAACCTAATAACAGCTGATGTAAAGCATCTATTGTCGTTTTTTATTAAACAAAAGAACATCATCTACACATAGCTAAATGACAACTCTAATAGACATCAGCTGTGATCACTGCCTAGATTTTCTTATGTATACTTATAAAATGGTATAATGTTAGAAATTCTGTTCTCTGGGCTGTACAAGTATTATTCATAAAATCGTTTCAACTAGTTTTTGAGTGAATTTGATTTGCCGGGGTTCAAAATTCTTTGTACTTGGGCTTTATTCTTTGTTGGAGTTATTGTGATTTCAACATTTTTGAAGTAAATACTGGGTCATAGTTTCTAATTAAATAGTTTTGAAAAAAGCTATTCCATTAGCACCTCTTTTAGTTACGCTGATGAGTGTACTAGTGAACTAGGTAGGCTACTTATTAATCTTCCTATGAAATGGATTATTGCTAATTTATTCATTCATTCATTTCACATACACTAATAACGTATTGGTTGAAAACACAGACTTATGTCCAAAACGTCTTCATACCAAATTTTGATGAATAATAAAGTTCGAAACTAGGTTATTTTTTTGTAGCACTTGAATTAAGAATAAATTTATAGTCCAGGAAAAATACCAAATTATGAAAATTTTGAATTTAGAGCAATAGGTTATTTCAAATGAATCAATTCACCAATTTTTCACAAACTTTCTTATAAAGTATTGATTAAACTTGAAAATTTTGAGCCGCAATAAAACACTACCTAGTTTGCTCGTTGTTATGCATAGGATAAGTATTAGAGAGTGCCGACTGCGCCCTAACTTCGCTCTACGAGATAAAATAAATAAAGAAACTATATTCTGTTCTATTCCATCCTCATTTCCCATGTGCCGTTTTGCCTCTGTCATCTGGATGACGTTTATTCTACGATCTGATATAGTAATACGATATAGTATTACTATATATTATATATAGTATACGATATAATCTGATATAGTTTTACGATCTGTATATAGTAATTTTTTTTATTCATATCACTAATCATTATGTTCGGTTTTGCAGTTTCAGCAGTCTGTTTAGAAGCGGCGAACGCGACGTGTCGCCGCACGGTCGCAAGCCAGTGCCATACGGAGGAGCCAATATGAAGTACAACGCGCCCACGCACCATGTCAGTCCCGCCCTGGACACCATGCGCAAACGGTCGATGAACGAACGCAAACGGGGACTCGACTACATCGACTCGGAAGATCGGTGAGTAGGGGAGTTCACTAAATAGTTCTATGATGCGAATTGAAGTTCTCTGATTTGAAGTATAGTTCAAAAAGTATAGTTTCTTGATGTCAACTGATGCGAACTGAAGTTCTCTGATTTGAAGTATAGTTCAAAAAGTATAGTTCCTTGATGTGAACTGCAGTTCACTGATTTGGACTATGGTTCACTGATGCGAACTGTAGTTCACTGGTGCAAAGTGTAGTTTACTGATGTGAACTGTAGTTCACTGGTGCAAACTGTAGTTTACTGATGTGAACTGTAGTTCATTGATTTGAACTATGGTTCACTGGTGTGGTGCCAACTATAATTCACTGATTTGAATTACAGTTAACTGGTGTGACCTATTGTTCACTGATTTGAACTATACTTTTCCAGATGTTTTTGAGAAGTGTCAATTTGCTGAGTAGTTGCATAGCCACCTTCAATAAGGCCATGGCCTTGAAAGTGGCAGCTATGTAGAGTATGCAAGTCTGTTCATTCAAAAGCATTGAAATTTCTTTTTAAATCAGCTTTTCCAACGGATGAGTTTCTTGTAAGCCTTCTCACATTTGACTTATACAAATAGTTACTTACTAGGACATAATTGTCTATTTTCAATGTGTTATGCCAGGTTTACACCGGAATGTTAATAACTTTTGTGAATAACGTATTATTATATAGACTTATATATTATATAACTTATTATACAAAAGTTATTAACATTCCGGTGTAAACGTGGCATTATGTTAATTTCCATCAGAATCCAGTACAGGAAACATAAGATGAATTATAATATAATTATACTTATATTATAAGAAACGTTTCATGATAATATTTCATGGAAGTTATGCTTGAAGAGATGAAGAGATTTTGAAATATCAAGTCATGATTTCTAACTGAACTCAATGCTATAATATGGGTAGATTGTAGCCTACCTACGATGCAATTTTGCCGGTTTGCAATTTCATTTTTAGGTGTATTTGAACGAGCTGACTTATCAGAAATATGTCAATCAATGGTCACTCTGTGCTTTTTCACTATTCAGTCTCTGTAATATGTTCATCGCAAAAATAATTGGGCTGTTCTATTTATACTTCTAATTTCTTATTAAATTTTTCTCTCTTCTTTGAAACTTTTCGAGCAGTTCAAATTCAAATATCTTGGAATTTTGAAATTGTTCTACAGGTGTGGATCATACTCAGCTTAAAATGACAACCGATTTCTAAACTATGGTTTTACTGCTATTTTTATAGTTTATGTGTGCAAATTTCTTTCACCAATTCATTTTATTCTATCTAAAAATCTTCATTCTAGTATGGTATGTTGAGACGATATCTCATTCAATTAGAGACATTAGTTTTGAATGTCTTCGAAAAAGTTACAGTGAAACCTCGATAATTCGTATTTCTCTATAAATAATTAGTGAAAGCTCAGTCCCTTGAAATAATTTCCCATCATTATTAGCTTCGATAATTCGTAATCTTCCCCAATTCGTACAAAACCTTTGGTCCCATGAAGTACGAATTGTCGAGGTTCCACTGTGATAGATTTTACTTGAACAGAAATTATATCAGAAGTATTCTACATTTCTTGTGATAGATTCCATAAATTGTAATAATTGAGAAGTCTGTACTTGTTGAGTACTATAACGTTACATTTCAAGGAATTCGTCCTCATAATAAAGCTATGGTATCTGATAGAAGTTGTCTTTATTGCTTTTTGTTCCAACTCAATTCTTTCCATACCGTGCATGTTTTCAATTGTTATATTAGGGCTGAAATATTGATCCAAAAATTCTCAAGTCAAAATTTGATAATATTTTCATTTATGATTCGAAATTGATTCAAGTTTTATTATTCAATTTGTTGATTAATTTCAATTTTTAAACCCGTACAACATAAAAGCTGTCTCATTTGTTATAGACAATGTTTCGACTGCTATATAGCCTAACTCGCTAGCTATTGTATTTTTGTCTGCTTTAATTTGTTGTGCTAAATAAATCGCTTTAATGAATTGGTCGTATCGCTCATGTAGAAAAAAAGGGGTGTGAAAGTTGATTGAACTTGTCTTTTTATTAAATTATACTAGAACCTGTTGAATATTGGAAATTTTTATTTACCTATGATGATTTTACCTCTTACATATAAATAAGTTCTACTATGCAATGTGATGAAAGTCAAGCTAATCCATCATTATCTATGTTTGTTAGATATGTGATGATCTTGTCAACTAATCTGTAATCTTGCTCATTTCCTAGATTGGATACGGGTGTTGAAGTGTTTCCAGCCCAAGAGGCTGAGGAAGGGAAAGAACCTCCTTGAGTGTTGATTGTACTACAGCAATATAGTTCAATTGTTTAATTGCGACACCAATTTTGCTATGAAATATTTGTGATTTGCAATGTTCTATGCAATAATTTATTTCGGCTACAATGTTGAATATTGTTAGTTCAATTGTTTAAACGACACCAATTTTGCAATGAAATAATTGTGATGCAATGTTTTATGCAATGCAATAATTTGTTTGGGCTTCATTGTTGAGTATTTTTTAAGGCTACTCGTTTTGCTCGTAAGCATAAAGTTCATAAGAATATCATAAGAAACTGTTTATAGAATTTTACAATGTTGTGAAACATATTAATGTAACATAATTACATTGATGCCGCGTTGACATCTTATTGATGACATTATGCCAGTCGAAGCTTAAAGAGGTTGGTATAGTCTGACCAAGCGAAAAATACATTTTGACAAGATGGAAAAATGACTAGCTCGGTCAATATTGGTCCAAAAATTATTAATTTGGTCTTAAATTGTAGGAAACATTGTGATCTACAATTCGAAATTGATGATTTTTGAACCAATATTTACCGAGCTGGAGTAATTTATTTCATATTGCCAGAATGTTTCTCTTCGCTTGGACAGACTATATCTAGGTGTGACATAGGTTTTAGAAAACAGGAGCTGGCAACTATTAGACTGGAAGATTTCATTAAAAACGTGTTGACGCGGTATTGGTGTTGGTTTGTTGGCTTTTTATAGTTTCTTATAAACATACTTAAAGATCTATATTATTGAACTAAACATAAGCTTTTATTAGTCGTGAAGGCTCCTAGTCAAGTTTTTATTTTATTTGTAACTGACAGAAGAATTTTTTCATACACCTTAACTAAAAAGATGATGAATATTCTTGAATCATATACTAAAATCCTCCCGTTAATTGTGTGGAAAGAGAATTACATAACTAATATTGTATCATTGCTTTTGAAGTAATTAAAGAATTCCTTTCATAATCTTCGAAGGTGAACGATGTTGATCGTTTAGTTTCAAATTGTTAGATATTTCAAATAGAAGCTGGAGTTCTTACTTAACAAAATTTTATGAAATATATTTTTGGAACTCAATACTATGGATAATAATATAAAACTTCACATCAAACAGGATATATCTTGAGCTAAAACCTTTTCAAATTGAAAATAATGTTCGAATTACAATTATTCTTCAAGCATTATCTGTCTAGATGAAATTAATTTCAATATTCTAAAATTTCCTATATTCATTATAAGCTGCTAATTTATATAAGAAAATTCGATAATTTAGAAACGTTTAGAACATCACCAAATATTTCTTACCATCTATAAACTATAATGATGTAAATAGTGTTTGTTAGTTATTTATTCAATCTAATATAATATTTTTATACCAATTTAATGTGATAATTGTTGATAACATTGTAACAATATTTTTGAGAATGTTCCTGATTACTAGTATTTTCATCGTAATATTAGTTCATTGGATAGTTGTTATAAAAATATTAACAAACTTTTGTAATTTTAGTACATTGTGTTCAAAATAATAATTATTGGTGGCTAATTTATGCAAGACTATAGAATTAGGGAATCAGACATTTTTGTGATAAATATAAATTCTTCAACTCAACCATTATAAATATTTTTCATTAATTAATCTGTTCATTTTACAATTGGAAGACTATTAAATTGAAAGTCATAGATGATTCTTGTGAATTCAATAATGAAAAAGGTTGGTCTAGGTTTAAGATGATCAATTATTCTACTTTATGCCTTTTACTGGTATAAACTTTATACATAATATATGAATGTATTACTGGATAAGAAAACTGTTAAACTTTCACCATAATTAGATCACCATTACCTCTTTTCTTATATGACTAAAATAGCTGAAAGCAGCTACTGAAAATAAGAAACCTTTTCAAATTGACAAATTTGAGGTGCTATCTTGGAGTACAAACTCTATAAAATGATAGAGCTTTTCAGGTAGTTCAATATCAGAGTTGATCTGGTATTCTTTTTTTTTAGATGGCCAGTCAAGTTACCATGATTATTATATTCCTAATTCACTGGCGGCTCGTGCCCACTAAAAAGGTGAAGTGCTGTACAGTGAAAGATACGAGCACTTCAACTGTTTCGTGGGCACGAGCCGCCAGTGACCTAATTAAAGTACAAATTAAATTACTGTAATACAAATAATTTAATAGTCTTTATATCTGATCGATCGTTTGATTTTCACATTACTTATGTTTCGATAATAATCTGAGATAAAACCTGTTCATAATTTTAATGTTCTATTAACTTCAGTGCTCTAATAATAATTTGTATATTTATTATTCATGTAATGAGGTACTTTACTTAAAATAGAGTCAATTATTATAGGACAAGCTATACTAAAAGTAGTACTTGACTGTGTAATTTCTATTATTTGTATTTGAAATGAAGTAATTTTATGTAATTTGGTGGATGGAAAATAACTCTTATGCTTAATGCTCAGTCCTATCAGGACAATCAACAAGCAGTCTGCTAGAGCGTATTATTAGCGTAGCGACTCCACATGAACGCTCTTGGGCTGAGGCCGCACTGCCGGTGGGTAGAGCCTGGAGGGTGGAGGGTAGTTGGTAAATCTATAGAACATACACACCATCCACAGTAATACATTGCATGAATGGTATTACGTCATTCTGTTTTTGAGGTTATGTTGTCCATATTTAAGAATTTCAAGATGGCGGCTGAACATATACCATTCATACGATGTATTACTGTGGATGGTGTGTATGTTCTATAGATTTACCAACTACCCCCCACCCTCCAGGCTCTACCCACCGGCAGTGCGGCCTCAGCCTTGGAGACTGCTCGTAAATTGTCCTGTTAGAGCTTAGCAAAGATAATAGTCATCTGCCATACGTCAAATTGTAAGGAATCCACTATGAAAATAAGTAATAGATTCGTGAAATGTGACATACATTCTGTGAATTTTGAACTCGAATTCGAATTTTGAATTGATTTATGAATTATAACATTCTTATTATCTGTCAATATTACAAGCTATGGAAGCTATTTGAAACTATGAACAGTATTTTTATTTTGATTATCTTATTTTTCCATAATTTAATTCTTCATACAGACAATTACTTGTTTTTTTTGTAAATGCAAATTGTTTTTTCTCCAATTACAGGCCTTGAAAAAAGAAGTAATAACTTTGAAATCTTCCTATTCTGCTATTCATGATGGCTCTTCTATAAAATTTCATAAATTATTGTTAATAATTTTCTTCAGTCTTCCAAATTCATTTAAAATCACTTGAATATAAATTTTTCACTTGATAAAATTATATTTATTTAAAAATCATAAAATTAATATGAGTTCGAAGAAGTTTTATCATGTAAAACATTTTGTATGTTATTTATTGGATTGTTCTAACTCAAGCCTAACATTTCAAATAATGTATTTCTTATGAGAAATAAAAATATTATTTCAACAACAAAAACGCCAATTTATTTCTTGCTTTACTGCTTTTATTTCCTCAATTATTGCTTGATTCTGATTTGGAAAGGAAAATAGTTTCTCAGTTCAATTGCTGGCTCTTAAGTCTTCATAATTTCAGTTACGAATAAAATAACATCTAAAGTAATATCTGTATGAAATTTGAATTTTTGAAAAGATCAAGTAATAGCTTACGAATTCTAATTAATTGATTCTAAAATTTATCATATGAAAAGCATCCCTTGCTTACATGGATGCAATAAGATTTCTTTTAAAATAATTCGAAAACTATCTCAAAGGACAATCTCAGAGAGATTCTGTTTGAATTTGCTTAAATCTTGGAAAAATCAGTGCGATTATCAATAGTTATTCCAAACTTGTCATGAGCTTGAGCTTTTGTTGTTGAAATATATTTTTACCATTAAAAATTCAATAATTGTTATTTGTAGAAATTAATTTGAAGCATATAAGGTACTAGGAAAAACCTTCTTTAAGTGCATATCACTGCATTTTGTATTCTAAATTTAAAACATTTCCTATGATAAAATTTTCAATTTTCTCTTTTCTAAAGTCTCATTCACATCTACTGACTGGGAAAACTTTACCAAATTGAAAAAATGTCTCTTATTAACATCTTTCAATTCGGCACAGACGTAAAGCAAAACTTCCTCAGGAGATTCAAACAATACGATCTACGAGTACTTAAGATGTAACTGACTTAATCTTTTAAATCACGTCTTGAAAAATAATATTTGGAGTAAAAATGCCTTTTAAACGGCGACTTTTCGATGTACAGTATTGATACAAAAGTTAAAGATTGATACGCGTATCAAATCTGGTTTTAATGTTATGTATCGAGCACTCTACGTGTCTGTCCTGTCTGCAGATGTGAATGAGGCTTTTTATTTGATGGAAAGTACTAAAATAAAAACGCATTGATTTCGTGGCCAGGCAGGTAGCATCTTCAAGCTGACTTCAGTCAACTACGATCTATAGTCACAAATAAATTGTAGAAAACACAAAAATGAGAGTGTTGTACTCAATTATGGAACGGTATATCAAAATCAATGAAATGATATCAAGATCAACGGCGGCTCATTGAAATTTTCAATAGAAATTACTTTGACCCGGAACTGTAAGAAATTATGCAGTATGGAAGTATTGTATTTTCAAACCTGCTGACAAGAATTTCAATTCATCAACTTGGAACACATCACTACTGCAAAACGTATTGGGAAGTTTATTATCAAAACCAACTTATCAATCTAGTGAAATCAGGATAACACTGATATAATGGAATAAACTTGTAGAGAAAATAATTTGAAATATGTATCTACTTCCTATAATAACACAGCCGTCATCGATGAATCCATTTCAAATTATTGGATATCAAAATTATGAAAGCTGAAGAGGATGGAAAAAATGGGATTAAAAAGTCTTCCAAATTCACTTGTTATGGGAGTTCTAGAATATGATGCTTGAATCTGTTAGATATCAATTTTAATCATAAATATTGGAAAAAAATTTGAAAGATGAATTCCCAACATCATTTTGACTGACCACTATGAAACCTCAGGAATTAGGAATTGATATTATATTCTTTAGTAATTCAAATATAGCAGGTGCCAACAATCAGGGCGGTTGATAATAATTCTCAGCTCTGTCAGGATAGTCTGAAGCTGTCTTAAGAGAGCGAATCAGTATAGGAGGGGCTGCTCTCATCACGATGTACTCTCGCAGACAGCTCGCCGACTGTCCTGACAGAGCTGAGAATTAATAACAGTCATTCGCCAGCCGCCTCAATTTTTGTCACGTGCTAAGCTATTACACTAGCCATAAACATCGATATCAACTTTTGTGTAAACTAAGAATAATTAGTAAGCTTGTCGCTTTGATGCTTGTCGGACGCGTTTCGTGGCACTGAGCCACATCTTCAGCGTACAAGGAGTAACTAGATACTGACTAATTGATAGATAATTGACTAGATAAGAATAATTGCTTGTTAACAGACATTTTTCTTTATAAAATCAAAATCACTTATTCTCATCACATCGCAATTTCATTCCATTATTGTGTCATTCAAAAATCCTATATCATCCAATTTAGTTTTTTTAGGATGTTTTCACCCAATTTATAAAACCTTACTCACTTTTTGGTTCCTTGATATTTTCCCCAATTTCCTCCATCAAATTCTTCCACGTTTTTATTTCTCCGTCTCCAAAATTTCTCTTTATTTTTTCCAGTGTGCACTATTACACTTTATTTTGGAGTTGAATCAAAATAAAAGACGTAGTGAGAAAGTAGCTAAGATAGGACCAATTCGCGGCACTTAAGTGAGTCAAGCACTAATTATTTCATTTAAAAATTCAAATATTTATAAATTGATTCACTCAAGAACGATTCTACAATAATGATATGTTCCCCTGTAATCAGGCAAAGTATCGAAAATCTAATGATTGTTTTATTTTCTTATAGTAATTTATGTGAGAAAATATTTATTTTTATTGTATGTATCATATTATTATTGTAATTGATAATTCTACGTTGAAACGTCATAGTTCAGGGGTTATAGATTTTCTAAAACTGTTTTATTCCTCAATATTCATAAGAGCTAAGATATTTATGAATAGGCCTATATATACAATGTTCTAGAACTGTTCGATCAATTTAGAATTACTATTACTATAGTTTTACTTATTGAAATGTATCTCTCACTCCGAGGCTAAAAGCCCGCCAATACAACGCCTTTTTCTATCAACAATGAAAAATCAACGAAATGTACTCAGCCAAAATCATTGAAAATTTAATAAACCTATTCACGATGACTTGAGAAGAAATAAACACACTTTGCGTGTGAGTTCGTGTAAAGGTAGGTCTTCCTTTATCCGACGGTCGGCCGCAGTCAAACAGCTGTATCCAATCACAGCTCTTGTTGTTTAAGCTCAAGGACAAGACAAGAGATGTGGTTGGCTACAGCTGTTCGACTGACTGTGAAAATTCAGATGAATTTCTCAAGTGGTATTTAGAATCCAACATAAATAGGTTGAACATAAAATTATGAAATTTTGAAACAGATTTAAAAAACTAAATATTTCATTTTTTCCTGAAATTTTTCAGATGCAGCGAAAAAGTGGCAGCACGGCGTGCCACCGAGCGCAAGGAGCAGTACCGACAGGTGCGCGCGCATGTGCGTAAGGAAGATGGACGCATGCACGCCTACGGCTGGAGTTTGCCCGCCAAAAATCCCGCCCCCGCGCCTGCCGCCTCCTCACCGCCCCACCGCTCCCTGGCCGCCCCCCACTCCTCGGGTGCTGCACCCGCTCAGGTTCCCGTACCGGTGCCCGTCTACTGTAGGCCGCTCACTGAGAAGGAACCAGGCATGAAGGTGAGTTGTTCTTCTAAAAATCTAAAAAAGAAATCACGGATCCTACAATGTTTTATACAGAGTGTCCCACGAAGGTTGTATAGTCTGTCCAAGTAAAGAAGACATTCTGGCAAAATAGGAAAATGACTCCAGCTCGGTCAATATTGGTTCAAAAAGTTCACATTTGGTTACAATGTTTCCTACAATTTGATACCAAATTTATAATTTTTGAACCAATGTTTACCGAGATGAAGTCATTTTTCCATCTTGCCAGAATGTCTTTTTTGCTTGGACAGACTATACCAGCCGTTGACCATAGATTCTACCAAGGTTATCAGATTTGTTAGATCCCATTGGATTCTACTCACAATTTCCAACAAAATATCGGATTTGTCAGCCAAATATACTTTGGAATCAGACTTTTTCATTCCCTTACATTCACTCGTCACAAAGTTATTAAATTTTAGATTATTTATCACAATCACAATAAAATTAGTCTCATCTCAATTGGAAAATCTCATTCAAACGGAAATTTTCACTCAGGGATTTGAGCTAGACCTGTGGATTTGGTCTCTCATGAAAGCCCACATAACAATACATGTTTTCTTTAACAGAAAATCCTCTCTCCTCTACATTTTTGAACATAAGTTATGGAGCAATCCGAAGCTACTTCCTATTATATTCAATAAGATGTTTTAACTATATCTTATATTGTTGTAGCCTTCTATAGGCTATTTTATATCGTTCACATAGTGAACTATATGAAACTTTTATGAGATGAGTATTCTACTTGTCTTATGCTGGGTTTTTCCAAGCACACTCAAAGTTGAGGGACCCTCAAATTTTGATGAACAGCGGACATTTTCTATGATAAGTATAGGAAATGTAGTAAACTTGAGGGTCCCTCAAATTTGAGTGTGCTTGAAAAAACCGGGCATTAATGTCATTGATTAATGTCTGTTTGATATCATATGTATTTCTATTTTACTATTGATTGTGACGTTTCTAATTGAATATTTTTGTATACTTAAGACATATAATCTACTTTATTCTTCCGATGTGTAGTCTTGTTTTCAATAAATAATATTGATTATATGATATCTATTACAGATTTGGTGTGCTACCGGTGTTAATTTGGCGGGAGGAAGAACCAAAGATGGCGGATCGATTGTCGGTGCCAGTGTGTTCTACTCGAATCCCTCTGTCAGCAATTTGGAAAAGGGCGAGAAAGTGGAGGGGGACAACGCTGATAAGCCTGCCAATCCGGTGGAAGATTTGGACAACGAATTGAAGGTATTTGTCATAAACTTTGAAAATCTGACAATAAGGACCTATCTCTGTTTGAAGCTATGTTAAACTCAGATACTGTATCTAAAATGTTTCGTCGGTTGGAAAACTCCATGAATAGGCACATGTACCTGTTTACCAGGTTTTGATCAATATAGTATTATAACAGCCAAGAATCAGGTTTGAGATTCTCTCAACAATTAATGCAATTAGTATTTTATAAATTTATACTGAAATGATCTTCCTTCTAAACATTTTACCGGCCAGGTTGGCGCAGTGGGCTGGGGCGTCACAACCTTCAGTCCGCTAGCACTGCCTGGTCTGCGTTCGAATCTCAGTAGACATGGCTGTTTCTCACCTCATCAATCACCTTCGCACTCTATATCCATTACCCACGCACAAGCTAAAATGCTTATTTGGGCATCATCCACAATAAACTTGAGGATTTATTTGGGTTTTGTGTGTGAAAATCAATGATTGAGTAAAATTGTATAACATTATCTTCGAATAATGAACTTTAAAACTTAGGACTGTTTAAAATAATTGAAAAATAAATAAAAATCAAACACCCTTTTTTGAAAACTTTAAAATTATAAAAAACACATACATGTTTCGGGACATACGCCCATTCTCAATGTAGATAAAAATAGTAATCTATTTAAAATTATAATATAGTAATCTATAATATAGTAAAATTATAATATATATAGTAATCTCTTTAAAATTATAAAAAACACGTACATGTTTCGGTACATAAGCCCGAAACATGTATGTGTTTTTTATAATTTCAAAGTTTTCAAAAAAGGGTGTTTGATTTTTATTTATTTTTCAACATTATCTTCTTTTGGAAAGTTTGTATAAATTTAAGGAAAAAACATTTTTGAAAGAAATCCTGTTGTACTCTCCATTCAAAATTATCAAATGAATGAATGGTTATGATTATTCATGTTTTAGGAATGTTTATTGAAATCATATTCATTTTTTTCTTTTAAACTTCAGGATGGCGAAAGGGAGAGGGAAGATCGTAAACAACAGCTGTCGTCTCTGGTTTGGATTTGCACCAGTACTCACCAAGTGAGCCGAGTGACCATCATCGATGCCAATAATCCGGCTGACATTCTGGAGGCGTTCAGTGTTTGCCAGAACCACCTTCTCTGCATTGCCAGTGTCCCAGGTAGTTCTATGAAATTTGTTACTTATTTTACTCGTTTTGTAGTGAAAAATAATTTGACATTCGAATTTTAGCCAAAGTTATATTATTTCATTATATTTGTCATCCTGTAATAACTTCATGTTATTTTACACATCGAGGTAGGTCTCCATTACTACAAAACACGGGTACCAGATGCAATAGAAACGCTGAGTTGTGTAGAGCAACACACACTGGTCAGCTGATTTTTGATTCGCGTTGCTCCTTTCAACTGCGTGTTTCTATTGCATCTTGTTTTGTTGAAATGGAAATTTAATAATCTCTGTAGTTTGAGGTAAATTGAGTAATTTTCGAATGAATGAAAAATATTTAGGGATAGCTGGCATCAAAAATTATGGCGGTTGGCGAATGACTGTTATTAACACTTAGCTCTGTTAGGACAGTCTGAAAGCTGTCTGCTAGAGTTAATCGAAACTAGAGTGATCTAAGCTTTACTAATTATCTTTCGAAGACAGCTTCAGACTGTGCTGAGTGAGCTAAGCATTAATAAAAGCATAGAGTAAGGATTGAAGTTGACATAGTAAACAAGTTGGAAATTGAAATTGAATCCTTACTCTATGATAAGAGTCATTCGCCAACCGTTTTAATTTTTGGTTCCAGCTATAAACGGATTATCAATATGTAATTTATTCACTATGCATAAACATAATAATGATGGAGATAGAAAAAAACAGGCATAGCGCTCACTAGTTCTATATAGATTTTTGTGTAGTTTAAAGCTAGGATTTGGCTGGTGCGGAACTTGACCGTCGGTCGTTGCGTAAAAAAATGGCGGACTGCTTCTGTGTTAAATCATAGGACCGATTTCTTTCATGCGTATCACCGACGACCACGACCAACAGCTGCATTCGATGACAAACGTACTCCTCCAGATGCAGTGTTCCGACTAGTCACAGTGGATTCTAACCTCAAATATTTTGGAGACTTTGAGAAGATATGTAGTAAGTTATTATTGAGATGACCAGGAGGGAAATATTGATAATTATGAGGGATATTTATATCAAAGTTAATGAAATTTTGATTCAAATAGTACCAAAATGGAGTAATTTTGATTTTTCACTAGTAGATCTTGATATCATGAAGGCAGATCATTGCGACTGAGTCGTGCCAACGAAAATGGTTCAGCCGCAGCCGTACATTGCGGCTGACCGTCGTTACGTTCCGTACCAGCTAAATCGTACCTTGAGGTGATATTGAGGTAGTTATCTATATCAAATAAAAATACAAGATCATGTAAACCACTGATTTATTTTTAAAAAATCGATACAAAATTTCTCGATTTTTTAAATAAATAAATGTTTTGACAACATCTTGTCTTCTCATTTAATATTACTCTTTAGCTTTAAATACGATAGCTGACTCATAAATGTTACAAAAATTATTAATTGAAAAAATTATCGATAACAGGAGCGGTACTAAGCGACTACCTCAGTGAAGACGATATCGACACGAATATCGAGAATCCGGTACCGGTCAGTGTCGAAGAGGCTCCGTCTCAGAAGGAAGAAGAGAAGAAGGAGAAGAGAGAGGAAGATGGAGAGAGCAGCGATGATCCGATAATTGGTCGGATTACTTTTGTCAGCTGTGCGACCGGAAGTGAGGACACCGCCAGCCTTCCGCCCGCCCCTCCACCCTCTACGGGGCTAACGAATAATATCGAAAATGAGTTCAGTAAGTAGAAGTAGTTCAACTTTCATTGTAGATATGTTTTTATTGTTCACAATTGCTAATACCATCAAAAATTAGTTCATTTTTAAAGCCTTGTTTCCATTACTGAAAAAGTCGCACGATCAAATTTAACTATAATCGGCGCAATCTAAGTTGGCGAAAACCCCCTCCACCCGAGAAATAGCTACGTTGCCAGATTGTGTGAAATGGGAACATCTTCAAATTCGCGATTAAACCTCATATCTAGACGTAGAATTTTATCCTTGATATGCCAGTAGTATTAAAAATGTTCCTGAGTAGAAGGATTCAAAGGAAATTTGATTTTTTTGAAAAAATTGAAAAATTGCGAAAACATTACTTTCTTTTGTTTATCACTTTTCTCACAATCATGGGTTGTAGTGAAAATAAAGTTTTTTATATCAAAATGACAAGGAGAATTGGAGCTTTCTAATGGTTTTTTTAATTTTCTATATCCGACCAATAATTATGTTTCAATTAATGAATATGTTTGCCAATGTCGAGTCTATTCGAACAGAAAACATGAAATTTTCGATGATCTAGAAATTTTTTTTGTTCGAGAAGATAAGTGCGCGGTGGAAGCGAGAAAGTTGTTCAAAAACAATTGAAATTATTTTTCCAAATGTCAAAAATAGTCGGAAGATCGTAATTTGGCCTCTCAAGAGTTTCAAAGTAAGAAGAGCGGTATATGCATGAATCATTGTATGTTAAAGATTGGAGTTATTGAAGCTAATCGAATTGGATATTCGAGCTGCGAACAGCTGGTTTATCATAGAAATAGTGAGTTTCACAACACCGCGTGATTTTTCCGAAGCTACGCTGTCACTTTTAACATTCAGTTGAATGTGTTTGCGTTAGGAGAAATTTCAATTTTACGCAAAATGACAACGTAGCTATTTCTCGGGTGGAGGGGGTTTTCGTCAACTTAGATTGCGCCGACTATAAGATGCAATAAAAACACGTAGTTATATCATTGCCTATAGGTATAAGTCTTATATCTGTACTCAATGGTTATATAGAGCAACTTACGTACACTGTTAAGCTGATTTTTTATTTACGTTGCTCCATACAACTACGAGTTTCCATTGCATCTTGTGCCTGACATGTGTCCACGACTTGTAGTAATGGAAACTTATCTTGAGCAAGATCGTCTCTTTCATGTTTTCTCTTTCACTAGTTAACCTAGTCGTGTACGTATGTGGCCAGCTTTGAATGTTATCACAAGCTTGAATCTTTATTTGATCGATTGCCTTACTAATTAGCCTTTTACTCATTGATTTTTATTATTCATTCAATTAAGTTCTTATTACAACGAGCACTCTTCAACTAGAATAACAACTAATTACAGTAATTAATTGTGCACACTCATTGGTGATAGTTGATGTGCTTGTGTTATCAAATTTTTTAATAATCCATTCTAATTGTTGTTTTTGTGTTTTATTCTTTCGTTTTTGATCATTCTCATTTCATGTTTTTGATTGTGACTTTATATTTATTCTTCGTTATAATTTTTTCTTCGTATTATAATTTTATGTTTTTGATTGTGGTTTGATAATGTTTTTCTTTGTATTACGATTTGTGTCTGTGTTTTAACTAGTAATGAAGGCCATTGATTATGTTCACAAATCTATTTCATCATTTACCGTATCTATTTTATCCTCGTACAAGTTTTAAAAGAATGTACAGTAATTACGTTGTTACAATTGAATGTCCTAATTTTTTAATTACTCTTACTATTTTTGATATTGTAGTTGGGATACTAACAGTACCTCTTCTAATTTTTATAACATTTTCATATTCAAAATGGCAATGCAGTGAAGGTACTATAAAGTTCGTTTTTCTTTATCAAAGTTCCATATTAAACAAATAACTATCGTGTAATAACTTTATAACTCACTGTAACATACTCTCTTTTACATGTTTACAGATTACACTCATTAAATATTCAACCTCTATGTTTATTTCATTCTAATATTCTACATGGCACTATTCAATAAAGAGAGTAATATGCTAAGACGCTGATGCACTGACACCATTTGAAATGATCGTGCATAACCCTGAAAGCTGAATGTATTCAGTGCCATTTCCTTCATTGTGTTGTAATACTCAGCTTTATTAATCATCAACTCAATGTTCAAGATATTATAAGAACTTAGATATTTCAATATCATCAGTAAACAACAGTGAAAAAGATTGAATCTCTTAAATAATTTCTAGAAATTATTTTGCTATTTATTGTCATTGAGTTGGATGTAAACATGAAATTTGTAACTTGTCATTGAGTCTATCTAATGTACAGTACATGGCTTATATGTAACTTACCTGCCTTTGTGTTTCAATTTATCGGTTCTTAGCAAATGTTAATTCAGTGGATCAAATCAAATCAAAATCTCGTTTATTCCACAATTAATATAGAATAAATTTAAAATGAATATGTTAGTTACTATTAATGCAATCTTTAAAATACTAAATTATAAGTATACGTTCCCTATAATGTGGTTCAGATTTGAATACCAGTGGTTCATTATAGATAGAGGGATAGCATACTTATTCCCAATGCTTTATACAATCTCAATGTGCTTTCATTCACTTTTCACTGGTGATTGATACTTCTATTTCATGTGTCGATTGTTTACCAATTCATGTGACTGTTGACGTAACATGTTTCATTATGTGTAACAAGTAGACATTGTGTTTGCCGTGTATGTATGTGTGTGCATATATGTATATATGTGTGTGGTATGTGTGCTCAGACCACGATGCTAGTCAGCAGCAGCAGGAGACGAATGAGTCATCAACACAATCGTCATCATCGCCAGGCCCGCAAAGAAGGCTGGTCAAGGATTTCAAGGAGGGCATTTTGAAGGATGGCGTCTCAGCCGCTCCCACAGGTTGGTTAACGTGGCTTAAAATTGTAGGCTGACAAGATAGAATTACAAAATATCAACAGAAATTATTCATGCATACAGAACAATTGAAATACATTATAAGAGTGTACTTTTAAGGGTCTTAATCAAGTTCGTTCATGTCTCTCTTGAATGATCTTTTTTAGTAGAGTATAAAAGTTACATAAGGACTTATATTTTGAAAAAAGGTTCGAGGTTATCAGGCATCAGGGTATAAAGACATCAGAGAGGGATTCCTCCTTTGGGAGATTGGCTGTCGTTAGTAAAGACAGTCAGTCGTTTCCCGTTTCTGGAGGAATAGTAATTGTTGCATTACATTCGAACTGATTAACTGCATGTTATTCAGAGGTGTTTTTCAGTTCTTCAGCATCTTCACTTGGTTGTGAAGACTGGCTTATGGTTGAGAGGATCGACGTGCTAACCACACGTTACCTCTGGTTGATGATTATTCGCCTGCTGTATTTTCTGTCCGAGCTGGGTGGGCATTCTGGCGGGGTGGGAATGGCTTCGGCTCGGTCGGTGTTGGTTCGGGGGCTGTGGGTTCTTTCGTGAATTTATGGCTTTTGGGCCGGTATTGGCCGGGCTGGGGTCGTTTTCCCGTCTTGCCCTCGGAGTGTATTCTTTGCTTGGACGGACTGTATAGTTTGGTGAATATGAAACTGGCAACCAGCTGGTAGGCCTAGGCCCTTCATAGGGCTGTTGCGCCATTGACAAAAAAAAGTTACATAAGGACTTATATTTCGAGTAATTGACCTCAAAGCTACAGTTTTCCCCATAAGATTAGCATGTGACATGAATTTATTTGGTAATGGAGGATTCAGTTTTTATATCAACTATCTAGTGTCCTATATCATTGTAATTTGTTGAAAATCTGAACAAAAAGATGATACTAAATGTAAAGATTGATGGAAAAAATTCAAAATTTCATTTTTCCATTCAAGCCTTATGTTATTATTATTAAAAATAAAGAGTAAATATAATTGAAAAATAAATGAAAATCAAACACCCTTTTAAAAAACTTTAAAATTATTAAAACACAAAGTTTTTTAAAAGGGTGTTTGATTTTCATTTATTTTTCAATTATTTTAAACAGCCCTAGGTTTTAAAGTTCAGTTTTCAGAGTAAATTTATTATTTTGTTTTGTATTCATGAGACCATAATCATTGAATTAAGAGGAAAAAGTAACGCTAGTGGACTCTTATAGTCTTCATCCAACTTCGAAGACTGTTAGGCCGCGTATCTACAGTGCGAGGCATGTGCCGCCTCTATTGCGGCTGGAACGCAGCCGATCAGCTGTGGTCAATCACAGCTCTAGCTTTATCCTTTAGCTTCGATAACAAGAGTTATGATTGGCCACAGCTGATCGACTGCGTTCCAGTCGCACCATTAACAACGTATCGCGCGAGGCATTCGCGGCACGTGTCTCGCACTGTCGATACGCGGCTTTAATGTCCAAGTAGGAAAAGTTCATTGTTAGTGGTTTGTGCAGGCGCCTGATGATAATTATATTTTAAGTAAGTTCTGCTTTAATAAGTTTAGTAGTGCCCACAAGTTATTAAAATTTCATCATTAATTCTATTATCCTTTTCGTTTTTATTGCAGAAAACGAGCTGGCCTACGAAGAATTGGAGAAGATGAGCAGTGTGCTGCCGACCGTGTGGCTGGGCTCGCAGAATGGTTCGGTCTATGTGCATTCGGCCGTGTCTCAGTGGAGAAGGTGTTTGCACTCGATCAAATTGAAGGACTCGGTACTCAGTATTGTGTAAGTGTCTTCTCACTTCTGCCTATAGTTGAGGAATCAATCGTTTTCGGTTCAAATACAGATTTTCCTCTGAAAAATATGCGTATCATGGCTTTTAATGGCGGGGTAGACTCTTACGGGTAGGTTCCACCTATGTGTATTTGACCAAATACTGGTCACCCATCCAAGAGCAGTCAACAGTGTTCGTGACTTCACTTCGCGATCACTAAGCAACCACCTTCACCGAGTGGCCAGTACCCAGTTCATTTTTATTTTCCTCTAATGAGGCTTTCATAAGGTAGAGTATAGCTCATTCTGTACAGGGTGTTTCAGGAGGAATGTGCAATACTTCTCAAGCTGATTGCTTACACTACAGAGGATGTAAATCCATATTGCTGACTGAAGCTGCAGGAGCCATAGTTCCTGATCAAGGTTATTAGAGACATAACCTTTTTTCTAATAACCTTGGTTCCTGATCACATTCAGGCGCTGCGCTGGTATCGCGTCATAAGAAATAAATTACTCAATGCCAATTAGTAGAAAAAGGTTCCTCTCAGAAATGATTTTCTAGCGAGATAACAATGGCGGAAAACTGTCATTTTTCAAAATATATTTGATTTTCTAATTATTTGAAAGCTTCATTTAGGTAGTAGAATTATCAATTCCTATGTAAAATTAGCTGAGAAATTGAATGAAACTAGTGAGAAGTTCGTAACTAGTTTTTGCTAAAAAGCGCAATTTTTCAAAAATAAAACTGAATATGAAATTTTATAAATTTGTATTTTTAATTGATGAAAGTTGAAGAGAATCGAATTCTGAAGAAAAAGTTGAATGGTGGTGGTTGTGTGAATCTTACCCAAATCTCAGAAATCACATTCAAGAGAAGTACATATTTTTATTTCAAAGACTGTGCGGAGCAATTTAATAAGGTTTGAATTGAAACTAATTACAGTTTATAAATTGTCAAACCACAGATTTCTCTTTCTAATCTTAATTAATGTTGTTTTCCTGTAGACACGTGTCAGGTCGTGTGCTGTGCGCCCTGGCCAATGGCA
This sequence comes from Sogatella furcifera, assembly GCA_017141385.1. Classification (NCBI taxonomy): domain Eukaryota; kingdom Metazoa; phylum Arthropoda; class Insecta; order Hemiptera; family Delphacidae; genus Sogatella; species Sogatella furcifera. The sequence continues at coordinate 3,464,552 of CM029551.1, read as the reverse complement.
CGGTGGCCGTGTTTCGGCGCGGTCCCGACGGCCAATGGGATCTCAGCAAGTATCACGTGGTGGATCTGGGACCGCCCATCAACAGCATACGTTGCCTGATCGCCGTGCACAGTAAAGTGTGGTGCGGATACAAGAATCGAATACATGTGCTGGACCCGAAAACGTTGGCTGTGCAGGTTGGTTAGAACGGTTTTATTTTGTGATTATATTTATAAAAATAATAGATATGTTTTATAGTCAGAAAGGTTGTTGCTTGGAGCACACCTATCTATAGTCTGTCCAAGCAAAGAAGGCCCTCTGGGAAGAAGGGAGAATGACTCAAGCTCGGTCAATATTGGTTCAAAAATTATCAATTTGATCTCAGATTGTAGGAAAAATTTGATCTACTATTAAGATCACATTTATAATTCTTGAACAAATATTGACAAAGCTGGAGTCATTTTCCCATCTTGCCAGAGGGTCTTCTTTGCTTGGACAGACTCAGGGCTTTTTCAGCCGGACATTAGGACATGCAGTAGGAATGTTGCATTACGATTTATTCTTTCAAGATTTATTCTTAATATTATTTCTTCGTTTATAGACTTTTTTGTGGAAATCGTTCGACGCCAAATTTGAACGATTTTTTCGTCGCTCAATTTCAATTGAAACATGAAATACATAATATCTTGGGTGGCTTTCTTCCTTTCATGTAGGACGTATACAATAGATGTATTTCGGTATGATTCATTATTTCACTCTCAATATACATATAAATATGTCTTGTCGTTGTATTGGGTGGCTCGTTGGAGTAAGTGATAACGCGCCGGTCTGATAGCCAACAGAACCCGAGTTCAATTCCCGACCGGGGCAAAGTTTTTTGGCCACAGCACAATCACATAGATACGGCCTCTCTCGTTCACGGCTGCCTATAGTCTGTCCAAGCAAAGAAGACCCTCTGGCAAGATGTGAGAATGACTCTAGCTCGGTCAATTTTGGTTCAATAATTATCAATTTGATCTCAAATTGTAGGAAACAATTTGATCTACTACTAAGACCACATTTATAATTCTAGAACAAATATTGACCAAGCTGGAGTCATTTTCCCATCTTGTCAGAGTATGTTCTTTGTTTGGACAGCTATAAAACGTCTTTATCTCTCATCATGATCCCTCTCATTACCCACACATTAGGGCTCATGTGAGCATCACCCTCCAAAAAAGACCAGATTGCAATTCCATTGTTATTACTGTTCAAATAAATCTATGTAATCGAAGCTTCTCCACTTTTATTAAGGACATGCAGTGATGTATTGATGTATTCTAATAGATGTATTGTTGATGTTTGTTTTGGATTGTGTGATGGATTTTTAGGATTCTTATTTCTATTATCATAGACTCTGTGTTTTGTTTTTATAGAAATCATTCGACGCCCATCCAAGAAAGGAAAGTCAGGTGAGACAGTTGGCGTGGATTGGGGACGGAGTGTGGGTCTCAATAAGGCTGGACTCAACGTTACGATTGTACCATGCCCACACTTACCAGCATCTCCAGGATGTCGACATTGAGCCGTATGTTAGTAAAATGCTAGGTAAGAGACAAGACTAACTAAAATTTATTGCTTTTATTCGTGTATATAATGTAAATATTGAATGTCTCGAGGATGATCATTGGTACCATCATTAAGTTGCATATTGATCAATTCATGTATTCAATGTGAATATTATTTATTTTATTCGTGTAACTAATTCAATGTAAATATTGGATATCTAATGAATGACAATCGTTCCCATCATGTCGTTGCATAATGATCATGATCATTGCTTGTGTGAATACTGTATGCATTTGTGAGCATGGTTTATGTTGGAAAACGGAACAAGAAGAAAAAGAAGAACTGAACATTTAGTTCGACCCGACCTAAAGAAACAAAAATGTTTCAGCATGCTAAAGTACGGTCATGAGTGCTTCCCTACTCATTTCAATATTTTTATCATTGGAATCAGGCAATATCATTTACTTAATCTTTATGTTCAACAAAACATGAATGTGGAAAAATATTGGACTAAAGCCACTTTTACACCGGAATGTTAATAACTTTTATATAAGTTATATAGGGTGGAGCGCGGTAAGTTGCTGATTTGAGTTGCAGGTAGTGGTAGCGCTGTTGGTCAAAGAGAGGTGCGAGTGGACGTTTATTATAGTGGCTGACGGGAAGTTCTACTTCAGCTGCTTTTCAGTTGCCATCATGGAGTGGACACGTAAGAAGCGTTCATTTTGTGTTGAAGCGTATTTTTCAAATCATTACTCGATCATTGCAGTGCTTTTCGTTTGCGTTTCGCTGTTTCTCCACGCGGACGTGTTCATGGGCGGCATTCAATTGTAAATTGGGTGAATGTATTCAGAACAGCAAGGAATCTGTCATCTGTTCGAATAGGACCTTCGAGAAGTGTTACAACACCACAAAACATCGAACAAGTTAGAGCAGCAGTATTGCAATCTCCAAAACGCTCTGATCGTAAGTAAGCACTTGCTCTTTGCATTTCAAGACGTTCTTGCCACCGAATTCTTCATAGTAATATCCAGTACACTGTGAAATTCAGTTCACTATGAAGATGCCGTCCAGGAACACGTCTGTGTGGGGAAACAGCGAAACACAAACGAAAAGCACTGCAATGATCGAGTAATGATTTCAAAAATACGCTTCAAAACAAAATGAACGCTTCTTACGTGTTCACTCCATGATGGCAACTGAAAAGCAGCTGAAGTAAAACTTCCCGTCAGCCACTATAATAAACGCCACTTATCGCCTTTCTTTGACCAACAGCGCTGCCACAACCTGCAACTCAAATCAGCAACTTACCGCGCTCCACCCTATATAATATATAAGTCTATATAGTTATACGGTATTCAAAAAAGTTATTAACATTCCGGTGTAAACGTGGCATTAGAGTTAACTTTGGAAGGAGTATAATTATTCTGTACAAGCTATTGCTAACATGAAGGCCATGCATTCAGTTTATTAGCATTACCATTGTATATAATTATGTTCATTCATAAAAAATGAGTAACACTATTTCCATTCATATAAATTCACTATAACGGATCATAAAATAATATGTCATATTACTAAAAAATCTTACAGATGTTATTATAATGTCATCACTATAATGTTAATAATTTTATAATGAGAACGTTGCTTAGAGAATATGGTTTCAAATGTCGAGCCAACTCGACATCATAAATCAGAAACGTTACATGGTCTGCTCCAGTTCCAAAATGTTTGAACCTGGGACTTTGTTTAAATCATGGTATAGATTGGAGTGATCATGACGGACAGAATTTGCTCAGAAAAATATTCATTCATTAAGTATATTGAATTATCATAATTTTAATAAAAGTTTACTATATAAATATTTTTAATAAAAGATTTGTATTTCCACTCAGGTATTATGTCACACTGTGGGCTACTCGCTATGTTGTGTAAATACTAGTTCAAATGATTAGTGTAATTGTTATATATTTTAACCAATCCTTTTTAAAATTTCCTGTTGAAAGTATTTCTTTGGAAGTAACAAATATATTTGAAAACCGTCTTCCTCATATCATCCTCATCTTTCCTCTTCTTCATACTTCAATCTTAACCGTATTCTTGCTGTACTATTCTTACTTAATAATTAATTTCTTACTTAATTATATAGTCGCTTAATACTACTCAACATCGTTGCCTGCACCATCATTTTCAGATATCAGATTTTTGCCGTCCTTATAAATTCAATCATATTGAATTGACATATCTGTCCAATTTAGTAGAATTTATCAGGATGACAGAAAACCGTACGGTAAAAAATCGTGGTGTGTGTAAACGGGCTTACTTCATAATAAGTAGTAATAGCATTACTACAAGTCGCGGGCACAAGATGAAATAGAAACTTGTAGTTGCATGAAGCATCGCAAATAAAAATCAGCTGACCAGTGTGTGTTGCACTGTACAACTCCATGTTTCTATCTTAGGAACGCTTGCCCGTGCGACTTTTTTAGTAATGGGAACCTACCTTTGATACTTTTACTCAATAATATAGTCAACTCACTTGATAATTTGATAATTCCATAAACCCAAGTTACGTTACAAATAATTTACGTAAATAGTTTACGAATAAAGATATTCTCATCCACTTTTACTTCCTCATCAATCTTGATTATAAATCATACAACTTGTTAATGAATTCGATGTCATGCCTCTTGATAATTATTGCAACTATGACAATGTGTGTAGATTAGTTAGCTCAGCATTTTCTGTCTCTCTCTGTTGTGTGTCCGCTGTCCTATTGGATGTTGCTCCATCCTCGCCTGATTCATTGCTTCCTCTTGTAGCAGTTTTCCCCGGAGGTATTGCACATTACATTCATCATCGCCTTATTTCATTCATTCATTCATTTCACTTACATTGTAAAAATATCGCATGCACGTTTGTGAATTGTTTTAAATCGTTAACACTCTTTCTGTCAATGGATATAGCGTACACCAAGAAGTTGGGCGGTTGGCGAATGACTTTTATCAATTCTCAGCTCTGTTAGGACAGTCTGAAGTTGTCTGCAAGAGCGAGACTGTTTGTTAAGGCTGTGGTTGACTTGATGTGCTCTTGTAGACCGCTTGCCGGCTGTCGTAACAGAGCTGAGTATTGATAACAGTTTTTCGCCAACCGCCTTGATTTTTGGAGTCAGCTGTCACATACATGCACGTTTCTGAATTTGTTTAAATCGTTATCATTATTTCTGTCAATAGATACTTTTGTGAAGAAAGATGTTTTTAGTAAATATTCTATAAGGCTTGTATCCTACAAGGCTACTTCCATGAAAGTCACTTAAATTCTAGAATGAGTTTATTCTACTTGAAAGAATTTAATTGAGAGATTTGGTTGCTTTGTTCTTTCCACTATAAGAAGCTTTCTACAAGCAAAGAAGACATTCTTGCAAGATGGGAAAATGACTCCAGCTCGGTCAATATTGATTAAAAAACTAAGAATTTAGGAAAAATTCTTATTCACAATTTGATACCATATTTATAATTTTTGAACAATATCGACCGAGCTGGAGTCATTTTTCCATCTCGCCTGAAATGACTTCTTTGCTTGGACTGACTATTTTCATCCATCTACAGTTGATTGACATGCAACTGTCCCTTGGCTTTGCATTTAATGTTTGAGAATCGCATCAATGGTATCTTTCCAGTTCAATGTTTTTGAGTATTTTATCATTCTTAGCAATATTTATTTCACAAATCTTCTCTCTATTCTGTATTCACGTAGAAAACTTGCACGCGTTTTGTATCTTTGCTTTACTGCTTCATTAAAGTTTGCTTCTGATTTAAAGTAATATTAAAAGTAACTAAACTTCAATAATTCAAATTGAGTTTAACTCCTAATTGAAATGAAATTCAACTCCTAAAAGTAAGTAGAAATCGTACTAGCTAAAGGTAATATTGCCATTTCCATTGCTTTCCAAAGCTGATTATGTATATTTAAATAGATATATGTTTTGAAAAATATTAATTGTGATTATTTTATGATTGTAATGCATCTCCACTGCTTTCCAAAGCTGATTCTGTAAATTTGAATAGAAATATGTTTTGAAAAATATCAATTGTTATGATTTTATTGTTTTTCAGGTACTGGAAAACTTGGCTTCTCATTTGTGAGGATAACTGCGCTGATGATTTCGCTGAATAGACTGTGGATAGGGACAGGCAATGGCGTCATCATCTCTGTACCACTGTCAGATGGTTAGTATTTCATCTATTTAATTTGTAATAACTAGTATGGATGGTTCGCTTGAAAAAATAAGAAATTCAATATACGAGTATTAGCCTACACTTGTTGAAATTATTCATGTGAAGAAAAATTTCAATTTCAATTTACAATGGAATATAATTGATTTTCAATGATTTTCAAAATCAAGGTTTTAAATATTTATGGGAATAGCTGACGCCAGAAAGTTAGTATTCATCTGGTTTTATCTGGCCCTTGTGCGCCCAACAGCTGATGTTGTCAGAGTTGTCATTGAGCTGTGCCTATACCTCATTCACGATTACTTGAGACAAAGTAAATAACCAATCCACAACGTCAACTAAAAGTTACAGTCAAATCAGCTCATCTAATAATGATGAGCATCCTCTGAAACATTAAAATGATCAGGTTTTTGCATGCTCAACAATATTTCTACCCAATTGAATGAGGAATTACGAATTAGACCTCCTATTTACAGTTGATTCCCTGCTATGTAGCATCATCTCTGCTGTGATAGGCACATGTCAACCTGACAGTCGTATCAGCTCATCTAATTATGAGCATACCAATCTCTGTAACAATAGAATGATCATATTTTCGGTTTGTTCAGTAATATTCCTACCCAATTGAGTGAGAAAACATGAATTAGTTCTCCTATTTCCGTTTACACCTTGCTATGTAGCATCATCCCTGCTGTGAGGCTGAGGCCGCACTGCCGGTGGGTAGAGCCTGGAGGGTGAAGGGTAGTTGGTAAATCTATAGAACATACACACCATCCTCAGTAATACATCGTATGAATGGCATGTGTTCAGCCGCCATCTTGAAATTCTTAAATATGGTCAACATAACCTCAAAAAACAGAATGACATCATACCATTCATACGATGTATTACTGTGGATGGTGTGTATGTTCTATAGATTTACCAACTACCCTCCACCCTCCAGGCTCTACCCACCGGCAGTGCGGCCTCAGCCTGAGAGACACATGTCTACTTGACAGTCGTGTCAGCTCTTGTTATTTTGAGCATAGCATCCTCTGTAACAATAAAATGTTTCGAAATCAAAAGAGACAATAGATGCTTCGAATCAGGTGGATTTGCGTTGCTTCATACAACCGTATAGCAAGGATGTAAAAACTATATACTTTCTGTATGATACAACTATGTGTTTACTGTGTTATTAGGGCTACTAATGTATTAAATGAGAAGACAAGATGTCGTCAATTTATTTTTTTTTCTACCGGTTTCGGTTGTTACACCATTATCAATCTCTGGTAAACTAAAACTTAACGGACAGAGCAGCAGTATTTATACTAACGGTGAAGCACCGCTATTGGTCGACGCTTGAGCCAATGACCGTGAACGTCTGTCTTTCTTTTCATTTATTATGGATAACTACCACAATATCAATTTCACAACTACTCAAACTACTAATGTATAATAAATCAATAATAGATTAATCAAACTACCCTTTAAAATAAGTTTTTTAATAAATTTTAAAGTTCGAACAAATTGTGAGAGAAAATTTAGTTATTTCAAAGGGTACTTTGTTAATTATTAATCTATTTAACTACGTTTCTCTATTGCATTCAGTGTCCGACATGTGCCCGCGACTTGTAGTAATGGTATTTTGTAATTTGATTTAATTAGACAAACTAATGTAGTATAGTCTGTCCAAGCAAAGAAGGCCCTCTGCAAGATGGGAAAATGACTCCAGCTTTGTCAATATTCGTTCTAGAATTATAAATGTGGTCTTTATAGTAGATCAAATTGTTTCCTACAATTTGAGATCAAATTGATAATTTTTGAACCAATATTGACCGAGCTTGAGTCATTCTCCCATCTTGCCAGAAGGTCTTCTTTGCTTGTACAGACTATACCTTAACAGACAAATAATATTCTGTTGCAAATTTTCAGATCCGAACGGCATATTGGGAGCTAACCGAGCGCCGGCTCCCGTTGTCAGGGTGTTTGCCGACTCTGTGACGTCACAACTGACTCCCTCCACCTTTACCCCGTATTGCTCAATGGCGCAGGCCCAACTCTCCTTCCATGGGCACAGGGACGCTGTCAAGTTCTTTGTCGCTGTTCCAGGTAAGCTAATTTTTCACTAAACCGGTTTTAATATTCTCATCAAAATTGGAAAAGAAGACGATTTGGTCAGGTTTCCGTGTTTTAACCTATGTCATTGTGATCATAACCTATGTCATTATCAATTCAATAAAATTATAATTTACCAAACTAAAGCCCTCTTTAAACGACGGATTTCTTTAGTCCAAAATTAGATTCCTTTCCAAGTAGCTAATGTGATTGGAAAGAGTCGTATTTTGAAAAGTTGAGAATGTTCAACAAACCATGATTTCTTTCAAACTCGTGTTTTAAAATCTTCTTTTGGAATTCTTCCATTGATAGTTATTCAGGAATGTCTCCTTTATATAGTCTGTCCAAGCAAAGAAGACCCTCTGGCGAGATGGGAATATGACTTCAGCTCGGTCAATATTAGTTCAAGAATTATAAATATGTAGTCTTAGACGTAGATAAAATTGTTTCCTACAATTTGAGATCAAATGTATAATTTTAGAACCAATATTGACCGAGATTCAGTCATTCTCCCATCTTACCAGAGGGTCTTCTTTGCTTGGACAGGCTATAGCATCTTCATCTTTCCTCCATTATATACTTCAATCTTATCCGTATTCTTACTATACTACACTTATAAATACTCAATCAATTATTTACTTTGATAATTTTTTAAACCCAAGAACAGTATAAGAGCCCTCTTTACTGGGTGGATTTCTGATACGCAGTGGTGATACAGAGTCCAAAGTTTATACAGGAAGGAAGCTCGTTGATACAACGCTCATGGATCACCGCCATACTGGAAATAAGCTGATTTTATTTCTCAATGATTAAAAATTTTAAAAGCATTTAAATCGAAGTTCAAAGAGGACTTTATTCAATTAGAACTGACTGAATTACTATTTACCCCTACATACAGACTTATAGTCTTGTAGGAGGTCTGCTTGCATATTTTTTAATTTTATTATGTATCATGTACCTTATTTGTAAATAATAGCTATTTATGTATTAAGAGCGTAATGCGCGACTTTATTGCTCGCGCAAAACAGTTATCACGCGACGCGTAGCGGAGCGTGATAATTTTGCAAGAGCGATAAAGAAGCATTACGCGCGAATTAGATACAATATTTTTTCTACAACTGCACGAACCTGTTAATCTACGGTTTTTTCAGTCCTCAAATACTGCGAACTATTAAATTACTCTTGTGTAATTACCGGTACAGGTACAATCAGGCATTGTCGACTTTTGTTAGGTTGTGTTATGACTAGACCTGACCTACTTTTGGCGAGCCATGATCAGCTGATTAGCGAGCGTAAAGTAACTCTACTGCGCATGCGCAGTTGTTTAGCGAGCGTAAAGTAATTCTACTGTGCATGCGCAGATGGTTAGGGAGCGTAATGAAGATTCTCTTCAGAAATGGGCTTCTTTACGAGGAGAATTCAGCTCGTAAAATCTTGTTTTACGCGCAGTTGTAGAAAAAATAATTTTGCACTTCAAATTCGAACTGACTAAATTGCTCACCAAAATTTGGAAGAGAAATTCGTAATCCGATCTCAATAGGCGTTTATTTTGAATGACTTAATTCATTTGATTGAATTAATTCACTTTTAATTAAATTAATTTTTTCACAGGCAGTGGAGGTTCATCAGCGGCCACTAGTCATCCCACAGGATTGCCAACTTTGGAAAATGATTCAGATCCAGACAAACCAGTATGGATGCTAGTCCTATCAGGCGGAGAAGGCTACATTGACTTCCGAATGGGTAAGTTGGTATTATCTACAGGCTCTATAGAAATTTACTCAAATTTCGAGGTACTTCTTATACTTATTTTCAACCCAAATCAATAGATATAGGATTTGTTGGTTTTTATTGTGTTCTCTGTTTTTTGTTCCCTTAGTGAAAAACTCATGTACTCGAATTATATCAATATAGCCTACGTAGTATTTCCAATTTAGAATGCATGTAGCCTAGTATTATTTCCAACCAAAATCAAAAGTTGTAGGTGTTCTTTTTCATGTCCTCTTAGTTGAACCAACTCATTTCATATCAATATAAGTAATATTTCCAATTTGGAATGCATGTATCCTTTTTTCAACCAAAATCAATAGTTGTAGGATTTATTAGTTTTTTATATTATCTTATCTAGTTCCCTTAGTTTTCCCAACTCATTAACTCTCATTACATACTCAATATACGTACTGTTCTCAATTTAGAATGCATGTAGTATTATTTTTCAACCAAAATCAATAGGTCTTTGTAGGATTTCTCTATTTTTTATGTTCTTTGTTTTTTTAATATAATGTATTGTTTCTGACAGATATTTGCGCTTGTGGGCAATTGACAATTTATGCTTACCTTATTAGGGATACATTCATTTCCCTTCAATCCCTGCTTTGCAGTCAAGGGGCTTCAAAGTTCGTTTTTGTATTTAATTCGCATGTTGAGAAATATCAAGCACATGCATTTCACGCTTGAAGCTCTCATTTAAAAACAATGCGATTCTACTGATCTCAGATTATATTTGCCAGTAAGTTATCTGTATTATATTTGAATGGTATTATACCAGAAATATGAAATACCTGTTTTATATAAATATAATTGAATTTAACTGGCGTGAAATTTCTTCATTAATTGTAGGTCATTGTATTGCATTCCTTAGATGACGTCATTTTATGGCGCTTAAATTTAATTGGATTTGTGAACTGATTTTCTAGGCCTACATTTTTTACATAATGAACATCCAAGTTCCAGTTACAAAATATCAAATCTGTCAACTCATTACATTAAATTAGTCTATAGAAATTTTTAATTTTTCTTTCCTTCACAATAATTTTTTTAGCCTTTTTTCACCATACTGTACTTGTGTACTTGCCTGCTCGATTTTCTATTTACCTTATCATTATCTGTAGCCAACTTAAATTTAGATAATTTGGTTCTTTATCATTTTTAGTTATGTAGCAACTACATTGTAGTTTATTAGTTCTCTATTGTGTTCCCTCTAGTATTATTAGAATATTTTCCAATTTTTTCTTAGTTTGTGGAGCCTTTTTATAGAAATTTATAAGTCTGTTAATAGAGGAGAATCTGGACTTACACTAGAATAAATTAACAGTATGGCGTAAAATGTAATAAATACATGAACAGAACTGTTATGTTCTTTCAGGGTGCATTCATAGTGTGTTAAGAGATGAAGATGTCACTAAAGTTGATATTTATGAATCAGCTTTAATAAAACACTATGAAATGAATGGAAGTGAGAAGTATATGAATTAATCAACGTCATCTTCATATTCATCTTTTAACTCACTATGTTCTGCATTGTTCTATAGCTTATTATATTTAGGGCTCTATAAAAAGGCTTCTTTTTTAGAGCCCTAATTATATTGCATTCCTCAGATGACGTCATTTTATGGCGCTTTTCCTAGTGATTTTTTCATAAAAGGACGTCGTATGTGGTTTTATAAGATGCCACAGATCTCATGACCAACGCACAAGATTTACTCCCACTATTTTAATTTTCAATTTTTTTTTCATTTCATTTGAAAGAGTCAATCTTGTAACTTATCTGTCAGAATAAGTGGAGGGTTATATGTTGTTTTCTAGGCTTTTTGGGAGACGAGTGTTTATGTTTTCTTTGATTTTGTGGTTGGTTTTTGTTTATTTGGCAAGGGATTTGAGTGAAAGCGTTTTTCTTTTTTGGTGGGGTGGTTTTTCAGTTGATGACGCGGAAGAAGCGCAAGATGCCGCCACCCATCTCATAGTCTGGCAAATTGTGGTCCGGTAAAGAACAAAACGTATATAAAGAATCACATATATTATCAGACTGCTTCTCAACTCAACTCCTTGGATATCTGCTGTTTTTCTTCCTTCTTATTTCTGTGTCGCCCTTTCTACTTTTCTGGTCACAAAACAATCGTGTTTAGTCTGGTCGAGCAAAGAAGACATTCTGGCAAGATGGGAAAAAGAATCAAAATGAGTCGATATTGGTTCAAAAACTATCAATTTCGTCTTAAATTTACACTTAACAGAAAGTTTTTTTTAACAATTTGAGACTAAATTCGTAACTTTGAACCAATATTGACCAAGCTGAAGTCGTTTCCCCATCTTGCCAGAATGTCTTCTTTGCTCGGCCAGATTATAGCTGACGCCAACGGAATTGGCGGATGGCTGATATTAGTTGGCGCAAGCTGAGAAGACACCTAGTCACAGTTGGACGCCTAGTTGGGTGGTTTCGTCTGTCTTTTGTATAGTCTGTTCTAGCAAAGAAGACATTCTGGCAAGATTGGAAAATGACTCCAGCTCGTTTAATAATGCTTCAAATATTATAAATTTGATAAATGAAAAGACAAGATGTTGTCAAACTCTTTACCAGAGATTGATAATGGTGTAACAACCGAAACCGGTATCTCGATTTTCTAATAAATCAGTGGTTTAACAACATCTTGTCTTTTCATTTATTTTGGATAACTACCACAATATCACCGTCACAACTACTCGCAGTGTTATAAATTTGGTCTCGAATTCTAGGAAACGTTCTGTTCTACAATTTTTGACCAAATTCATAATTTTTGAATCAATGATTCTTGACCGAGCTAGTCTTTCTCCCATCTTGTCAGAATGTCTTCTTTGCTAGAACAGACTATACTTGATTGATGTAGCATACTAACAGCTGATATTGACTCTTTTGATTTCAAAAACATCATCATCATCATCATCATCAACATAGCTAAATAACAAGTTTTTCCGAGCACACTCAAATTTGAGGGACCCTCAAGTTTACTACATTTCCTATACTTATTATAGAAAATGTCAGCTGTTCATCAAAATTTGAGGATGCCTCAACTTTGAGTGTGCTTGGAAAAAACCCGGCATAATTGACAACATCAGCTGTTGGAGCGCACAAGGAGCAGATGAAAGTGCCTAACTTTTTGGTGTCAGATTTAACATGTACATTTTACACTGTACCGGTGTGTCTTCTCATATTGAGTGGACTATATCCATGCTCAGCAGTCAGGACAGGGACTAAATCGTAAGGGTCTACATCTACTGTCAGTTCGGACTGACAGTTCGATTGTTCACCGTCCACAGTTGAACGATCGGCCGACCGGTTTACATGTATTTTGGACTGCCGGACTCCACTCACAGTTTTTAACTGTCGCAGCCCTAACTGACAGTGGATGTGGACCTTTCATTTCGCCCTCGCCGACCGTTTACAGTTTGTCCTGACAGAGCTGAGCATTAATAATAACAGATATTTGCCAATTTTCGTTGGAGTCTGCCGTAACTGTGCATTGATGTTTGGCTTTATCACTCACTCTTCCTGTCAACTGTGCACTTTTTCCTGGGGTTATCTGTCATTTTTATTAATGGAAGCAGCTTGAATCTCTTCTTCTATCTGTCATAGAATAAGCGAGTAAATTGCCATGATCCACAATACTTTTCCACCATTCGATTCAGTTCATTACTGTTGATACTAGTAAAAATATTCACTGAAATTTCAACATAGCCTACCTTTATTTCGATAAAACTTCTCTTAAATAATTATAAGCTGACCCGTTTTCATTTGAGAATTCTTTATTTTTTTAACCCTAAAAGCATATTAAATCATCATTTTTAACATTGTTCATTATACTAAGTATTTGACCTATTTTCATTTAGGAATTAATTATTATACTATTCCTAAAAGCATACGGTATTAAATTATCATTTTTAATATTTGATCATAATACTAAGTATTTAACCAAATTTTGTACTTAATTATCCCAAGTAGCCAATATCACAGCTTAAATTTCATGATGTACTCGTATGTAATAAATGGTTCTTTCATTTAATAACTAAACCTTTCTTTTCTCTATCTCATGAGAATTTCTTTTTCAAATCAATTAATGAACTTTATTTAGAGATTCAAAAGTAATTCAAATGCCGTTAAAGAAACTTGCATGGATGTGCACGATACATTGTAAATAATCACAATTTTATCAAATTTATCTATAACATTCTTGTTGAAACCCCAAATACATAGGTACATAATATAATTTTATTAATTACGAATAAGTAAAGGATTAAATAGTTTCAATACCTTTCACCCTTTGAATGGAATTCTTCACTCCTTGGTATTCGAATATCTATATATTTGAATACCAACCTGATATCAGCTCTATATGCTGCTAAATAACCAGGTTCTAGTGTCTCGGCTTTTCGTTGTTCTAGAAGCCATTCTACAGTCTGTCCAAGCAAAGAAGACTTTCTGGCAAGATGGGAGAATGTCTCCAGCTCGGTCAATATTGGCTCAAAAATTGAAATTCTCAACTTGTGTATCAGAATGTATCCTACAATTTGAGACCAATTTATTTATTTTTGAAATAATATTGACCGAGCTGAAGTCATTCTCTCATCTTGCCAGAATGTCTTCTTTGCTTGGACAGACTATTGCAGCTATTTTAATTCGCCCTTATCTTTTTTTATTTATACAAAATGTTTTCTAATCACTCATTCATGATTTTAAGAAAGATAAAAAATATAAGGTTCTTGAAGCTCCGGAACCTCTCAAAAATTATTTGTTCATGACTGTTTAATGTATCTCGCTTACGTGTGTGAATTCAGTGATAGTGCAGTATTAATCTTCTGTTTTTGTTTGCTTATCTACCAGGAGCAGGAGAAGACAATGACGACGAGTTGAACGATGACCCCCAAAATGTGGCTGCAGCTCTGGGCAGAGGAGAGAAGAGTCACCTGATTGTGTGGCAAGTCACTATGCCTCACTCATAAATATTGAATTCCAAGGATTCTCTCATTTGAGAGAGTCCATGAATTGATACACTCAGTGCGCCGTTGAAACTGAAAAATTTCGACTTTATCACCTATGCCCGGTTGCTCATTCGTTCATTAACTGATGAAAATAAATTAATTTTCATTAGTCGATTACGGGTGACGTCATAGATAATTAATAAGCGACGCACAACATAGTGCTCATAACCTGAATTGCTTTTGAACAAATTTGACTAGCAGATATGAAAGTAAGAGTATTGTATTGTAAAAATAATAGACCGAATTTTTCTTACATTGAATAATGTAGTTTGTGATTAATGAGCACATTATGATGATATATGTATTGCTACATATTTATTGGAAATATTTTATATTTGTACAGGATGATTGATTTTGTAGATTGATTACCTTGATTTCTATTAATAATTTGAGTGGTTTTCAAAAGCATTAATGGTAAACATTATAGTACCTAATTTTGGCTCTGCGTTCATAGGCGTAATTTATGTTAATAATTTACAATATAACATAAATATTATAAACAGCAATGCAGTAAAAAATCTCAATTTCCACTTACTGAGTTCGATTGTAGAGAACCTTAAGACAATTTTGAAATAATAATTACTAAATTATTTTTTTTCTAATTGATTCATTTTTAGTATTTCTAGTGATTTTGTGGAACTTTATGATGAATGGAAATACTGTTCAAGGTTTTTCTACTAAAATTCACATTCGAAAATTGGTTCCACAATTTCAAATATTGGTTGAAACAACCTCCAAAAATGTTACCTTCCACTTGAATAATTTTAATGAAATGACTTTTATAATTTTTAACGAATATTCAGGGAAAAAATTGAAAAAATTCACCATGCAACTTTTATCTCTATGTAACCTATATGTATATCTTATCCCAGAAACCATACAGAACTTTGCTGGTGTTTTGGTAAACTCTCTTTTAAAGTTGTAAATCGATTTCTTGAACTGCTTAAACTATTATTTTCATTTTTGATAAAGTTATTATTGCGATAATAGTCATCATCCATAATTTTTTTACTGGATAACGTACTTTATTCATTTTCAATTTTTCAGTGTATATGCCATGCTATACTTTAATAGTTACACAAGATATGTAATGAGCTTATAAGAATAAAAATTCATGATAATGTGCCAAAAACTGAATGTGAATTGAAGACAATATTTCCCTTAGTTTGAAAACTTCTGACTCCAGTTGTGCTATAAATCGCATAGTCTGAAGTTGAATTTGCTTCAAAACGCCCTCTCAAAACAATCTTGTATGCTAATAACTGGCATTGTAGTTACTTGGCAAGAAAAGAAATAGTTTTTAATCTTCATTCATTCAAATTATTTCAAATCATTATCATTTTTCAAAATATATCTGAAATAATTTATTCTGTCGATCATCCTGTACTCTCATAAAGATGAGCTTCTATTTTAGTAATGGAATAAAAGGCTAGCTTTAATCTAAAATTTGTGCGACATGAAATAATTTTTACTTGTGTGAATGCTTGAAGCCTTGTCCAAAAATTATTCTCAAGAGAAGAAAATATTTTGTTTATGATTATTAGTACGCTCTCAAATATTTTATTTATTATGTTCATTACTTTGCTAACCTGTGATTTGTAACTTTCTGCATAGTTAATGCAGACATGACATTGAATGGATATTAAATTATGTTAATTTTTGTTGAATAATGATATTAATTTATCGAAAACATTCTGAAGATTTTGCTGTTCAAAATGATTTGGTTTGTTTGAATATTGTATTTGTAGCTTGTACATCAGAAAATGTACATTTGTTGATAGGATATTAAATTTTATATTAATTCTTGATTTCGTAATAATAATTATAATACTCAAGAATAAGTGAATTTGAATCTAATAAATTATTTACGAGGCAAACCTGTTACTCTTTATTAATAGGCCTACATCCTATTCCACATCAAGATACATGTAGGTAGGTAGTATAATATATGATTATATTATGATTTTATATATCATATTATGATTCAAGCTTTCTTTGTACTTCATCCATGATTTTTTCTATTGAACATTTTATAGTCTGCCCAAGCAAAGAAGACCCTTTGGCGAGATGAGAAAATGACTCCAGCTTAATCAATATTTGTTCAAGGACTATAAATGTGGTCCTAATATTGTTTCATACAATTTGAGATCAAATTTTTGAACCAATATTGAGCCAGCTTGAGTCATTTTCCCATCTTGCCAGAGGGTCTTCTTTGCTTGGACAGACTATAGCAGGGGTGGATCCAGAAGTTATTTTTGTAGGGGAGTGTCAGAGGGGTTAGTTTCTGATATAAATACTTGAATTGATCACTTTGAATAGAATAATTTTCTATTCAACTCAATTGGAATTTAATACAAAGTGAGCCATTAGTCATTTGACAAAAATACTTATTTCGGACTAATATCAATATGACTAAAAATACTACATTGCAAGTGACTTCATTATTAAAGTTACTTATGGCCCACTCTGAATAGTCAAATTTATACAGCATTGGACTGATTTTAGTGGAAGATTTGTGAAATAATACAGTTGGAAAAAATGTAAAATAAAATAATTCATTGAAGAAAATAATAATAATAATTCAAAAAGGGTACTTTGATAATTATTTAAAATGAAAAAACAGTATTTGTAGGCTATATTTTGATGGTGCTTGAATCCAAGGTCTTTTCAAAACATGAAATTTCCTAGAGTAGATGATATTAGGAATTATGAATAAGTTTACACATTTTCCACAGCAATGTACAAAAAATAATTAGCATTTTTTAATATTGTTTCATATACATCGTGTAAGTACATCAGAAGAATCAATCAAAGTAGGCTACCTAGTATTAATTTTGGGCTCGTATAAAGTAAAAATGATGAAATAATATATGATTTAATTTTCGATCAAATGTCTTACTTGAAAATGACTAGAAGTAATTAATTTAAAAATTTGTATTAACATTTTAAAATTACATTCAAATTATTATTCCTTATTTATAAAACAAAATTTAATTATCATTATTTCTTAATAGGATAACATTATAATTATTGGCTTTTACGCCTCCATCGTGCAGGTATCTTATTTTTGATAGCCTGCTTTGTGTTTCTATATGTCTCTTTGGTGTAATCTTTTGCCTGTCTGTAAACCATCAGAGCTAAGACTGGTATAGCAAGTCTCTCGTCTTTACATAGGTACAACCAACATGCCACAATGAACATTGCCACATCAGTCAAGTAATCTACGTAAGAATGTAATTTCTTTTCGTTCACATGTAACGAAACTTCCTTATTGATTTTCAGCCCAGATGGGCTTTGTTCATTAACGAAGTGAGGTTCTTTTTTCGAAAAGTTTTCAGTTTCCTCTTTCAAATCATCACTTTTTTGGAATGCCATCATTTTCTTCTCAAGTTGTGCCACTCTTTCATCAAAATCATACTTTTTTGAAGATCTCTCTCGCACCTCGCTAACTCTTGCTATTTCCACTCGAGGTTTTACTTCAGCTTTTGGTTGCAGCTTTCTTTCCTTTTCAAATAACTTTATCGACTGTTGCTTGTCAACATATGTTCTTTCCTGCTCCTTTTCCAAAATCTTCTTCTGATGTGCTTTCTTTTCTTCATACACTTTCTTTGCTTCATAAGCTTTCTTATCTTCATACGCTTTCCTTGCTTCATGAGCTTTCTTCTCTTCATACGCTCTCTTTCTCTTCATAAGCTCTCTTCTCTTCATAAGCTTCTCTTTCTTCATAAGCTCTCTTCTCTTCATAAGCTTTCTTTTCTTCATACGCTCTTTTTTCTTCATAAGCTTTCTTCTCTTCATACGCTTTCCTTCTTCCATATGCATCCTCTTCTTCAACATAACTTTCTTCTTCCAATTTCATCATTTTTGTTAGAATTCGCTGAATCATCAACAGTTGACCATTCTGCTGCCTCAGCTTTCTGGGCGGCTGCTTTCAAATCCTCATAATTCAAATAAAGAGGTGTAGAAGCCTTCTTTACGTGCCCAAACTCCTTTACAATATCACTATAATGGTGAATCAAACATTTGGTTGCATCTGCCTCAACGTCAGTCTTCACTTCTGTTTTCAGCGATTTACTTTGGTTTTTCCTATTGTCTTCTGAAATTCTACCACTACTTTCCCAATCTTTTTCAAGATTTTTATCGCCCGGTTCAGATATTCGAACATGTTTCTTCACCCTAGGTACACCGGTATCTCGTTCAGGAGTCAACTCGAAACTTGAGTGACTTGAATACACATTGAGTTCCGCTTCCACATTCGCTAATGGAGCTGTATCTTTCCTCTCTTTCCCGCTCACATTTTGACTAGAGAGTATTCTCTCTTCAGAACTATCTCTACACTTCAATATCGGTTTCGGAATTTGCGGTTTTGGATTGGGTAGATATCTTCCGTCTGGTGTGAAACGTGGGGGTAGATATTGTTGATCTTCTGCGCTTGGTGATGATCTTCCCTTCTGCTTTTGGTGACGTTGATGGTGATGTACTCCCCCCTGACTTCAAAGTTGATTCCCTTAAATCTCCTATTCCAATTGTTTCGGGAGGAGGAGTCACCTCGATCCTCACATGATGCTCATGTAGTGGTGGTTTCAGATTCGACATAGTTTTAGAAATTGTAGTCGACACCGGCCTAAATCCCACCGGTATCGTAATAGAATGACTCACTACAGCTGTCGCCATATCGGTCATTGCTTTCAGATTATCAGAAATATTAGTACTAGGTTTCCTCTGAGCAGAAACAACTTTCGGTGTCATATTTCTAGGGTGGTACGTTTCTTCCTCAATCATATAATTGGAAGGTCGCTCCTCATATTCACCCTCAGATTCCCCGAGAGCAGTTTCTTCTCGTTTCCCACTATCTTCTTCTTCTTCATCATCCAACTCATAATCTTCATCTTCTTCTTCCTCTTCTTCTACACTTTCTATAGAATAATCTTCTTCTTCCTCTTCCACCTCTTCTTCATCCAATTGTTCTTCTTCCAACTCCTCTTCTGCAATATTTTCTCCAGATGGTTTCTTGTAGACTCTCACATCATCATTTTTCGCTGCATCTTGAGTGAGTTTCCCACTCTTTCCTCTATAGATTTCCTCGTGTGATGAGGATCTAGCAAACATGGCGGCCGCAGTCATTTCTCCCTGGCTGTACGAAGAAGTCGATGAAGATGTCGATTGCCTATCTGTGCTGACTTTGCGTTTTGGACGCGTGCGTCTTTCGCTCTCCTCCTCGTCAGCGGCCGCTTGATAGAATCGTGCCATGGCTCGTTCGTGTAGAAGTTCGGTTGAACTGACCCAGGCGCGTTGTGTGTTGATAAGGGAGGTGTCGGGGTCTATGCTGCCCAGTTCGGGTGCTGAGAGCGACATGGGTGGAGCGATGCCGGCATGTGTTTCTTCTAGAGACTCCATGATTTCTCGTTTTGTAGATTCTGTAACGATAAAAAACATGAATTTACTCAAAATAAAACCGTGATATGAAATGATAATATAGATAAGTATTAATATTTTACTTTTTGTGATATGAAATGATAATATAGCCAAATATTAATATTTTACTTTTTGTAGAATCTGTAGTATGATAAGTTATCAGTAGCCTAGGCTACTCTTATTAATTGATATTCCTAAAGGTAGGTTTCTATTACTACAGAATTTGCACGGACGCATGTGCCTAAGATGCAATAGGTACACGGAGTTGTATAGAGCATCGCACACTGGTCAGCTGATTTTTTTATTTGCATTGCTCCATACAACTACGTGTTTTTATTGCATCTTGTGAAGGCGACTTATAGTAATGGAAACCTACCCTAACTAAGCTTACAAGATTTGAAACGTGTAATATTATAAGAGTGCAAATTTGCACACAATTTCGGTTTACTGTGAAAGTCGAGTTATTCTAGAGGAAGTACTGTAAGTGTATTTGTCAATTGCAAAAGCAGTTCTAAGACTTAAATTCAATGACAATTTTATTCATTTCTAAAATTTTGTTGCTGTTTTAGATGTAGAAAACGTTACACTTGCTCTTACAAAAATGTGAAAGTTTAATTATTTTAATTAAATTATCGTTAACAGCATGAGCTCTAGAGGAGAGGTCCTCAGAAGAGTTTGTTAATACTGACAGAATGATGCCAATTAACGAAACTGAACGACCATGAAGGAAGTTTCAATTATATGAAATAACAATATTAGAAATAAGAAGTAGCCTACTTGGAATAATTATTATATTGTAAGGTATACTCTGTGTGGATTACTTTTATATTACAAATTGTACAAGAAACAGACTGGATTACCTCTTTCTTCAGTCGTTTCTCTACTTCTATTCGGCAAAATCACCAGCATCAGTTCAGAGCTTCCGTGGGTCAAATCATTTTTATTCTCAGACAAACTTTCAGATCTCAAGAAATCCGGCTTCGCTTTGGTTTTCAAATCGATTATGTCAGCTTCGGACACAATTTCTTGCTTCGCCTTGGTTTTCAAATCCATTACGTCAATTTCAGAAGTAATTTCTTGTTTTGCCTCACTGGCGTCCCTTGTCTTAGTCCTTCGTTTGGGCACTTTCGGTCCGCGCTGTCTGACTTTGTCGAATGCCAAACTCTCCAGACGCATTTCTTCGTCGTCAGATATTGTCGCCGTTTTCTGTTTTCGTTTTGCTCGCTGTGCCACCGGACTGGTGGTCAGCGACTCGAAGGGCGACGAACTGTCTGACAGCCAGTCCATGAGGCCGCTGCCTGAACGCTTGCCGACACCCGGCGGGCTGCTGGCGACGTCTTCGCGGTGCTCGGGCGGCGATAGAAGACTGCAAAGTGGAGAAAAACAAAGGTCAATCACTTTATTGCTACAAACACTTGACAGTATTGTGAACAATCAATCATGCATACAGATATCGAAATAGATATGCAGGTCCATTTCTCTTTTAGATCCAATTCATAGCCTCTCTCTACTGTCTACTTGAAAAGGGGCCATATTTATTATTTCTCAGGATTAAATTTTCAATAATACTTCAGAGGATATAAGGTTGTGTGCTAATAGGTTGGAGCTATGAAGTGTTTTATTTAAGATAACTAACTAGCACTGGCGACTCGTGCCCACGAAACAGCTGAAGTGCCCGTATCTTTTACTATACAGCACTTCACCTGTTTCGTGGGCACGAGCCGCCAGTGCTAACTAGGACATTGGTAGAGGCATGTTTCTATACCATAGAGGAGTGCTATAACGCATTCACAGTACTCCGATCCTGAAATTGACTGGTTGTATGCCACTTGAGCCTTGCTAAAAAATGGAGGGTCTACGCAACAGAATAATGATAAATATATGAAAATAATAAGAAGTATAAGAGAGCACACATCAAATCTATCGGGTGATGGCAGTGATCCAATTAAAACGCAACCCTAGCTTCAAAAATATATTCAAATAAATTTTATTCAAGATTATAATGGTGTACATTACATAAAATGTTATCAAAACAAGTAAATGCGTTGCAGAAAAGATGTAATATTAATATGATATAAAATATGCGGTGTAAATGAATTACACCCTGCTAGGACGATAAGTCCGTGCGCATGGGGGAGTCGTCTTAGACAGATGGAAAGAAAGACATTGAAGTTTCCTTACTTAAATAACATTATTAGATAAGTCCATCTTCTCACTGTGAATATTCAATAAACACATACAGTTCAATATCATCAAGAGTTATAGAATAATTAAAGTTATTTATAACCAAATAAAGTAAATTGAAAAAATATATTCATGAATAATTAAAAAAATAAACTTTTAAACGTTTTTTTGCGGCGTGAATATGAGTTTCCTATTGGCGAAAATGTTCGTGTTGGCAACTGGTGTCAATTTTGTGTCAAGTTTTGTTGGCCTATGAAGTAAATCTATAAGCTACATCAAGTTACTCCCTGATAGCTTGAATAGGCTACATACTCGTATGTCCAGAGTTTCAAGAACCTGATAGAGGAATTCCCAGATTTTAGGTGCCTGGATCCCGAGCTTTTGGAATTCTTTATTAAAAAATTAGTTCTATAAAACTTGCTAATCTTACCCTCTCTGTGGATCCGGTATGAAGAGGACATCTGACTCTTCTCCAGGCTCACTCACGCCAAACGGATTTTCAGCTTTGACCCGAAACTTGTATTCGGAGCCTTGTATCAAATCACCCAGTGTGGTGGTCAATTGTCGACACGTGGCTGCTTTCAACCACATATTCCAGCCTATCTGAAAAAAGAGAATACAAATTTTCACGTTCTTCGACTCTGAAGCTGTGCGTTCTCTGTTCACAGATGGATAGTATAAAATTGTCATAGTATGTCTCACTGGAAAGCTTTAATTCTAATATTATCATCGAAGAAAATGTAGGTTGTATAGTAGTACAGCTCTAGATTTGGTACTTCTTCAGATAAGTTCAAGTGTGGTTCAACTCCAAAGTGTGTATTTTTAAAGAAATGTTTTAAGCCGTATGTCCGTGGTTCAACCACTTTCAAATTATAAAACAATATAATATCTTGTATTTTAACCCTTTATTGTAATCCATCGACAGAATAAATAAATAAAATCGATTGTTCCATCTGTATCGTATTTTATCGTATCATGACTCAAATTTGATATCAAAGGTCTTTTGTATCAAAAAGTATTTCAACTGTGGACACTGAGCTTTAAATTTTCAATTTCAACTGCCTAGGTACTCTGAAACCTATATGAAAAAAATACTTAATTTCACTCTAAAATCTACATTTTCATGTTGAAAACAAATATGAAAACAGCATTATCTATTCGAAAAAATATATTCCAAACTTTTT
Organism: Sogatella furcifera; assembly: GCA_017141385.1. NCBI lineage: Eukaryota > Metazoa > Arthropoda > Insecta > Hemiptera > Delphacidae > Sogatella > Sogatella furcifera. The sequence continues at coordinate 3,441,124 of CM029551.1, read as the reverse complement.
AAAAGAGCCATTTCTTCCAAGAGCAAAAAAGTTTCCAATTTAGGATACAAATTTTAATAAGAACATAGAGCTCATACAACTAACTATAGTGAGCCTAAGCCTAATCTACTAATACAATACTGCTAAAGCAAAATACAATACTACTCATACATCAATAATGAAATCCCATACAATTTTTAGATCATTATTCTTACTTACCCTATAATACTCGACAATGTAGTTTCCAATTTTGCATCCACCGTCATCTTCAGGTGCGGCCCAAGATAATGTCACTGATCTTCCTAGTGTCATCACAACACAGGCTTTTCCAGGCCCTTGAGGTCTGTCTGTAAATTAAAAATCCTCATTAATCTTTTTTTTAAATAAATTTGCTCACACACAATATGAGCTCTTCAGAGATTTTTTGGGACAACTTCAGGAAATGTACCCGTTGATTGATATTATTAATCTAATCTGAGCTTCGATGAGAACTGACTATTTTGTGAGTAATTTTATGAGTGAAACATCGTCCCATCTTGCCAGAATGTCTTCTTTGCTCGATCAGACTAGTAGCGTAATAAACTAAGTTAAATGGCGGCGATTGTGTAAATCGTACCCAAATTTCAGAAATGGCGATCAAAAATCGCAAAATTGACAAAACATAGCACAAGTGATGAATTTGTGTTTAGTAGCGATTTTGCGATTTTTGATCGCCATATCTGAGATTTGGGTAAGATTTACACAATCGCCGCCATCCAACTTTTTCTTTAGAATCTGACTCTCTTCAACTTCCATTAATAAAAAAATACAATTTTTTAATTCCTTATCCAGTTATAACCCTTATTGTTGAAAAATGGCGTTTTCTAGCATATTTTTCCAATTATCTCAATAACCGTTGAAGTTACAAACTTGGAACTGGTTTCATTGAATTCCTCAGCTAATTTTACATAGGAATTGATTATTTTAAAACCTCACTAAAGCCTCTAAAGAATTAGAAAAATTAATATATTTTGAAAAATCTCAATTTTCCGCCATTGTTATCTCGGTAACAAAGCGTTTTTGGGGGTTGGTCCCATGGAACTTTTTTGTCTACTTGGTGTAAGGAATCAGCCTGAGAAGTATTGCACATTCCTCCTGAAACACTCTGTATAATAACTCATGAAAATAAAATAAAATACATTTGAAGTCACAGTCACTGAGTAGTAGACTCTCCTCAACATTGAAATAAATGTTTTGAACATACAGGTATGCAATGCATGCATCTATTTCATGGATGGTCTCAGGTAAGTATAGTTCGAGCAAACTGAGAAGACACACCATTGCAATACATTTCACATTTTAACCGCGTGTCTTCTCAGCATGCGCGAAATATACCAATGCAGTTTTTAAATCGAGCACTGACCAGTAACAGTGACCAGGAACGAGGCGGTATCCTCTCCCAGCTGATTGGCGGCTCGCACCTGGTACTCGCCACGATCAGCTCGCCTCGCCTCGGCGATCTTCAGCGAGGCGTGGCGCTCGCCGCTGCTCAGCTCGCACCTCGCGCTGTTGGCGAGCGGCTCGCCGTTGTGCTGCCACGTCACCTGGGGTGGAGGCTTGCCAGCTACCGTCACCTTGAGACGGATCACCTCGTCCTTCTCGAACAGCAGGCCTTCCTCGTACTGCCGGGGCAGGCGGATGCTTGGTGGTGCTGGACATCACAGAATACATGTATAATACTGGACACTACATGTTGATAAGATGGTCAAAATGTTATGTAGAAGTCTCTCCCTCATAAGAAATCTGATAAAGTAAGTTCTTCAGGAAACAGATAGGGTAATATATTTTGCGAAGTTCTATTGTTATCCTGTCTATGGTCTACGGTATAGAGCTTTGGGGCGGTACTTCAAAATAGAACATGTAAACCCAGAGTCTTTTGTTTTACAAAAGGAAGCAATAAGGTATATGGCGGGGCTTGGATACAATCACTTTTGCAGCTGATATGTATACAATAAAAATATTGAACTATTTTTCACGAGACTGCAGTCAGTATTGATTATTGGTTGATTGATATATTATTGACAGCAGTGTCATGAAAAATAGTTCAAGTGAAATATTTTACTAGCAGTTCGTGATGGAAAATAAAATATAGATGAATAAAAATAGACTGAACTCAAACACCCATTCCTATAAAACAACAGGAAAAGAAAAATTTTCAATTGAACAATATAGGAAAAAGCTATTTGAAAACAAGCCTAGTAATGTGTGGGATACAAATTCAACAATAAAATCAAATTTAAAAATTTTATCTGTAAACAATGAGCAAAATAATTAAGGCTGACTAGATAGATTCATAATAGACTAGGCCTATTATTCAGTAGCAGAATATTTGGATGATACTAGTAAATTTTTATAACTTCAATATTATGCAGTTATACATCCTAAGTGTATCTAAATCCTTGAAAGAATGTGTATCATTTTAAGGATAAGGAATTATTTACGATATTCAGCTGTATATCTCTATTGTCTTTGCCTTCGTAACGGCCTTCACAAGCAATTTTTGGTTGTTCACTCTCCATTCAATAAATATCACATGAATGAATGACTAAACCATTGACCTACCTTGCAAAGTGAGCATGGCCTTGGTAACGGCATGCCCCACCCTATTGGTGGCCGTACACTTGAACTCTCCCTCATCGCTGAGCGCTGCCTGGTAGATGATCAGAGTGCTGACGCCGTTCTCCGTCAGAATGCGCTGACGGCGGCCGCTGTACACCTCCAGGCCGTCCTTGTACCAGGCGACGCTCGGCGTCGGGGTGCCTCTTACCTCCACTGTCAGCTCTGCCTGCAAATACAACAATAAATCAATCAATCCATCTATTGATCAATCATTCAATCAATCAATCTTCACTGATGTTATCGAACATAACAAAATAATGTAATAAACAAACGTCATATTATGAAGCTCACATCAATTTAACTTAACATAGGTATAGTCTGTCCAAGCAAAGAAGACCCTCTGGCAAGATGAGAAAATGACTTCAACTCGGTCAATATTGGTTCAAAAATTATTGATCTGGTCTCAATTGTAGGAAAGATTCTGATCTACAATTTGAGACCAAATCAATAATTTTTGAACCAATATTGACCGAGCTGGAGTCATTTTCTCATCTAGCCAGAGGGTCTTCTTTGCTTGGACAGACTATATTAAACAGTCAGATGCTTACGTTATTCCTATGGTACTCGTCAATTGTATATAAGTTACTTCGTTTTTGGATGATTCAGTGGACGAAGTTAAACAAACAAACGCATGAGTTGCTGAAATTTGGCAAATTCCAAAAAATCACAGTCAGGCTTAATATCAAAGGCTGTTTATCAATCAACATCAATTTGAAAGCTGAATCAAATGACTGCTTCAGTGTGAATGGGACAATTCAAAATTTTTTGTTTACCTGAGTCCTCTGAATTGTTGAACGAATCATAACTGAGGTTGTGGCAGGTTTTAGTACTAATTCAAAAGAAAGTTTCCTAATATAAGTGGTATTGATATCACAGTTTTTTCTTCTTTCTATTATGGAGGAATACCAATCAATCATTCATCAAGTCTTTTACAAAAATAGTTACCTATAATTTTATAATTATGTAACCTATGTTGGGGAATATGCATTGCAAGAATCATTGTTAGTTTGTAGTACATAAAATGTATTGACTAAGTGCAGTAGTGCAGAAATCATATGTATGAAGAATGAAATCTATATGACTGTTGTCAATGCCCAGTTAGTGAGGCCAATGGCATTTATAAGAATAAATTTAAGAATGAAATCTGTATGACTGTTGTCAATGCCCAGTTAGTGAGGCCAATGGCATTTATAAGAATAAATTTAAGAATGAAATCTGTATGACTGTTGTCAATGCCCAGTTAGTGAGGCCAATGGCATTTATAAGAATAAATTTAAGAATGAAATCTGTATGACTGTTGTCAATGCCCAGTTAGTAATTCCAATGGCATTTATATTAATCAATTTAATCGAATCGAACTAACCTTTTCATTTTCGGTGGCGAGCACATCGCGCAGTTCAATGGTGAAGTGCGGCGCAGAGGCGGCGGTGCGCTGCAGCGTAACGGTGAGTAGTTCGGACAGTTCGCCGGGCTCCGACATTCCGGCCGCGTTCTGCGCGCTGACACGGAACTGGTAGCGCCATCCGGGCTCCAGGCCGCTCAGCGTCAGCTCGGGTGCGCGCAGCAGGGCGGGGGAGGAACGCACCCAGTGCGGAGAGCCGGTGCGACGGTGTTCGACCAGGTAGCCTGCAAAGATAACAACTTTGTAACTATCAACATTATTTTTTGTATTCAACATGCAAGTTACGAGTTTTTCAAACCGGACGCACGTCAAGGTTTGAGGAAGAATATGGATGGCTCGTTGGAGGAGTGATAAAGCGCCGGTCTGATAACCAGGTGGACCCTGGTTCAAGTCCCAAGCGGAGAACAGTTTTTTGACCACAGCACAATCACATAAATACGGCCACCCCGTCTTTCGGAGGAGACCGGACGCACGTCAAGGTTTGAGGAAGAATATATTCGGCAAAGGGATTATTTCCACTTCAAAATTCGACCTGTTATAGTCTGTCCAAAAAAGAAGACATTCTGGCAAGATGAGGAAATGAATCGGTCAAGAATTAATCATAAATTGGGTCTCAAACTGTAGAAACATTCTGGTATACAATTTGATACTAAATTTATAATTTTTGAACCAATATTGACCGAGCTGGAGTCATTTTCCCATCTTTCCAGACTGTCTTCTTCGCTTGGACAGATAGCTCTAGTTGTACTATTATATTATCAACGTGTTTTACATCACACATATGTACCAGTAATATCCAAGTATTCATTTGTGTCGGAAATATCGATTGATATTTGAGTATTCTTTTTTCAGAAAAATTATGTATTTTGGATGATTATTTCAGCCTCGATGATATTTTTGCCGGCCTCGGTGGCGCAGTGGGCTAAGGCGTCACAACCTTCAGTCCGCTAGCACTGCCGCAGGTCTGGGTTCGAATCCCAGTGGCATGGCTGTTTTTCACCTCATCAATCACCTTAGCACTCAACATCCATTACCCACGCACAAGCTAAAATGCTTATGTGGGCATCATCCACAATAAAATAAAAATAAAATAATTTTTTTTTTGAAAAGTTGGGAATAATCAGTGAGAGGTGCATTCATACCCGACTCAACACAACACCACACAACAAAAATAATGTACAATAACATCTTTCTACAACAGTAAATAATGTGTTTATTGTAATAATGTAGAATAAATTTCAATAATTATTATTATACAACGTTCATCACTTGGAAGAAAATCCCTCAAACATTTATTGGTACTACAGATGAATAGGTATTAAGGTACCCTACCACACAAAAATACTGAGAGTAATATGGGACAGTAATACTGAGAGTCTGAGACATTACATCAATCAAATATTTGATGTATAGCGTTAATTAATAACGCAATAGAGCTGCTAGCTGGTCAAATTTTGGAGTGGAAATATTGCCTATGCCGAATATATTCACCCTCAAACTTTGGGATGCATTCTTTTTGAAACCCTTGTTATTTTCTTGACGGTCGACCGGTAAAAAGCTGTTACTATGTCACAACTGAGCGCTGAAAGCGTAAGCGAATTTCTCATTCAATTAAATAAATAATGCAAAATTCTCTTACGTTATCAAAATTCGCGCAGATGTATCTGTGACATAAGTGATCGTGAACTTGTTTAAATATTGGAATTTTAAGTACCTACTCTCCATTGAAAATTATTGAATAAATCATTATGACCTTAATTTTTGTAGTTGGTAACCTCTTGAAGTCTCGATAATAATGGATATCAGTATCATTTAAAGCAAGATAAAATGGAAAATTTTGAAAGAAATAAGTTACCTGTAATTCTTGAGCCTCCATCGTAAACAGGAGGATCCCATCTGATAGTGACCACATCAGGTTCAAAGTGTGACGTCACAGGAACCAGCTGTGGTTTTCCAGGAGGTGATGGTCTGTCTGCAAAAAATTGCGGGTGAAATTATTGGCAATGTTACAATTGTTGTAACTGATATACACGTGATATAAAATCAAGATATATGAATAAATATAAATTAATTGTATGAATTTATCTGTGTTTACAATACAGATACAACTCAATGAACCCAATCCTATGTTTTCAAGAACATGCAATAAACCGTGTTCTATTTGTGGATGTCTGTTGAAATTCATTTTATGACACTGTCTTCGAAGAGGAAAAATTATTATCTAGTCTTTTCATTAGCTCATCGTTCCAATTTATTTGAAGATTACTTTTCAGTTTTATTACAATCAGTTTGCTGGAGCAAACTCAGCAATATGGCAATGTTATAAGACAATATTGGTAAAATTTTAGTACAAGATTAGATCTTGGGGTTTAGGATTTTACATACAGTTGGCCTACTTGATTTTTTATAAGTTTTACTTTTTAAAAGTCAAGAGCGTTCACAAACAGGTTTTTGGAGATGCGCCCAGTTAATTCGTTTTAGAAGACTTGACGTTCAACTTTTAATTTTGCTTTTGTTGAGCTGGCTTTCTAACACATAGAAGCATATTCATCCTGGCTTTAAAACATGGTATATTAATACTCAAACGTCTTCAAATAATAGGAAATCTATGAATATTAGAAGATAAGTATAGCTCTTTGAGTAGTTCTGAAATTGATATTGTGGTAGTTATCCATAATAAATGAAAAGACAAGATGTTGTCAAACCACTGATTTATTAGAAAATCGAGATACCGGTTTCGGTTGTTACACCATTATCAATATCTGGAAAACTGAGATTGTTTCCAGAAACTGAAACTGAAAGTTTACCAGAGATTGATAATGGTGTAACAACCGAAACCGGTATCTCGATTTTCTAATAAATTAGTGGTTTGACAACATCTTGTCTTTTCATTTATTATAGACATAATGAAAAGACAAGTCAATTATCCACTATATCACACCATTACCATTATCAGTTTACCAGAGATTGATAATGGTGTAACAACCGAAACCGGTATTACACCGTGTTTATCATGTTTGAGTATGGATAGCTCAAATATGATGAAAGTTATTTTCTATGATGAAGTAAGTTCAATGTCCTATAGGCTACATTCGGCTAATAGAGAATATTGTATCATATACTAAAAAAAATACCGTACATCTAAATAATTATTATACGTTATCCTACCACTTGCCTGCAAGGCAAGTGGAGCCTATAGTACCCTTTGTATTACGGGCACTGTTCATAATATTTAAGATTCTAATTGAATACTACAGTAATTAACTCGTGATATTTTGCACGCGGAAAATTAATTTTAAGTTAAAAATGGAGTAACCTACTAAATTGAAATATTAAAAATCAATCTAAATTTTTTCAAAAACAACTAGGTCCTCAACTATATCTTGTTTTAAAACTTTAAAAAATCACTGTTTAAAGAATGACTACCAGTTTTGAATAATTGTAGCTATAAAAACTTTTTCATCTATAGAATAATGTCGTGAGAGCAGACCGTTGAATAGTTTTGAAATTGTTGAAAGCATTATTCAACTTCACGGTATAAGAACAGCGTGGCTTGTTATAGTCTTCTATAAATAGACAGGAGACAAAAGAGTTGAGTAAAATAACATTGTGCAGAATTTCTGTTCAACACATTGAGTCAGGCCAGGTTCTAACATTCATTTAATAGGTTTAATTTTCTATTACATATTGATATTAGTGTTATAAAAATTGGAATATTGGCTGGAAATCTCTAATTGGAAATATATTTTGTACCGTAGTATGGTAACTTTTCTTAATGGACTGAACATTTTAGTAAAAAAAAACATTTTATTTGTTATAAAATCAATCGTCTTCAAATTTCAAACTCTTGTAATGTAATAGACCTGTTTATTAATGACCTGAACATTTTCATCAATCATCTTACAATACATATTTCAAACTTTTGTAAAAGACCTATTCATTCTAAGAAATTATTATGAAATCATTAGTTTCTTAAAGAGTTAATATTATCTAATACACTGGTGTTCACCCCTCAAATTGGTATAGGTTTAGTTTGGCTTCATTCCTAAGCAATATTTCTACTGCATGTGTTGAGTCTAATTCACAGAAATTAGCTTCACTAGCCAAAAACGTAGGAGAGCAATTAGACATAACAATTTTGTTAATAATAGACGTCAATCCAATGTATATGCACAGCTTAATTTTATGAGTTTCCAAGCCAATAAACGATAATAATCAATTTCACTTTCAAACCAATTTTCAATGAGTGGGTGTGTGTTATTTGCCATTGAATGAAATCCCTGCACTTGTATTGGGATTTAAATGAACTACAATCTAGGAATAATAAGATAGTTGATAAGAAATCACCATCAACATCAACTCAATAAATTTTATTAGTAAGATTGTTTTTAGGGTTTTTATTTCGAGCAATGATTGCCTACTACTCATAACAAGTGCGGATTAATGAACATAAATAGAATCATTTGGATTTGGAGAGGTGTCTATTTCTGGAGATGCACTCCATTCAAAAAGCGGTTAGTAGCTAGACTTGACTAGCCGATAGGAAAACAAAGCTAAAAAACATGAGAACCTTTACTTATAGTAGATCTGTGGTACTATGCTTGATGTTTGAAACACTTTTTCAAGATAAAAACTATCTTTAAATCTGCTTTTAATGTGGGCTAAATTGGATGATATTCAAATGGATTACAGTATTATTAATTGATGATGATAGCTCTATCATTTCTATGGTAGAAAGTTGAAATATTCCTACATAAAACTTATAATTGCAGCCTATATTTAGGAAGACTGTCTAATATGCCTGATGATTTTCTCAACATTATTGTCTGAAGTGTTTCCAATTGACGAATTTATCAAGCTGGAATAATTGTTTAAATGTAGATCTGAGAATCTGAGTTAACAGCCCTCAAATTGTATAAAATATAACTTATCGTAAATTTATTTCAAATTATGATAAAAATTTACTTTTCTTTCAACATATTCAATCGAAGATTATTGTTTATTTTTTATTCGGCCATAGACTTTTTCTTTCCTTTTTTGATTGGCTTCAACACAAACTTCCAATAATCTATTATATTAATGAAATATTACTGTTACATGAAAACTGTACAATAAATTTAACATTTGTACATAGCCTACTGAATACTAATAATTGATATAATATAATTATAATATATGTAGAATTGTACATAATACGATACTGTAGCCTGCTGTTCATTTTTTTCTCATATCTATCTACTATAGTTATTGTACCTGTAGTAGTTATTGTACCTTTAATAATATATTTGAACTACTGTATCTACTAATGTAGACTGTTCAAGAGTGGCAGGGTGGGAAAATGACTCCAGCTTGGTCAATATTGGTTGAAAACTTATATGAGTTATGTGGTTTCAAATTTTAGGAAACATTCTGATCTACAATTTGAAACCAAATTTATAATTTTTGAATCAATAATGATCGAGCTGGAATTATTTTCCCATACTGCCAGAATATTTTCTTTGCTTGTACAGACTATACCTTACTTTTATTCTCTTAGGGCGTTAAAACTTTAAATAATTTAAATCAAAGTACCCTTTTTAAAAAAAAAAAATTTTATTTTACACTACATGTTTCGGCGATATAGCCATTTTCAAGTGTAAAATTCTTTCATTTTACACTTGAAAATGGCTATATCGCCGAAACATATGTAGTGTAAAATAGTAATATTAAAAAATAGGATACTTTGATTTTTATTATTCAATGACTATACCTTATATTTTTATTATTATTTTTTATTTATTGCGGATGATGCCCACATAAGCATTTTAGCTTGTACGTGGGTAATGGATATTCAATGCGAAGGTGATTGATGAGGTGAAAAACAGCCATGCCACTGGGATATACAATCACTTTTTCAACTACTGAATCGTCTAATGAAATAGAAAATCAACCGCGATCTGCCACCTTGATCACAACTGTACTACCTTTACTATTACTTTTTGAACAACCGTATCGTCTGATAAAATAAATAACAAAATGAAACCGACCTGGATGATTGCTGGAGTAGGACAGCCGCCGCTTGGTGCCATGGTTCCTGGTTTTGGAGGCGGTGGCCCCCATCCTGGCACTTGTATCACTCTTCGCGCCGCATCACACCAACTCTCACCACAACACGCAGCAACGTGCCAAACTGAACATTTTCGAGCACGGAACTTCTAAAATTGTATCCCATCAAAGGCTGCTAGAGCCGACGATGGAACTGTTACTGCGATCTAAATTCGAATTGTTATTGTGATCTTGTACTTTTAACCGGAACAGTTCTGCGATGGATTTGTTCTGAATAATAGTTATTTAAATAGTCTGATTTGGTCTGGATGAAAGACAATTCAAAACTTGTGAGCGTGGACTTCACCAATAGCCTACCGTAGATATAGTAGAATAATTAAAAAGTATAATTAGACTATAAATAGTCTGTCCAAGCAAAGAAGACATTCTGGGATTTCTGGCAAGTTGATAAAATGACTCGAGCTCGGTCAATCCCGAATAGGTATATTGGTTCAAAAATTATAAATTTTATCAGAATGTTTCCTACAATTTGAAATCAAATTAATATTTTTTGAACCAATATTGACCGAGCTCGAGTCATTTTCCCATCTTGCCATAATGTCTTCTTTACTTGTACCGGTACTGTCCGTAGTAGCACACTACAACTACTGTCCAATCGAGTGTGAATAGACTACTGTATAATAAATAATGTATAAGGAATAATTATTGGAGCTGATGCCAAAAATTAAGTTGCTTTCGTCTGTTTCTTGTGCGTTCCTACAGCTGTTTCTTGTTCCAATAGCTGATGTTGTCTTCAAATAGTCTGCGTAACTGTACCAACTGACTAGATAATAGTTACGAATATACTCTGATCCAAAAACTAGAGCAGAGCTAGACCTAGAGTGGCTAGTTACTAGCTACTTCTAGGAACGTACAATGAACATACGAACCCGCCTCAACTTTTGACAACAGGTAATGCAAATAAAAATTCAATATCATTTATATTCTTCAAAATGAAAAAAATTATTATAATTAATTGAAATAATGTTTCCTTAATCTCAGGGCTACTTTTATCACTGTTTTTTTTTAAAATAATTACCGGTATCCAAATACCCTTTTTGAATTAATTTGCATTTGAAAATGACTATAATTAGTTGAAACATGTAATGCATTGGAAAAATAATTCAAAAAGGGTAATTTGATAATTATTTTAAATAAAAAAACATTAATTATGATAATTTATTTCAACTTGCACTACAACAACAGTACTCACGACTTCGTTGCTTGTCGGAAGATTTCCGGGGCCTATCTAGATACTCCTCGTACGCTGAAGATGTGGCTCAGTGCCTCGAAACGGGTCTGACAAGCAACAAAATAATGAGTACTGTTTTCAAAGTAAAAGTTATCAATTAATTTATTATAATCATATATAAATGCAATAATTCGAATAGGAAGACAAAAAAATAAAATAAAATTATAACAGAATAACATTTTCAATTGAAACAGTAACGCATATAACTGTTACAATATTATCAACGATAGCAGATAACAGCAAATAGATTATTCACGGCCGGGTCTCAGAAGCCTCTCTTGGCACGTGATTTTTGTCTGTTACTTCACTCGTGGGCTACTGGTGGGCCAGATTTAGACGGAGATGCTGCTTCGAGTGGAGGGGAGACAGTGGGGCACTCTGTTCTAAATAAACAGCTTACACCGGACCATCTCGCATCCCACCAAGATCTAAAGTTCGTTCGAGCAAACAAGACATTCTGGCAAGATGGAAAAATTACTCCAGCTCGGTCAATATTGGTTCAAAAATTATAAATTTGGTTTCAAATTGTAGTGAACGTTCTGCTCTACAATTTGAGACCAAATTTATAATTTTTGAACCAATATTGACCGAGCTGGAGTAATTTTCCCATCGTGCCAGAATTTCTTCTTTGTTCGACCAGCACTCTTTGCCCATCTCGTGTCCCATAAATCTGGCACATAGCACAGATCGCAGGTCTCTGTTTCATAGCCAAGTAAGTTACTGGTCTGTCTCAGTTCAAAAGCACTCATCAAAACAACTAACTTGGGTAACTCGTACGTTAGTTGTTTGTATTAAAACACAACTACTCGAAACTATGTGTTTGAAAAAAACAACTGTGTAGAGGATTTAAATTGGATTTTGGACTGTGGAATAACGGCGTACATTGGGTTAGTCTAAGCCCTAAACAGTTGAAAAACGTCGAGATGTAGCTTGAAAATCAGTGATCAGTCATATCAGCATTTCAACACATGTCGATGATAGGAAGTCTAGTCTGGTCGCAAAGAAGACATTCTGGCAAGATGGGAAAATGACTCCACCTCGGTATTTTATATTGGTTCAAAAATTATAATTTTATTATATTAATAAATTATTCAAATTCATAATTTTTGAACCAATATTGACCGATCGTGTCATTTGCCCATCTTTCCAGAATGTCTTCTTAGCTCGACCAGACGCTTGAAGATCAGAGATCAAAATTGCAATAGCCTATATAATGATATCGATAATAGTATTGAAATACGTAATTTCAAACACTTTCACAATCCTCTTGAAATTTATTAATTACTCTATTATCAATTATAATTTTATAAAATTACAGTTAAATTGGATGTACCAATCAAATTTTTATAGCCATGGCAATTGAATACCATTATCTGTATAATAAATTATAAGTACATCGGAGATTCTTCCAATTCTTATCAGAGCTCAATTTTCATTGTCAATTCAATTGTGCATTCGATAGATCTGAGCATTCAATAGTTTGTTTCGCATATTTTCAATTATACGACAATTTTTTGCCATCATCTCATTATATTGGTGGTAAACTTTATTATCTTATAAACATAATAATTTGTCATTGTTGTTCTGTTTAGAAAAATCATTAAAACTCTTGAATTTCATTGTTGTCCTGTTTAGAATAATCATTGAAACTCTTGAATTTCATTGTTGTTCTGTTGCACTCTAATCGGTAGTAGCTTGAGCATACCATAAAATTCATTTTATGTTGACATTTTTACAATATTTAGGCCAAGGCAATAGCCAAATAATAGTGGATGTGAAAGCATATAATCAATACATTCTGAAAGCATTATTAGTGATTAAACAAGAATGCATCATATTGTAAAGTAGGAATTCAATTCATGAAAATTTTTCATGATTATGGGAAGTTTTGTCATAAAGATGATTAAATAACGCGCGAGAACCGAAAGAAAAATCGCCCATCTTCACTTTCAATACTCAAATTATAAAACTTCAAAATGACGTTAAATTATCAAGTAAATGTGGAAGTGGATTACTAGAGTGTACTGCGAAAGAAGCCTTATAAGCGCTCGAACAACATCGATTTAAGGACTCAATAATATTGTTCAACTTCTGACTGTAATTCCATAAAATATCACAATAGTTATACTACCTAGTTATCACAGGTTCAGAGGTCAGAACCATCAAAAATAAGATGAAGGTAAATGTTTCATCTCGCAAATGTTTTTATATTGAATTTTAATCATTGCTAAGTAAAATGTATATGCTGTAAAATAAAATGATAAAAAGATCGAATTTGAAAACAATATTGACAAGGTTCATTCTGGACTTACGTACTTTTCCAAGGCTGAGACTCATGCAAAACATTACTCTGTCCTAATTCAAATTTTGGAAATACATAACAAAGTAAAAGCCAATCCAATAATGAAAATTGGTTCATCAATTATTATAGAATGTATTTCGATAGTTTAAACGTCCTTTTTTATTACAATTTGATCGAGTGAAAAAGTGATCACTTTTAATACTGATATGATCAGAAATTGTAAATAAGTTGAAAGATTTATACAGGTATTTTCAAGTATAGCTGACGCCACACAGTTAGGCGGTTTCGCCAGCTGCGTTTGAACAGCTGATTATCCATTATCGTCAATTATCAATGCCGAGATGATGTTTTCAAAATCAGAAGAGACATCATATGCTTTACACTTGTTAATAGGTTACATCACGTACAAGAGACAGACGAAACCTCCCAACTTTTTGGCGTCAGCTATATGATGAAACGTCTTCAAGCTGGATTTCATTAATTGCAACTGACGTTCATAAAAGTACTAGAATACTGCGAGGAGAATAGTCATACAAAAACATTCAAGGCATACCATTCATACACTTTATTCCAGCATTAATAACAATCAACGATAGTATTGTCAGTTTAAAATATGTTCAGGCACTCAATAAGAAAACCTATTTTTCAATAGATGACACAGTTTTCAACATTTTCATAAAATACAAAATAATCTCTAATAGTGGGTTAAAAAAGCAATATTCTACGCCATCACCACTATCGCTTAGATTAGTGCTTAGGAATTAATCGAGTATTTTTTCTATAATACTCCAACAGTCTACTGGAATTCATGACAATACTGCAATAAAAAAATGGAAAGTTCCGTGAATGAAACTATACAAAACGTGACATTTTAAAAACATACTTAAATGACATACTGATACAACTGCTCTTTAGTTCTTCGTTTTGACCCGCGGCTCTTAAAATAAATAATTGCTTATTCAGCATCCTCGTAGATCCAAGCTGATGAGTTGGGCTTCCATGAGACCAGCTCAGATTTGGTGAACCACAAGTCGATCTCCTTGTTGGCTGACTCCACGCTGTCGGATCCGTGAATGATATTCCTATAACAAGTAACAATAATGTGAGAAAAATTATGAATTATTCATCTATAGACAAAAGAATAAAATTGTTTGAGATTAAAAAAACAAGCTTTGTCCTTGCTATTCATCTCCCCAATTTTGATTAAGATTTTTTGTAGTTCAAATGAGATTATAAAATATCATAGAAGACCATTCTGAGTAGCCTAGACCATAACCCAATGCTATCAACAATATTGAAAATGAGAAACTTTCAATTAACTTGGAAGAGAATGAACAAGTCATACATTAATGTTGTATGGACATAGTAGCCTATATGTATAGATGACTCAAGTTAGGCGGTTTCGTCTGGTCCAACCGCTGTTGTTAATAATAGCTATGGCTAGATGATGTTTTTGAAATCAAAAGAGACAGTAGATGTTTTACATCAGCTGTTGGGAGGTTACATCACGTACAAGAGACAGACGAAACGGCCAAACGTTTTGGCGACAGCTATAGGTTAATCGAAATAAACTGGTAATAAGAATTAGAAGAGAGTAGTCCCTGCTAAACCAATATTTTACAAAATTTTGTTCAGGACACCATGTTTTAAACATTTATTAGTCTGCTTTTTAATAATTGTATTAATTTCTTACAAATAAATAAACTCTTTCATACCGCTCGCTGACTGTTAGGCTGAGCCAAATTTAATGAGATATAGCAGTCTTAGAGAAAATAATGAAAAATGAAAAAAAATTAATGAAATCTACTTGGCTTTGCATTCAAGTAGAGGTTTACAATGCACACCTTACAAAATTCCAACTTTCTTACAAATCTCATCACAATGCATTCAGCATCATTAATCAAATATGATTATAATTTCTAAATAATATTACCTTCCAACTTGGACGCACAGATCACCACGAATGGTTCCAGGAGCGGAGTCCTTGGGGTTTGTTTCACCAAGCATTACTCTTCCGGTTTTGACAACGTTCAAACCTTCCCAAACCTGACAATTAAAACAAATTTATCATCTCCAATCTTGAACAATATAATAATACAATCTTTACATTCAAAAATAAATTAAAGTACTATCAAAGAATCCAACTCATACAACTAAATAAGTTGGGTCTCTTCAAGTTCAAGGAGAAGCCTACAAGGTAAAACCTGAGCGTAGGCTAGTCATTCATTGATATGAGTAATCAAATTTTTCAATCCAAATTTGAAATTGATTATGGAAATCAAACAATGATGCTTCAGATACAGATAGGAAACTTATTGGTACTTGAATTTGAATCGACTTCTAACCAATCATAATCAAACAATTCTTAGTTGTATTTTGCATTGATAAAATCTGTTTTAGTATTCAAGTCTCGAAACTAGAGCACTGATTAACAAGCGCGCTTCTGTGAGTAAGCTGTTCAATTTAAAAGCACAATTCGTATTCGTTACCGAATTTCGCCAAGGTGCAATCGTGGCATTATTTTCAATTTATAACAGCATATGGTTAATTTAGACGTGAAATCACTGGAAAATTTTTTATTGTCACTGAGTTATTGTCGATACCACTCTACAAACAGCTTATTGAGCTTACCATTGGTACAACTGGTCCGGAGCCCATGTATTTGATAAGACCGGGGAAGAATGGACGACCCTTCAGGTCAGCGTAGTGGTTCTGAAGAAGGGTGTCATCGGCCTGAAAACATACAAATTCGTGATCAACCTTAAATTTGATTTGTTAGCATACAATTTTTCCCATGTATGGAAAACTTTGCCATTCTGTTCCACCTAGATATCAAAATGGTCCATTGGTGTAGCATCTAGCCTATTCACGTATAATAACAAACCATCATAACTTGACTGAATTTTTTACCCAATACACGACTAAGAAAATGCTTCGATCAGTGAGCTACAATGCCTGTGTACACTGACTGTGGCAATTGCAAAAGCCTAGGCCAGCTGAGCTGATTTGGCTAATTCAATAAGGAAGTCTCATGTAAATTCTAACCTAAAGTCCATCCGACTCTAGATTTCTCATTATCAACCGTAATAATTAAATGAAACAAAATCACATCAATCAAAATATTTCAAGAGAGAAGTTTATATACATTCGAGCACTGACATCAAAACTTCGAAAGGTACAAATTGGTCTTAACGTCTTGGCAAAATTATGAAAATAGGCTGCTGTTATTGTGAGTCTTTATAAATCTTATTGAAAATTGCTGAAGAAACTGACTAAAAAATTGAAGAGAATAAAACGTAGAAACAAAATTGAGTTGAGATTGTCAATACAGTATTGTAGAATTGTAGTAATAGAAACAAAAGAAGTTAGGACTCACCCACATGAATTTCAAGCCGACTAGCTTGAATCCTTTACTTTCGAATCTCTTGATAATTTTACCAACTAGGCCTCGTTGAACACCATCGGGCTTGATCATCAAAAAAGTACGTTCTTTGTTAGCAGCCATTGCTTTAGAAAAATAAGAAAATATTGCTAATATAGTGCACAAAACCATGCAGTCCAGGAGCCGACTTCCAAGAGAAAGAGATCGTGCAAGGAGCAAGAGAAGAGCCGGTGAGCTGACGAAGGAAGTTGACAAGGTGGCAAATTGACAGTATTGCAACCATAAAAAAAAAATAATATTCAAGAGTCGAAAACTTTCTAGAAATATCAATAGATGAAAAATCAATAAATTAAAAAATTGAATAATAGCTCAAATTGAAGTTTATTTATTCCGAAATATTTAAAGAAACAATCTTAAAAAACACATGCTACACAGCTGTGAATGGTATGTCAGATGCATGCAGACGACACTAGGAAAATGAAAATAAAAACTGAAGCTAGGGAGGTTATGTTTAATTTTACAAAAATACTTCCAATTTAGCATACAATTCTGTTATTGAAAATATTACAATTTTTTATTCATCTGATATATGGATTTTCTTCTATGGATAAACTGAATAACCAATAATTCATAGCTCAGGTAAATATATTAAGTAACATAGCCTGACTCCAGTGTTTTCCGGCTATTAATGTGCCGAAGGCCGAAGCTAATTTTCTTAGTTAATTTCCATATTCAATTTGTTTTTGTGTCTTAAAATTTTCTCATCTATAAATTATAATTCTCTGAAATTCCATTACTTATTTGGTATGAATGCCTTTGTGATGGCAAACATTGAACCATTATTGCTGATGAAAATTCGTTCAATACGCTCAACTCAAAACCTCTTTCACCGGCACTGGGTATCGAATCCAGGACCTTCCTCCTGGTATATCGGGTATATTATTATTACAATGGGTGGCTCGTTTGGAGGAAGTGATAACGCGCCGGTCAGATGACAACCAAAGTTTCAGAGGTTCAATCCTCAGCCAGGGAACAGATTTTGGCCACAGCACAATCACATGAATACGGCCACCGCGTCTTTCGGAAGAGACAATAAGCCGTCGGTCCCAATCAACTAAAAAGTAGTCGTTATCTCTCATCATCATCACTCACGTACAGGCCTAGGGGCACATGTGGGCATCGCCCTCAGAGAAAAGATGATTATATACCGGCCGAACTCTTGATGACATGTTGACAGCATGAGCATTCTATCTCTACCTCGCACAAGAGAATAATTGTAGATATCGCACGGTATTTTTGCATCACCAGCACAATAAGATGAATAGTGTTATTAGAATTCTCTTAGTTTTGTATGTTTTACGTTCAAAGCCTATCTGTGAATTTATTTACTAAAACAACTTGACAAAATGTATTTTTTTTCACAGGTGTACTAAAGTGGAGCAATCATGATAGCTTGGAAATTCCTCCGTTGCAGTGCCTGCATGAAAAACGTAAATCCATTAAAATCACAATGGACTATGCCAACACTAAATAGGCCAATATTCAGAAATTCATATAACGGCTTAATTGGAAAAAGTACAAGTAACAAAACATTATCAAAACTACAGCTCAAGGATGGTGTACCCAAAGAAAGCCAACTTATATATCGGGCAGAGTACGATATGTATTATCAAGGATCTTACATTTGTGTAATGCTTTCTTCAGTTGCTTTTCCTGCCTGGCTCATTTTTCTGGCATATAGGAGTAACTTCAAACTTCCTGTCTATTTAACGGAAGACTTTGCACTACACTCTGTTTTTGAAGCAGTCTTATTTCCTTTTTCGATATCAATTATTGGCATTGCTTCTGCAATTACTCTGTCGAGGTATCCATTACGCATTTATCATACACCTGGTGACAAATATATAGCAGTCTACAAGAACGTTGCATTGCAGAATATTCATCAGAATTTCAAAAGAGGCGAGGTTCTAGCTATTCCGGAAAGCGATATTCCTCCAAATCAAATGTCACGATTTAAGATTCAAGGACGTAAAACTATACTTCACGAAGAAAAGTTCAGAAGGCCTAGTGATCTCTTATATATGATGGGATACAAAGTGTCAAAGGACGATATCGATGTACGTGATGATGCCTCACATGAGTAGGAATCTTATTACATTTCTTGTAAAAAATTATGATGTGAACATCAACCTGAAACAGTCTGTTATCATAGTTGAAATTTATAGTCTAAAATTTAAAGAATTTAAATGTGTTTGATTTTTTTAGCCATAATTTCGATTAATAAATAATGTAATTTTTTGACAATATGATTTCCTACATTGTTGATCTATTTCCATTGAATTTCATTGTTGATATATTATCATTTATGGAATATTACTTTGGTCAATTGAAGGTACAGAATTTGAGAAATACTGAATGTATTTGAATCATTGTGGTTTGCCACATTTCATGAAAGTCTATCTATTTTTTGTTTCAAAATTTGGAGTGAAAATTAATGTTTTAGATAATACTATCCGTGTTTTGGTTCTTTTTATTTATGTAACAACCTTCCAAATTCTAAATTACGGTTTCATAGTTTTTTTACCTTCAGAAGTTGAAATTTGTGTATCGGCCTAATGTAAGTTTTAAGTGTGGAAATAACCTCTATTTTGAATATTTTAACCAAAATTGGGAAGAAGAGACGTTTTGGACTTTGTCTGTGTTTCAATCCTACTGTATTTCAATCTTGTTAATAAATAATAATAATAATAATAATAAAATATTTTATAGAACTTTTACACCGGAATGTTAATAACATTTATATAATAAGTTATATAATATATAAGTCTATATAATAATACGTTTTATTATCATTCTGGTGTAAACGTGGCATTAGCCGTACAATCTTCAATGGAATTTCTTCAATAAAGTGAAGAACGATTTAGTTTCAATTTAGTAGCAGATAGATGCAGAGGCTAAAGCCCTAGTTTGAAAATATGAATTGATCCAGTGAAAGGGGACACCCTATGCAAAGAGAGAGACAATACATGTAATTGATAAATAAAATGAAACAATCAAATACCCTTTTTCTTAAAAAAACTTTAAAAGTATTATTTTAACAGACATGTTTCTGGTCTAAGCCCATTTTCAAATGATACTTCGAAAGTTTTATATAAAAAGGGTATTTGATTGTTTCATTTCATCAATTTTTAAATAGCCCTAAGTTTAACGTTTTAATTAACATGTACTGTAGTATGGAGAGTTCAGTACTATATAGAAAAATATTTAAAGTAAAAACAATAATAAAGACTATAGATTAGGTGAGTTCCCTCGTTTCCAGCAATAATACTGGTTTACTCGTTAATACTGCAATTTAAGTTTATCATCAGTTTCAATAAAACTATCCTCTTTTTATAGCTGAGAATCAATCAATATTTGGACTATAGGCATATTTTATTCAAAATTGTGTTCCAAATATTAAGAGCCTGTTCTTTCTTTCACTAATATTATGTTTATCACTAGACAAATAAATGAATAATACTATACAAATAATAATAATTCTTTAAACCTTCAATTTACAATCCATCAATATAGATCTGGATTTGGCAATAAAAGCCACGAGAATATTGAAACAAATTTATTAAAAAGTTTACTAAAATGCAAAACATGTTCTTTTCTTAATTGACAAGCGATTTCTACAAATATATTATCATAATAAAAACATACATATTTGTTTTTTAACATTCATAAAAATACATTAAAATTGATAAAAACGATTTTTTCTATTTTGTACAATGATAGGATATTATATCTATTTCAATAGAGTATTCTCGCTAATCCTAGAACATTCATTTCTTTGGTTTTACAGTTTACAATAAACAATGAAAAACTTTAAGAATCAAGTAGTATATGTAGTACAATGATTTTCTTCAATAAATAATTAAATTTAATGAGTAATAATGAAAGTAAATTGAATATTTGGTTCTGACAAGCAGTTAATTTTAGCTATGGCACGTGGAACGTACTGGAATTCTCTTAGTTCATCTTAAAATGATAGAAAAATACCTGTAAAAGTATCATATTTTTCATATAAAATTGAACACAAATATCTATTTTTTTAGCCAAGAAAAATTATTCAAAATATTTCATCACAATATTTTTCAAATAAATGCATGTAAAGTACTCAAAGATTGATAATATTTTGCAGGAAGATCGAAATACTGTATTGATACAAAATAAAAATGCACATTTGTGAATGTTAATTGAACACTGAACTACAACAGGAAGACCGAATCCAGTAACATGTATTAAAATATAGAATAAAATATTGTAATATAATAGGAATATACGCTACATCAATGAACTTTCAAGTAGTATACAGCTTAAATATTTCAGATAATTAGATTATTAATATCGTGAAAAAATAAAAACTATTAAATTTATCCTTACAGTAGGCCTAGGCTATTATTAATTGACGGAAGAAATTAATTCATTCTGCTTACATGTATCCATGGTCAGTCAGAAGGTATGAAGATATGTCAATTGAAGAGGTGCCATACCAGATACCACGGTATATTATAATCCTAAAAATATTTAAAATATCTACAACTACTTGATCAATAAGTTGATGAGAAATAAAAAAATCTAATTCATTCTTCAAGAGAGCGTAACTAATAAATATTATTTCTTTGATGAATAAATGTTTTGTACAGTACATAGATAACATATTTTTTACTTTGACTAAACAACTAAATCTTTATCGCAATGGAAGACTGATAACTAAGGAAGCACAAATTACAATAAAACTTATGTAAAAGTATAATAAGTAGAGGCTAATATCATTTCATCTTCAAATACTAATACAAAATCTAACCTTCAGGTAAGTTATCAACGATAATATATACGGTAATTTAAAACATCGATATTCATTTTAATTCATCCTCCACATACACTATTTACTAAAGTGAATGATAGATAATTGTTTTTAATAATATTTCAAATCTAATCCCAATATTTTTTTCAGGAAGATTCTCTTTAAAACTAGCTTTCAACAAGTTCTATATCAGAAAATACTCTTCATCTTTCAACATTACGTCATTAAAAACAGCAAATTTCAACAATTTTAAAAATGCATCCATCAACATGCAATAGGATTTCAACAATTCAATATAATATACAATGAATGATCAACCACTATTAAAATTATTATGAGGGGACTGTTCTATAAAAATCATTCACAAAGTTTTGCCTGAATAGGAAGACTAGGACAAATACATTATATAAATAGTTATCAATTTGATGCATAACACAAAAGAGAATACCACTAAATTAATATCAATATTCTTTCAACCAGTTGAATCGTGTTATTTGTTGAATCAATGCTTTATTAGTAAATTAAAAAATACCACGACTTGAATGGTTGAGTGAATTCCCTTATAATATAGTACAGTGATGTGAACAATTAACAATTTAAAAATTGTAACAATTTATAGTCACTAACTTATTTTTGTGATTTCTCATGAGAAAACGGAATTATTCATAATCAATATAGTCTAATGCTTGGGCCTGCTTCTTTACTCGATATCGAATGATCATGCAGAGATATTCTTAACGATATGGAAGTGGACCTGCTTCTTCTACTCAATATCAAATGATCATGCAATGATATTCTTAACGATATGGAAGTGTTTCTATTCTGTAACTTCAAAATCCAATGGTTTTGACACATTAAATAGATATTATCACATTCAATCCTAAACAATCACCACTAATTTATTTCTAATAATGGAAGGGAATATTCAGTTTTGGTACCATTATAAGGTAAACATCATGCAAACAATAATATTATTAGAATGTGCGTCAATATGTAGCAACTGAATTTGTTCAGTCTTGTCCAACTAACGAAGTTCATTTCGCAATCAATGATAAAATTTTATAAAATATATCTCTAGTTACTTAATACTAGTGTCAGCATGTACTATCAGCAAACGTGAACTCAGAGTGGTCAGAAGATAGGGATGATAGAGAGACTGTTTGGAGGTGAGAGCGAGTGCTGGCCAATGTTATTGTACTGCTTGTGCTATTGCTCCTCGTCGATTCTTTTTTACGTTCCTGCAAAATATGAAAACTTGTTAGTAAAAAGCAACTTCTAGTAATGTACCATCATTCAAGGCCAAGTGTTAATGGAAAGGATATTCTTATTATCCTTTCCCAAGAATGGACATATATATGTCTAAACTTCGTCTTTTCACTTAGATAACTTACACTCTTTATTCATTTTGCAGAACCTCGAATTAAATTTGTATAAATTTTGCATTCATTACTTCACCGTTTTATCGTATTTTCACTAGAAGTTTCTATTTTGTGAAATTTATAGGATAATTTTGTTTTACTCATTTATTATATTACAATGTAGAATCCAAGCCGAATTTTGTTATATATTTGAATAAAGTAATCAAATGTACCATCATTATTGGTGGGTAAAAATTGTCTATAAATAGTCTGTCCAAGCAAAGAAGACCCTCTGGCAAGATGGGAGAATGACTCAAGCTCTGTCAATATTGGTTCAAAAATTATCAATTTGATCTCAAATTGTAGGAAACAATTCGATCTACTTTTGAGACCACATTTGTAATCCTTGAACAACTATTGACCAAGCTGGAGTCATTTTCCAATCTTGCCAGAGGGTCTTCTTTGCTTGGACCGACTATTCAAGGCGCTTCAATAATGATTGTTTCAATTTGACCATTTCATCTATACATGTATTATATCATATGAGAGGATTTGTATTACAAGATATCTCCTTGAAATGGAATTAAATCGTGAAAACACACCTCAACCACTTTTTACAATGTATGTTCGAAGCAAGAGTTATTACAAGAAAAGGTTGATCCATAACTACCTTTAATTGGGCAAAATTAAAAACAGCTGGGAAAGACTGGAATGTGACGTAATTCAGATCAGAACTTCTAGTATAGTCTGTCCAAGCAAAGAAGACCCTCTGACAAGATGGGAAAATGACTCAAGCTCGGTCAATATTGGTCCAAAAAATATGAATTTGGTCTCAAATTGTAGTATACATCCTGATCTACATTTTCAGAACAAATTTATAATTTTTGAACAAATATTGAACACACTGGAGTCATTCTCCCATCTTGCCAGAGGGTCTTCTTTGCTTGGACAGACTATACCGTGTGCATGCGCTAATATCATTTTCCAACGATAAGTATCATAATATATGATACTGAACTACATCAGTTGTTAATCTGAACTACATCATTTTCTGGCTCCCCCATCACTTTCTAATTCCCTTAAATCGAAATAACCTTCTTGTGGTAGCCTTGTGTTCAAAGCATATGAGAACTCATCCACTATACGATATTAATAAGATAGTGGCAAGTGAATTAATTATTTCAATTGCTTTGAAATTTGAGAAAATTATAATTAAGTCTCGAAGCAGAATGAATATTCACATCATGATAGAGGAACAAACATAATAATTTTTGTGATCAGTATAAAAAAATACATAAATTATATCTTGGCAGGATTCCACCTACTGGAGTGAAACTTGATAGAGTTCGCGCACGCTAAGAAGAGACGCCGTCCTAATGTGAAGTGTATTGTGACGGCGTGTCTTCTCAGCGTGCGCGAGCTAAACCAACTATTGACTTAGCAAAATAGAAATCTCAGCAGGTAAGCCATAAAATTGCTTTTTTCGGAGCATACAAGCGGAACATTTGAAACAGTCACAAAGATGCATAGGCTACGAGAAACAGTCAAAAAGATGCATCGTACATACATTTATTTGAATGCCATGCTACAGAGACTGGATAAGTCTTGAAATATACGAAAAGCAGGAAAGAAGAACTAGAACATGAACTTTGTAGAGGAATATGAAGCATATGGGGGGAAAATCCCGGGGAGGAAAACGAATGTAGGCCTATTAGCTTATTTCCTTTTAGCTGAAAGATGTATCAAATAAGAGATGACTTTCAAGACATTGAGGAGACATGTTTTTATGATTGAAATGTAATTGAGCATTTAAAAATGTCAATCAAGCTATAATATAATGCCAATTATGACAGCAATTATTGAAGCATTCGAAATTGTAAGTCAGGGAAATGAGTTCAAAGGTGGAAACCCCAAGTCGTAAATCAACATTTAGATGTGATGGATGGCGTATAATTCAATAAAAAATGAAAATACTCTAGTAAAACATAATGAAGCATAAGGGTGCGTTCATGTTGGAGCTTCAACCATCGATCTTTGACACTAGATAAACGATTATAGATCCTAGAAAAGAATCACGCTTTGCTTCTATCAGCTGTATTGTATTGTATAACGCATGTACAGCCGATGTAAGCGAAGCGTGACTCTCTTCTGGGATCAATGCTATGGTCGTTTATCTAGAGTCAAAGCTAGGATCGATGCTTGAAGCTCCGACTTGAATGCACCCTTATTGATTACATAGGATCGACAGTAAACATTTGGGACAAACAAATAAGCAAAAAAAAAAAAAAACAATGCGCTACCATGCAACAGTAATACTCAAACTACTAAAAAATATGAAGTACTTGTAAACACTAATCATTTCCGTAAAAAACAATAATGTTAGAGGAATTAATATTTTCAAATAGACATCTATGGATAACTAACTAAAATAATTCTGAGCAACTATAAAGCTTATCCGAACATTTATCCGAATTTTAGTAGACCAATCGAAACATACATTGAACCTCAACACCGTGAAACACGAATCAAACTCTTACAGCCACACTAATACTTTTGTCTAAATGTTCAAATGCTACAGACATGAAAATTCCATTCCAAAATTTTCCAACAAAATTACCATAAATCAAACACTGATTGCGTCGCTGTATTTCTCAAGTAAATTTCTCTGAAAGTTGTCCGCAATATGTTTATACCCCTATGGTATAAGTATACCCTTAATCCTGAAAATGGAGAGAAATCTTATTCAATTACCTTGAATCGTTTAAAGTTCAAGGATGAACAAACTGATATTTTATCATGGAAGTGTAACTGTCTTCATTCTAAATAATAGTTTTTAAATGATTTTTGCTTCTATTTTGAAAAAGTAATCAAGTATCATATAAACCTTTCGAAAGTTAGCCACTGTTCAAAACAATATTTTTTATACCCTGGTACAGTGAAACATTCATGGAACAATATACAATGAAAAAATGTATATCATGAAAGCATTGTATCATCTGGTATCAAACGTTACTGTTCAAAATCAAGAAATGAGTAAGCCTACAGTATATGTATGTATACAAACATCATTCTAGTGTATACTAGATGTTCGTAACAATTAAGCTCATGGTTGATGGAAAAATGACCACACTATTAATCCCACCTAAACCTAATTGGTAAATAAATTTTACGCAAAACTTCAAATTATATGAAGGAGGCGGATAGAAATAAGTTTAAAAATTCAACAGTTGACAACCCAGAAGAGTAGCAGACGTAAAACAAGTTTCAAAATTTAACATTTGACAACCAAGAAGCTACATTTGATGGGATTTCTTTCTGTTTCGCTTCGAAAAAATATCATACGATAGGAAGTTAATTGATATTTCCAGATATAAAATTCAATAGATGTGATCTGATTTTTCAAGAAAGAGCTAAAGCTACATATATACGCAAATCTATCCAGTAAGTGCTGGTCATAGATGAAGAAAACTGTAATACTAAATGTAACTTACATATTTCAACTTTATAACTTACCGATAAAGTCCTTATTCTAAGGTGCACTAGCAGAGTGGACAGTTCTATATCTTCCGAGAAACCATTCTTCAATGGAACACTTCTGTATCCGGTTCTTAACGCCACAATCTATAAATATAAATATTTTTCAATTTACCAATTATGGTATTAGAAGATTTATTCACATGATAGATAACACTTACATAATTATGATCAGGTAATTTATTAAAGGACGAAGGAAGGTTCTTTTCAATTATTTTAATAATATGGGAGGAACTCAAACTAGTCAAATCTTATATTAAATTTATCCAATTGAAAAGGATAAGTTAAGAGCTGTGAGTCTAAGATTCAATTTAATAAGATACAAAAGTTTTCCAAATTTTATACATTTAATACGATTAAACAGGATTTTTCTATTCGATTGATATGATTAAACATGGAACAGGATTTTCCAATTACTTATTACGTACCGGATAAGTTGCTTGTCCGATGAAATTTTTGTCACCAAACATATCTTCATCTTGTACAACAAATCTTAGCATCGCTAATTCTGGATTATGGACGTCGAAATCACAGAAGTCATTCCAAACTGGGTTCAAACCGTTGTCAGCTGCAAAAGAGAATAATTGATTTCATTTAAAATTTACCTTAAATTCGAGTATATACTGTTTAGTACTGGTTTCAAACTTTTAGTCTGAACTGACAGTGGATGTAAACCCTAAGGTCTAAGATAGAAGGATGTAGAACCTAAAACAGCTGTAAACCTGCATTCTGATCAATGATATCTGAAATTTGTCAGCTGATTGTCAGTGGACTGTGAACGAAAGAACGAACGAGCGCGGCTCGAGCTGCTCTAAATTCGCTGCTAGAGCTGCGCAGCTCAAGCTGCGCTGCTCTTGCCATCACAACTCTATTCACATAGCTATATTATAGATGTTTAATCTCTTTCTAGCACTACTAATGTATACTAAATCAATAAATTGTAAAATTCGCTTGAAAATCACTTTAAAATGGTGAATTTCACTATTTATTGATCAAGTATACATTAGTAGCTCTAATAACAGAGTAAACATCTATAATTTAGTTATAATGAACTTTATTTTCCTTTAGAAAACATACAATATAAAAAAATCTATAGGAAAAACAGGAAATAAGTCGACTACATTATCCAGTTTTCGTAGTCAACTTTTAAACAATAGTGTCACAGTTTGATAAATTGTAGTCGTTTGAAAAAAATAGTTTTACTCACGAACAGTCTTGGTGGTCAACTTAACGCCATGATCGTATTCGGCACCGAGCACCTCCACCTCGACAAACGGACTGGCCGTGCTTCGGCCCGATCGGCACAGGTGACGGGCGCCGATCACACGCAACGTGATGGCGATCGGCTCGACACCTCCCGCCGCCGCCAGCCGCCGACTCGAGCCGCAGTCGGCCGGGTCGTAGTCGACGGAGAACATCAGCTCGGGACGCAGCAGGTAGCCGCAGCCGCCGTTCAAACGAAACTTGCACTGGTTGATTTGCATCGGCTTGTCTGCAATCGCAAAACAACATTAAATCAACATTTATTCAACCCATCTGATATAATAATCCACATAACATTTGAGCACTTATTATCAGCCCCTGCTCTCCACTTATTACAACCCTTTACAACTTCATTTATATTAGGAAAATAAAATGAGAATCAAATACCCTTTTAAAAACTTTAAAATTATTAATGCACAAACATGTTTCGGAACATTCAGCCCATTATCATTGTGGATAAAATAATAATCAGCTTAAATAGCCCTAAGTTTTAAAGTTTATATCATTTTTATATATTTATATATTTTCATTTATATTATTATAATTTACAACAAATAAGCCAAGTGTGTTTTATTTATACTTTATATTACTTCAACGTTGTGAATAATTTTTTATTAAAATGGCATCTGCTGAAAACACAACCAAACACCAAACACTGTAATCATTCAATTCCAATGAAATTGATTGATTGATTATTGGTACTACAAAACCATCAGAATACAGTATTTGCATTGGTCGATTGCAATCTAACTCTACTGTCAATTCTATACTGCTGTTGACAATGCATAATCAAATATACAAATCAATAAACAAAAAATAGGTAAACCGATGGTTGAATCAAGATATGGCTGAATTTATTGTAATGTGTTTCATTCGAGTAATCTGATAGTTAATGCTAAAACTACTATTAATAACACATGCCTGAAACTGCTAACATATGGCAATGGTTTATACGAAATTTAGAAAAGTTACCTCTTGAAACACTTAGTATAACATACTACAAGTTAATAGATTACCTTTACACCGGTGTAACCGCGTAGCCTACGTAGGCTTAATTAACCAGGTTTTTTTCAGTGTAAATTAACAAGAAAGTCAAGACTAAGAAAAATTTGATTCAAGATTTTACAAAAACTGGAAAAATAAAACGTTCTGTATTCAATGCCTATGTTTTCACCTTTAATTTTGATTATTTCACCTAGGATTTTCATTTTCTCAAATAAACAGACATTAATTGATTTTCTCACCTGCAGTCTGGTAGTTGAGAGCGACCATTTGACAGCCTGCATTCCAAATAGGAACTGGATTGTAGTTGGATGAGTCTATGCGCTGTCCTTTCGGATACACTCTACTCAGTTGGTTCTGAGGGAAGATACGTGAAATTTTTATAAACAGTCTTAGAAATCGAGTCAATTTTAAATAAGACACGTAGGCCTATTACATTGTATCAAGACAACAATGTGATGAATTTTATTCATTATTTAAATTTGATGAATTTCAATGATTTCCATTCAATTAACAATTTGGTCTCTCCACCAAATAAAGCCATACGCTAGTAATAATTGTTAACAATTAAAAACGTCTATGGAAATTAAACATGTTTTTCTATTGACTTTTTCTATAATAGGTAATAAATAATCGTTATAATAATTTAATCTTTACTAACAATATATTATTTAACCTTTTTCTAATAATAGGTAATATCGTTAGTGTTGAAAATTTACAAAATAAAATTAGTGGTGTAAATATCCACTCGATAAGAAAATGACTAGATTATAAAAGATTAATATTGAAATGTTGTGGAATGGATTTAATATCATAGAATTATGCGTAATTAATCTTCAAGAATGATAAATTTCAAGATATTGTATTAAGCTTAGCAAATTATAAAGCAATGGCCGTGGTTATGTTTGTCGAAAATTTAGTTGTGTTGAAAGAAATATAAAAAAATTCCTACATTGGACTTTCAAATTTATTACATGAAACATCGAACTAATGATGTCTGTTTTAGTCTACCTTTTTCAGCTATACTATATTCTAAAATTTATGACAATTTTTTAATTATAGTATAGCAGGAGCCAAAAATTTAGGCGGTTGGCGAGTTCCTGTTATTAATACTCAGCTGTCAGGACAGTCGGCGAGCTGTCTGCGAGGATATATCGAAACGATAGGGACCCCAACTTTACTAATCCGCTATCGATGTATGTATGGTTGAGTGTTAATGGGAGAGATGTTTTTGAACATCCCTCTCCAAGAATGGACATTTATAAGTCTAAACTCCGCCATTTTATGTAGATACAGCACAAATTTATATTACCGTTAGCTTATCGAATCCTACATCTGTCTCATTTTGCAAGTTTTCATAGTTTATAATTAGCCAACTTATGCAAACCATAATGTAATTAGTGTAACTTTCATTTATTTTTATTTATAGGATTCGAATTATTGTATTATGTAATCTACATGAATAAAGTGATTGAATCTGAATCTGAATCTGAATCGAAGGCTGAGCATTAACAACAGTCATTCGCCAACCGCCTTAAATTTTGGCGTCAGCTATACTTGAACTGCATTGAGAAGTGTCACGTGTTTTGGTTTTTCCTTTATGCGAAACGGTCCGACGATTGGCCGGAGTCGAACAGCTGTAGCCAATCGCAGCTCTTGTTGTTTATGTTCAAGGACAGGACAAGAGCTGTGGCTACAGCTGTTCGACTACAGCCAACTGTCGGACAGTTTCAAAAAAAGGAAAACCTACCTTTACACACCCACACACGCAAAACATTTTTTAATTTCGTCTCAAGTGATCGTGAAAAGGGTACAGATTCTATATAGGATGCCACGGAACCATCAATAACAATAAGTTTAATACCTGATGATACTTGTGGAAAAATTTGCTCTCCTGTTGACACATAATTTTCTCAGCCTTTGTCTCAGGGAATGAAGACATTTCATTGTAGATGAAGCCTTTCTTCCGGATCCTTTCCATATTGAAAGCTACTGATCGACAATAGATAATGAGCGACGATATTTCTTTGGCAACTCTCCACGTTTTTTCCATCTCTCTATTTTGGTTTTCCTGAAAAAATGAATTTGAAGATAAGCAGATTGTTTTTCAATCAATTTCTTTGGATTATTAAACGACTTAGTTTTGGTATTGATGAAAATAGTAGCATTAAACATAAAATATAAAAAAAGGTAAAAGTGAATACATTTATTCTATGTGTATCAAAACTTTGTAGATGAATTGCTTTGATCACATACATTTTCTTCATAAAAATAGTTGTTTATCCAACGGTTGTATTATGAGAGCACAAGTGGAATGTTAATTATAATAGCATCGAGTGCATAGCAAGGCTGATTGCAATTCATTTTCACTGTAACTGGGTCCAGCCTACTTTTTTATCAAATTTGGAGTTGGATAAATTTTGATTGGGTTCAAGTTCGCTTCGTGTTTGGTTCGCGTTCGGTCCATGTCCGATTAGTGTCCAGTCCGTGTTCGACCTGAATAAATTGATTGATTTGGTTCATGTTCAATTCTCATTCGGTCAGTATATGCCTAACTCGAATATTCCTAACAGCACTCTCTGTGTCTTAGAATGGAAGAAATTTGGCAAAATCTATATCAAAAGAAAAACTTTTTCACTTATTGTACAGTAGGCTAAATGGCTTCTTTTTCCTCTATATTTATAACCATTAATAGAATTAATTTACTAAATTATCATAAAAAATCTTCGAATTTCACTGGCTAACCCTGTACCATTATTTATCAACTCACCCTAAAACTAGCTGACTGTGCAGTCTTTTCAATGGCTGCCATCCATTCAAGGGCCTGCTCCCTTGACTGGCAAGCGACTTCAAAACTTGTGCACCGATTAGGATTCTGTATCCTGAGAATCCATTCCAGACCAGCTGGACCCGTGACTGACACCTCCACTATTTCCACGATAGCTCCCATCACGTCGAGGCTGCCTTTCTGAAGGCTTCCCAATAGCATTGAATCACCCGACTGAAATTAGAAAAACAAAAATTTACGTTTTATTCTATAAGAATTAAATTACAGTACAGGATTATCAACGTTCTACTGTACAATTATTAAATTACAATTCAAGTTCAATTACAGTAAAGACATTCAAGTTACAAAAATACAATTGATCAGTAGGATGAAAGAAAAACTCAAAGTTAAAATATGTATAAATAATTATTCTTTATTCAGACACCACCAATAAAATACATATAAGTACTTGCCAGCTAATTGCAAAAGGTCCAGAAAAGAATATCGAAATGAGATTATAATAGTTTTGAGCGTTTTGAGTAGTTATGAAGCGGACATTGTGGTAATTATAATTACTATAATTATAAGTAGTTAAATAGAAGTAGGTAGTAGATAGCTATCTACTAAAACTACTTAACAAGTGAATAAAAAAACTAGAATACTGTCAAACGATAGATTCATTAAAAATAAAGATACCGCGGTATTCAATCTCTGTTTAACTCACAAGAGATTGGTAATGGTACTCCAATGTTTAATAAAACTGTGTTTAAACAATAACCAGTCGTTTTATTCAATGAGATTAGAATTTAAACAGCGTTTCAAGGCAAGAAAATACACAAAAATCAGGAAATTTTGAGATGCAAGGAATAACATGAAAGATAACTTGAACATCACCTTCATTTGTAATTTTTTAATCGAAATTAGGATAGAAGAGGTTTTGACACGTGTCTGTGTTTTCACCTATTATTGTATTAATGTTCTATCTTAAATAAATGTTTACACCTATTCTACTACCTTTATTACTATCATTTTATACATCTATTGTTCTACCTTGAATAAATGAACAAATGTTTTCACCTATTATATACTACCTTTATTACTAACCTATTATACACCTATTGTCCTATCTCGAATAAATAAATGTTTTCACCTATTATACTACCTTAATTACTATCCTTTCAAACACCTATTGTTCTTTCTCGAATAAATAAATGTTTTCACCTATTATACTACCTTAATTACTATACTTTTAAACACCTATTGTTCTATCTTGAATAAATAAATGTTTTCACCTATTATACTACCTTTATTACTATCCTATTTTACACCTATTGTTCTATCAAATAAATGTTAAATAAATTAATTACCTACCTTGAATAAAAAAATTACCTATCTCGAATAAAAAATTGGATGAAGCATAACGAGTAATGTTCTTACAATATTAATTAAAGTGAGATGAAAACATCCAAATTTGCACTTACATTGTCATCTCTCTCCTGCTGCGGTTCTACGTCCTCTACATAGGAGGATGGAAACCAGTGCTGTCTCTTACCGCCATAGTCGCCTCTCCACCATCCGCCATCTTGTTTGTTCACATTCGTTATAATGGCGTGCTTGCAAAACGATAGCTCGTCATCTTGTTTGGCCTGGTAGTCGAAAATCGCCTTTACTGTGATCTGAAAAGTTGTTATCAATGTTTGAATAGGAACAAATGAAATAATAAATGAAAAGACAAGATGTTGTCAAACCACTGATTTATTAGAAATACGAGATACCGGTTTCGGTTGTTACACCATTATCAATCTCTGGTAAACTAAAAGTTAAAGTACAGAGCAGCAGTATTTATACTAACGGTGAAGCACCGCTATTGGTAGACGCTTGAGCCAATGACCGTGAACGTCTGACATTGGCCTAGACAAGCTCTGAAATACTAGACAAATGAAATACTAAGTTGAAGGGTTTTGAGTGATAGTTTTCTAACATTGTTGAATTACTGTAGATTTGTTTGTATGGATGGAATGAAAATATCATATTCACACAAGAATAAAAGTTCATTATTGAACAAGTATTTTACGAAGATTTTGATAGTAAATTTGTTGAACATTGGGTACTATAGTATAGTTCGCGTAAGCTGAGAAGACATGCCGTCACAATACACTTTACATTTTAAATGCGTATCTTCTAAGCTTGCGAGAGCTAGAACAGCCATGTAATTAGAGGACCAAGACATCGGTTTAGTGATTACATATCGAATTTAAGTCCCCTAAAATTGTGGTCGCTACTTTAGTATGTATGTCAATGGCTCAACAACACATGAAGGGCTTAGGGCTTAGGCCTATCAGCTGGTTGCCAGTTTCATATTCACTCCACTAAGCAGAGGGGAATAATCATCGCTACTTTAATAAAAATGACAAAGTTTGTATTTTCTATTTACAGTATTGCTTTCAGTAAAAATGGTCAGTTTGTATTTTCTATTTACAAACTTTAAATAATCACAATGGAAGTACCCTTTTTGACCAGACTATAACATAAAAAATATTTCAAAAAAGGATTCTTTGATTGTAATTATTCAAAGTTTTAACAAATACACTAGCCCTAAGAGAATATAAGTATTTCTTTTTCAGTATTGTTTTTACTTGATGAATTAAGAATGCCATCTTTCATGGCAGAATCTGAATGAAAATGTTCAATTCCTCTTTGCCGTTTAAAAATAATTTTATCAACAAATATTCATTATTGGATTCACAGGAAATCATTCTTAGGTGCTAAAATTAAAGCAACTATCTCACTGCCAGAATTAATTGAAAAATAAATGACTTACCTTGGAAGTGAAACTGCTTGGATCAATGTAGCCGGGAGTTGCTGATGCAAGTCCATCATCCAAAGTATCCTGCAAAAATTAATCAAAATTCGTAACAAGTCTATTATTCAGACCTTTGAAATAAATTTGCTATAACTTTTCACTTTCCAACTGGTTTTAATACGATATAAACTTTATAGTATTCAAATAATAATGAATAAAACTTATAATAATGAATAATGGTAAATAAAACTTTATTTGGTTTGATTTGATGTTTCAAATACATACTGTAGAGATCCTATCTAACTACAATGACCGATACATAGAATTAGCCAATTCGTTAATAATAGATTCATCTGCATGTATTGAATTCTCAAAAAAATTCCTTACAATTGTAAAGCTTGAATATATAGAGAAAGGGAATTTCGTATAATGAGTCATTTTCCCATCTTGCCAGAATGTCTTCTTTGCTCGACCAGACTATAACTTAGAAAAGTGAAATCCAAAGTAACTAGTGGGGAGTCCGATCCCAAGGTAAGTAAATCTACCAGGTAGGCCAGCGTCCATAAGAGCCCAGCAGTCCACTTTTTTCCTGCCGGATGACGTCACTAGTTTTATTTTTTACATTATGCTTTATACCTATATTTATGATTCAACATGTATCTAGGATTCCAATTTTCCAGCTGTTCCACAGAGAATTGAAAAATAAAAAAATATCACGCAAAAAGCTCAATATCAATGAAAATAATTGTAAATATATTTAAAAATGATGAATTAATTTATTGAGTATTATTACAGTCGAATAATGATGAATAATGGTGTGATATTAGAACAATATAATGCTATTGTTGTCATGAATTGGGGCCAAAGATTCGAGAAGCTGGCGCTCTCGTTGAGAAAAAAATAAGCTTTGGTGGGTTCAAACTATGCGAATACGATTATTAAAATGAAAATAATCATATTTCACTACAAAAATATTAGGACAACTTAAAAATATTGTTTCCTTGTTAATTGTGATGTTCTCAACTCATCAGAATTAATTACAACAATACTATTCTTCAACACTAACGAAAATAGGTTATGTTTACATTTTCATCAGCTGTGCTTTTCATTTTGGGCGCTAGAATGCGACACTGTAGAAAAATAGTGACGTCAGATTTGTGAACCATAATTTCCAGGCAAATATCCCACCTGGTAAGATTTACTAGCCTTGGTCCGATCCCACTAGCCATCAAACCAGCGAAAGTAGACCAAGAAAAAGATAAGCCTCTAACAATGTAACTCACCATAGGCGTTCTGCTTAGAAGTTCTTCGGTGACCGGACAACGCAGTTTCACTTTCCTATACAAGTAATGTCGTTCGTAGTAATTGATAAGTTCGACTAGACTCTCAAACTGCATGGTGCCAATGGTGTACAATCGTCCCTCCAGTTTTATGCAACAGTGTTTTATCATTCTTCGTTCAGCCCTGCAAGAGACATAATTTCATTAAAAACTAACAAACAAAATTTGAAAAAAGTAACATACAAAAGAATTAGATAAAAAAAATAGTTCAAGATTGATACCTGGATTAAAAAAACTTTCAACATTCATCGTTGGAGAATAATGAAAGATAATTAAGGATTCTATTCTGTCGTCATTCCTTGATTCCTTCCTTGGTTGTTGAAGGATTTAAATATCATATTATAACTTGATAGTTTGGTATTACTATAATTTGTTGTTTCATTTAGTTTGTGATTCGCGCCGATTAAATGTAAATGATTGAAACGATTCTGCATCTATGAATACTTTTGAACAATGATTACTCAACTAATAATATAATGAATGTGAAGAAAGTTGTTCAGTTCAACGTTTCATCATAAAGCCCTGGTAGACGGGAAAGATTTGATACATAGTAATGATACAGAGTCCAAAATTGATACAGGAATGGAGCTCCTTGATACGATACATTTTTACACGGAAAGCTCATGGATCGCCCCCATATTGGAAAAAAGCTGATTCTACTTCTCAATGATTCAACATTTTAAGAGAATTTAAACTAAGTTTAGGAATTTTTCAACTTTTCAAATTTGTGCAATAATTTTCAATATTGTTTTCTTTGGTGCAATTTATTCAATTCCAGCCATCAACATTCCAAATTTTAAAAAATTCAGTGCTATTCCTGGATTGATAATTATGTGTTTACTCAGTGTTATTATATTATCATAACCTCATTTTGGAGAATATTGACTTCATTATAAAATTTTTCAGGCTATGCCTATTTTTTCCTCCCAATTCAAGTAGTTGTATCGATGTATAAAAATAAAGAATATGAATATGAAAAAAGAATTGATAAAAAATGATAATAAAACAATAGCCAATAGTTATTTCCCCCAGATTTTCGGCATTGTCAAATGAGCTGACCTCACTTTGCGTATTCATTTATTCATTAACAAGATTAAAATACAGTAGGATTGAAACACAGACAAAGTCCAAAACGTCTCTTCTTCCCAATTTTGGTTATTATATTGTATTATTTTGTAATTATATTGTTTGTTTACATTCGGTTTCTTTACAATAGTCGAACCTATTTTTCTCTGAGGTTGAAGCCAACATGAGCACTTAGACTTGTGCGTGGGATGATGATGAGAGATGACGGTAGTTGAAAACGTATCATCTCCTCTCAAAGATGGGGTGGCCGAGATCGAACTTGGGTCCTGTTGGTTATCAGATCAGCGCGTTATCACTTACTCCAACGAGCCACCCGTATTGGTGCAAATATCATTTTCTGACTGATAAGCTTCCTTTCTGTTCGATTGCGTGTCAATTTTTGGACCTATTATCATTACTGTGTATCAATAACGATTATCAAATCTTCCCCCTGTATACAGTGCTTGAAAAAACCTGAAAATCTTCTAGAATCGTACCTGAAAGATATAGCAAAAGTATTATTGTCTTTGAGACTTGGACGGACAAGAAACGCTCCATCAACAGCAACTCGCTTCAGAAGTTCCTCGGCATAACTTCGCGACGCTTGAGGATAGTACCACGGCTGTCCTTCGTGTTTGTTCGGTTGAGGCACTGGTTCTTGCAGAGTTATCAAGAACTCCTGAAAAATAAAACGATATTTCAATAAAATGTAGGATTTTGTTACATACTTGAAGGAGGGGTCTCCTATACACGATAAGACACGACAGTCGGACAGTTACAGCCAATCTCAGCTCTTGTTGCTTGAGCTTGAGTTGAAGACAAAAGTTGTGATTGGATGTAGCTGTCCGACTGTGGTCGATCGTTGTGTCGTGAATAGGAAAACGTACCTTAAACAAGCTTTTTCCAGCTATATTTATGATACACCAATATCGGAGGAGAATGTATGCTTTGAATACTGGTTGGAAAATTTAGATTGTTCTAATTATTGTATTGGTTCAAACTTAAATGTATTAGTAGTCTTCTGGCACACATTACATGGTTTGCTAACCCACAATAGTTAATATGCGTTTCGCTAGACATGTTAAACTTAACTAGTCATGAAAACTTGAGAAACATAAGTACAAATTATTTAGATAAATAATTAAAAACAAACAGATGGATGAACATAACCAACAAGTTGATTCAAATGTAAGCTTCACAAGAAAATGTAAATTTGCTGACTTTGCCTTTTATACTTTTCCATCCTTAAACCAAGTAATAATCGTTTTACTGTGAACATAAATATATGTCTTACGACTTTAGCAATCTTAAAAATTGGTTTGAAACTAGTTCTCTAGAGTTAGGTAAAAAAGGTTCAATATTCCTAAAATATGTTGAAATTATTAATTAACAATTCACCAATAAAGGTGAAATAAACGAAAATTATAAATTTATTCAGCTTTTGAGCTTCATCCAATTACATTTACAATAATGATGATGTTGGACCTTTCAGGAAATTCCCATTGATGAAACTTCATGTTAATCAACTCATAATGTCAGAAAATAATTATGAAGGTGATTGAAACTTTTTACACGATATAAAAATGATTATCCAGTTATTCTCATCAATAAAAATTTCATTATAGATTAAGAATTATGTGCATTATTTCCTTGAACAAACAACAAATTATCCAAATGGAAATTAATTTCCTGAGAAAACCAACTGATCATAGATAAATTCGTGAAGTACAGGTATGACATCAATGAATGAATGACGTAGTATTTATGTGAATAACAGTAATTGATTACCTGACTCCGAAGAGAATGATTCCTGTAATGAGTGATGAGACTGTACAGGCTATCAAAGCAGTTCTTATCAATGAGGAAAAACTTGATTTGGCCCTTATCTTGTTTCGATCTAATTCGACAATGATTGACTTTTCCTTGTCTCCTGCAAACAAATTACAAGCATAAAATAATTGGAGACAATTATATCAACGATTTATCAAATTATTATTTGGAAAATGACCTAAATGTACAGTTGAAAATTAAAATGGATTTTCACTCGATTTTTCTTTTGTCGCTTACTTTGGAATTATGGATAGAGGGACTATTCAGTTCGTAGCTCCTACTTATACTTATTTTCTCTTAGGGCTACTGTATTTGTTGAAACTTTAAATAATTACAATCAAAGTACCCTTTTTTAAGAAATATTTTTATTTTATACTACATGTTTCGGCGTTATAGCCATTTTCAAGTGTAAATAACCGTTACTGATAGCCATTTTCAGTAACAGTTACTGTTTTTTACACTTGAAAATGGCTATAACGCCGAAACATTTAGTATAAAATAAAAATATTTCTTAAAAAAGGGTACTTTGATTGTAATTATTTAAAGTTCTAACTCCTACTTATACTGCAATATAATATCAAATTTGAGTATAAAGAGCTCAATAATAGTCATAACGCGATTACAACATAGCAATATACAGTGATTATAACATAAGTATAGCTAAAGCCAAAAAGTTGGGCGGTTTCGTCTGCTCCTTGTGCACTCCAACAGCTGATGTTATCATGCATAGATTATGTTTTTTTTTCAATTAAAAGAGACAATAGATGCTTCACGTCAGCTGTTAGTATGTTACATCATGTACAAGAGACAGATGAATCCGCCTAACTTTTCGGTGACAGCTTTATAATTTATTTTATTAATGATCTTCAAGTTTCATACAATTTTTATTATTATTATTATTTATTGTTACAATTGCGACTTATATCAAGTATTTTAAGCAAAGGTGATAAGTAAATGGTTATTTTTAAGCATGATGAGTGGGATACATTGAAAATTATTCTCAAACAAACCAATAACGACTGTATTCTTCATATTAACTAGTTTACACTAAAACTGCTTTGCTTAGTGTCTTCGTCTCTCCTCTTCAGCCGTCAGGGTTTCAGAGCTTGGACACGAACAGTACACTTTAGTCAATGTTTTTGTTGTTTATCATCCATTTTTTCACAAGCGAATTGCGTTCAATTCTTTGAATTTAGACCATGTTATTACTAACCAGAAGGACAGCGAATAGTCGCCGACAAACGTTTCGCTCTCTCTCACAAGGAAAGTTCCGTCGCCGAGATGCGAGTAGCGTCTTAACAGGTCCTCCGCT
The DNA here is from genome assembly GCA_017141385.1 of Sogatella furcifera. Lineage (NCBI taxonomy): Eukaryota > Metazoa > Arthropoda > Insecta > Hemiptera > Delphacidae > Sogatella > Sogatella furcifera. Next base: position 3,400,939 of record CM029551.1, on the reverse strand, counting down.
TCCGCACGTCCGCCAACCAGCTTGCCGTGGAACCATTTCTCGCCAAAATGCAACTCATCATTCGGTACACCCTGGCGAAGCGACAATTCGATTACAAAAATTATCAAAGAATAACATTTATTTCAGTTATTATTAGTGATCTATAGGTATAATCTAGTCGCACACAGTTGACATCCCTTAAAAATAGCAACTGTTCAATGCTGCCAGCAGTCGAAACGAAAATAGTCCCACTCTCACCATCTGTCTCTCATCACATCTCAACAGCAGTATGTTGGCAGAACTGATTTTACACTAAAATTTTCAGATCTGCGCATGTGCAGTTACACTATCGCTTTAAGAAGCCATTTTGAAGGAATGTCAACTGTATGCGACCATTAGTATAGTGGTGCCGCGAATAGAAGAGCCTTTGGCAAGATGGCGGAGGGAAGTGAGAGTGTAACTACGCATACGCAGAACTATAATTTCTGAGGAATAATCACTTCAGCCAACCTAACGCTTTTACACTAAATTATAGTTCCAAGAGGCTGAATCAACAAAGCACACATTGCAACTGCCAATATGATTTTGTAGTCTTCGCCATGACCTACCATACATAATCTACAGAACAGGGCCGTGTCTCATAAATCAGCTGACTACAAAAACATCCCTCGAGACATTTTTACAATTATTTACTGAGCTTTACGGTAACCTCAAATAGGTGATTGTTGGCAGTTTGTTGGAATATTGAATGGTTTAAAACAAGCATAATATGAATAAATGTATGAATGAATATTAGTACCTAGCCTATTATGGTCTACTGCAAATGGTAATTATATTTTTATTCAATTTCAATCCTTTCCCAGTTTGTTTTCATAACAATCTGTTATGAATGAGCGGTGTTTAGCCACAAAAACTAAACATGAATGTTCACAAATCAGAGTATAATTTTCACCACCAGAGAGCACAGACCCCGCACAGAAGTACCATACTGTAATAATATTATAAAAAATATTGCGTTGCAGTGAAATCATAATCATATTGATTCCACAAATAGAAATATATTTAATTCAAGAATATATTATATATTTTATTAAATATATTTAATAATATTTTAATTGTGACAGATGGTGAGAAGAGAACAATTTTCATTTGGACTGCTGGCAGCAGTGAATGGCATCCATGTTGCCAAAGGCTCTTCTGTTCGCGGCTCCACTATAGTAAATTTTACTCTTCGTTTTATTCATTTCACTTTCCTATTTGAGTATTAGTCATAAATTTGAAAATTTCGCTTTTGTTTGATGTATATTTAACTTTGCTCGAATTACATTTACAATAAAAAGCATAATACAGGTAGATGATTAGAATAATAATCATCATCTAGATACTCTATGATAGCATACAGCAGATGAAACCTCAAGCATGTTACATCAGACGCCCAAAATTTTGAAATGCATAAGAACCCAACACACTTTAATGAAACCTTTTGGCCACATTTACAGTTACTGTAAAATCTACAAACAATTTTCTTGACCTGCGCAACGCACCTCTTTCAGTTTGAGAAACGTGGACGGCTCTCTCTCATCATCGTCCCCCTCCCCCTCTCCGTCATCATCCGCTTCCGGCCCGCCTTCGAAACTGTCCGTGTAAAATAATTTATTGTGAGTCAAGAAAAAAAAGTGCGGATTCCATTTCTTATCCACAGGATCTTCCAGGTACAATATGCCATTTTTCACGGTGTTTCGCAGGTCCATTTCTCTACCTGCAACATTGTTTTCAGTTATTTAATATTAATGACTTTCAGTTCTAATAGTGCTAGTTCAAAAATTTAGTATTCAAAAATTCCTTGAATAAACTTTCTTCATATAGTCTGTCGAAGAAAAAAAAATTCTGGCAAGATGGGAGAATGACTCCAGCTTTTTCCAATATTGGTTTAAAAATTATAATTATGGTCTCAAATCGTAGGAAACATTCTGATCTACAAATGGAGAACAAATTCATCCTGACTGAGCTGGGGGTCATTTTCCCATCTTGCTAGAATATCTTCTTTGTTTGGACTATACCTGGCCAGGCAGGCTTAACATCATAATTGAATGTCCCTGTTCAGAGGGCGCTCGGCCGACAACTTTGAGGTCCACGCAAAGAAGACCCTCTGGCAACATGGGAAAATGTCTCCAGCTCGGTCAATACTGGTTCAAAAATCATTAATTTGATCTCAAATTGTAGTTAACAATTTGATCTACAATTTAAGATTGAATTGATAATTTTTCAAAAATCATTAAATTTATCTCAAATTGGAGTTAACAATTTGATCTACAATTCAAGATTGAATTGATAATTATTGAACCGATATTGGCCGAGCTGAAGACATTTTCCCATCTTGCCAGAGGGTCTTCTTTTCTTGGACACACTATACCTATACAGACCGGTAGATCATTCAATAAAATATCAGAATCAACCTATGCTACGCATCAGATCAAATTCTTACAAATTAAAATGCAAAAAAGGCGATTTTTATATTGTAAAAATATCAAGGATTTAGTTGTAAATCAATTAAATTCTACTAACCTTCTTCAGGTCTCATCATGATAGATGCTTCATCGCCGCCTTCTGGAAGTTTTTTGTGTTTTAGAATGATTTTATTGCGCAGGCTGTAGGGTGAAGGTAATTTCGTCTCATTTTTGGCAACTGGGTGTACTAGAAGCATTTCTCCAAACACCTCTTGCATCGTTGAGGCCATATTTCTTTGCTGGGGCAGAGAGCAGTTGTCCTCTATTGATAATATCACAGGAAAACTGGAAATAATTTTGAGAAAAAAGCATTCAATTAATGAAAAAATTGGGTAGGAATATTGATGGAAATGTCAAAAACATGACCATTTTATTGTTACAGAGGATGCAATGCTCACCATTAGATGAGCTAACACGACTGTCAGGTTGATATGTGCCTCTCACAGCAGGGATAATGCGACATAGCAAGGAGTAAACTGGAAATAGGAGGACTAATAAATATTTTAATACCATTTTTGTTTGTCAATGGCTCAACAGCCCATGAAGGGCCAAGGCCGACCAGCTAGCTACAAGTTTCACATCCACTCCACTATACAGCAGAGGTGAATATACTGGATAATCATCGACCAGGATACCGGTAACGTGTGATCAGCACGTTAATAATCTCAACCATAAGCTAGTTTCCGTAACCAAGTGACGGTGCAACCTTTGAGTAACATTCAGTTAATCAGGTTGAGTGTGATGCAACAGTTACTATTCCTCCAGAGACGGATAACGACTAACGAGGGATCTCTTACACTTAACCTATCCATTTAATAATGATCCTATCATGAATTGATGAATTTCCAAGCTCAGTGAAGTGTTATCCTTAGACTTACTCAGAAACTACAAACGCGTGCTCTTTGATTATTTTTATAACGTCTAGGAACTTGATTCTTGTGGTCAGTGTGTGTCCATGATAGATGATGGGCTTTCCATCGGGTCCATCCCAGCAGTCCAGTTCAATACAGCGACAGCCCATGCGCAAGCAACGCACGTAGGCCTCCACTGACGATTCACTCGAGAACTGGTCACCGGTCAGATATCTGAAAAACAACAAATAAAATTTACACTTTTATCAATGATGTTGTGGACCTTATCCATAATTTAGGTAAGTGAAACCAAAGGTTATCAGATCCAACCATGCTGCTACAACCATGTTCCTTTCAAACTTGAATTTTTCAAAGCTTCAGTTTTCCACTGATGATGATGCCCTGAGCATTGAAACTTAAGTATGGTATTTTGAATAAACTTTGTGGATCTGACAACCTTTGTTTTCACTTACCTAAACAACAAATAAATTAGTTAGGTCTAAATTAGTTAGGCAAGGAGCGCCGAGGATGAACATCAATGTTCGAAACTCGTCCACGACTCAAATATCGTGAAAGAGCTGCAAAGCAAGTAGTACATTATTGATTAACAAATAAATGGTAAAGAAGTTCATTCAATATCCTTTTCATGTACGCGATTTTCCAATCACAGTGGGATATCGCAACGTTTTCAAGTTTTTAGTCGAATATGAAAAACAATTTTGAATGGTAAAGAGTTCTTTCAAGACCCTTTTTATGCTTAAGTACAGTATATAACGCAACGTTTCAAGTATAGTCTGTCCAAGCAAAGAAGACATTCTGGCAAGATGGTAAAATCACTTCCGCTCGGTCAATAGGCTACTAGTTCAAAAAAAGTTTAGTCTTAAACTGTATAAAACATTCTGATCTATAATTTGAGATTAAATTAATGATTTTTGAATCAATATTGACCGTGCTGAAGTCATTTTCATATCTTGCCAGAATGTCTTCTTTGCTTGGGCAGACTATACCTTATCTCAATGCCGCTGTTAGTATGAAGTTTCAAACCAATATTGCTAGTACTGTATGAGCTCGGTCAATATTTGTTTAAAAATTATAAACTTAGTCTCAAATTGTAAAACATTCTGATCTATGATTTGAGGTTAAATAATTGATTTTTGAGCTAATATTGCCGAGCTGGAGTCATTTTCCCATCTTGCCAAAATATCTTCTTTGCTTGGACAGATTTTAAGCGTAAGTTCATCAACCAATTTTTATTATCTCGCAAGAAATCAAATAAATCATCAATTCATTCAATAAATGGAACTAAATTAGATCTACAAAATCCATTCAAATTAAAAATAATAATTTTTTATAGACAAAGATTTGCTTACGTATTGTGTGATGATGCGATCCAATAGTGAGAAAGAGGACGGGACATATCTTGATAGATATTATCGTAGGCAACGTCCCATAGTTCATTTTGTTTTGAGAAAAGGAAATCCATGAACTGAAACAAATCAAATGAAGGATTTGATTAAATTTCTTTATTCAAGTAGATGAAAACATTTTTATGCTTATAATATAACCTATTCACGATGATCACTTGAGATGAAATTACTTTATGCGTGTAATGGTAGGTCTTCTTCTATGCGAAACGGTCGGCCGCAGTCGAACAGCTGTAGCCAATCACATAACCTTTTGGACATCTTTACTAATTAAAATTGAAAAAGAAATAGTAACTACAAGCTAAGCATAGTTTTTCTCTTTTAGATAATAATATAGTCTGTCCAAGAAAAGAAGACCCTCTGGCAAGATTGGAGAATGACTCAAGCTCAGTCAATATTGGTTAAAAAATTATCAATTTGATCTTAAATTGTAGAAAACATTCTGATCTACAATTTGAAACCAAAATTATCATTTTTGAACCAATATTGACCGAGCTGGAGTCATTTTCCCATCTTGCCAGAGGGTCTTCTTTTCTTGGAGAGACTCATGCCGGGTTTTTCCAAGCAAACTCAAAGTTGAGGGACACTCAAATTTTGATGAACAGCTGACATTTTCTAGGATAAGTATAGGAAATGTAGTAAAGTGTAGTAAACTTGAGGGTCTCTCAAATTCGAGTGTGCTTGGAATAACCGGTCATAAACCTATAATTGTAATAGTTTATTAATGAATAAATGATTGATTGAATTTAAAATGAGTTTTGTTCAATGTCTCACCTCTCTAGCAGTGAAAAACGGTTCCTCCACATTACGCTGGGGATCTTGAAGATAGTCTCTCATGTGACTGGACACCTGCTTCTCTTCAACTCTTTTTTCGCCTTGCTCTTTGATCAGGAAGTTTGTCAGCTGCTGAACACTAACAATGCCATTCTGTCCATTTTCACAGTAGTCCTCCACGCTTTCTCTAAATGTCTGAAACATTAAAACAGATAATACTACAGTCTGTCCAAGCAGAGAAGACATTCTGGTAAGATGAGAAAATCACTTCAGCTCGATCAATATTGGTTCAAAAATGATTAATAGTAGGAAACATTCTGAACTATAATTTGGGACCATACTTAAATTTTGAACCAATATAAACCGAGCTGGAGTCATATTCCCATATTTATTCAGTTATTTACAGATAATACTTAATGGTTAGGTTCAACCGGCTCAAGCCCAAAACTGCCCCTTTTCAAATTTGGAATACAATCCAAATCTAGGTTATGTTGCTCATCTTTGACTGTCACAAATTTTCACTCCAAACAGACACTTCAAACATGTTGAATATTTTAGAAGATTAATGAAAGTTTCTAGTTAATTTTTGGTACCAGCTATAGTGAAAGTTACATGCTTGATACAATTTTTGGTACAGTCTGACCAAGCAAAGAAGACATTCTGTCAAGATGGGAAAATGACTTCAGCTCGGTCAATGGTGGTTCAAGAATTATAAATTTGTTCTCAAATTGTAGATCATAATGTTTCCTACAATTTAAGACTAAATTTATAATTTTTGAACCAATATTGACTGAGCTGGAGTCATTTTCCTATCATGCAAGAATGTCTTCTTTGCCTGGTCAGACTACTGGTTACATTACCTGTTTACATGTTTTGGAATCAAAAATTATGTTTTCAAATGAACTTTTTAAAAGAACTATAACTCATATCTCCGTTTGGGGAAAATGAGGTTATCTGGCGAAGTGGAACAACCCTTGGGTCTCCCCACTATTAAAAGCCATACGCTAAATAATAATTACCTATGTTATGCTATTGTATTTGTACTTACTCCTTCATCAAACATGAGCCGATGATACAGTTCTGCAAAATCATCAAACCCCAACTCATTTCGCTTTCTGGTATCTACTTCTTGGAATAGTTCTCTCAGTTTATTTGTCGATATTTTACAATTGATTCGTGGCAGAAATCCTTTGAGATCTTTCAATGTTACACTGCAAACCAAATGATGATTTTCAATACTTATTTTCAATGATTATTTTATACTTATTTGATAATTTTCACTATAGATACAGCCGTAAACACACATTTTGATGAGTGGAGAAAGTTATAACTTGAAAGGTATACACGATAAATAAGTGAGTAATTGATGATGAGAAGTTTGACTTAGGCCGCTATTACACGATAATAGTTCTATGTCATACACCTATTATCAAAGATATCATAATATGTTCTCTATAGGAGAACATATGACATAGAATATGATCATTTATAATATCTGGTTCATTACACGGTAATATTTCATCATCATAGATGTTTTATAATAGAAATATATCATAGAACTATTATCGTGTAATACCCGCCTAATTGAATACATCATAAATAAGCTTGAGTACATCATGAGTAAGAGCTTACTCTTGTAAAAGTGACCAAGTCGCCACGAAACCAATTTCCTGTACCGAAAATAAAGAGTAAAATTGAAAAAAAAAATCCGCGTTTTTCATTTCAACATAATGAACAATATTATAATGTGATAACAAATTTATTATTATGACTGAAAATTTAGGCTAAATCAATGTAGGCTAGTTAATTTTTTGCTGGTTTTATTTTTGAAATCACCCATTGTCCAACAATTATTGTCAGAAAATGGAATCCTTAAATCATTAATTTAGAAAAATATCTCAAAATTATAATAATAAATAGTAATATAATAATGTATAAAAAATAATAATAATAGAAAAATATAATAAAATTAATAATAGGCCTGTTGAAATTCTCTTAGTATAGACAATGAGTTTTGATTAATTAAACATCACTTTATAATACTAGTCATAAGAACATAAAAATAATTTGAGAACAAACACACAACTTACATTTCTTTGGAGTTTTCCATAGCATAGAATTCCTTCCTCAGCCATCTTTCAACTTGCAAAGGGTAGGAAGCGTTTATTGTATCAGGTACCAAATGCCTCAAGCCTCTTACCCATAGTTCACATTCCTCTTCAGACAAAGCTGTAATTTGAAAAAAAAACGTTTACTAAATTAGAAAATTTTAATTACAATTAAGATTATATTTTACAATATACGCTAATAACAACTACATGAATTAGTAAAAATAAGAATTGAGAGAGATAGAGAGCTCATAATCACAGTTTGAGGAATTAAATTTTAAAAGGTTCATCATTATCTAGTTGAACATATTCTTTATTTAAAATAATGTAATAGTATATTACATAATGAGTGTGGAAAAGGCGTTTCTACAAACGAATAATTATGTTCTCCAAACGAGCGGTATATTTTCCAAACGCAAATCTAGCTTGGAAAGTTGTGTATTACATACGAGTATGGCGAAAAGAATATTGAAACTTACCCGCTATAGACAATGATTTCAGTTTGAATTCTGATCCGTAGAACACTATAAAACAACGCATTTGTTCAATTCTTTTTATTTCTTCAGGCCACTTTTCAAAGTCTTTTGAGCATTTTCCCAGTCTTATTTCTTTCACTTCTCGCATTTCCACTGAAATCAAAAGCAAAATTACAATTTTCTGTGAGAAAAAATAATTTAAAAAAATCAAACAAGAGATCGATAGAAGTACATCACAAGATCAAAAAACAATTATTATGAATTGAGGAAAAGGAAATTGATACCATCGGTACATAACTTACCGGCACCTTCAAAAGTTTTTGTGTTGGGGGTTCGAGCCCACAATATTTGTCTAGTTTCTCGGCGTATCATGAGTGTTTTCTTCTCAGGTCGTTTTCTGGGATAGAACCTAGTTACAATAGTGCCCCTCTCTAATCGACTTATAGTTGTCTCAATCTCCGGAATTATGTTCATCAGCATGGCTGAATTGTTGAGCATGTTTACATTCATCTGAAAAAATCGAAAATCATTGATTAGTTAGGTAGACCTATTAGAAGAATAGAGCAACATCTGACTAATGTAATCTATTTTGAGAGTGATGCCCATTCTGTGTGCTTCAGGCATGTGTGAGAGGAGGGATGATAACATTGATAAGAGATGACAAATGGTTCTCAAGCAGCCAGGACCAACGGATTCAGCTCAAGGACCAAGGTGGCTGTAACTGTGATAACGCTTTGGTCAAAGAATATTGTACCTCAGTGACCTCAGTCTAGGTTTAGACTCAGAGCCTCTGATTATCAGACCGGCGCATAATCAATCACTCCAACGAGTCATCATTTCTTACTAGACATTAAAAAATATTGCGAATGTCTCAGACGTATGGTATGAAGACAACTTGAAAGAATGACAAACTAATATAGACATTTTCCACTCCAGGACATGGAATTTGTATGAATGTTTGCGGTTATAGAGAAATCTGAAATCTTGAATCCATAATTGAAAGATTGTCTAGTTTTGACAGACTTGGTGGGATCATAATGGAAAGATTGTCTAGTTGTTTTGGCAAAATTTGTGTAATCATTGATCCCTGTCCCTTCATGATAACTAGTAATGTATATTGTATAATCTATTTTATAAAGATAAATAGATTAGTACCTGGACTAATACGACCACTACAGTACATTTTCGCAAAATATGTTTGAACCAGCGAGGTATGAAAGTAAGTTATAATGTACATTATGCTGTACTAGATTACTAATTTAGATAAGCAAAGTGTTTAGACTATGTGAAGTTCTCATAACATTTTCTACACCTTAATTATATTCTAAAAATTACCTTGAAATCCTAGAGTTATTAAAATCGGTTCTCTTAAACCTAAAAAGAAACGTAGTTTTATTTTAATGTATGCTAAGTTACGTTATTATTGTATCAGCAGCAGCCATGAAAATTTTATACGATAGGCTGGGTGCCGATAAGATGAAAGATTACTATACAAAAAACCGTAGACTATAAGTCACAATAGTGAAAAGCTTACGTGTTTATCAAAATTACTTTTAAAAATGAATAAAATGAGAAATATAATTATTATTGTTTGATATCAATTATTTTATTAAATTCTACAAACAGAAGATATTAGGTTAAGTCATTCGAAATATTATTGTCTTACCTTGATACGCTTTAGTTAGCCTACTTTCCGCTTATTTTGTTCAACTGAAGTTAAATATATTTGATATTTAGCTTATTGCTTGAGAATGAACCTACATATTTCTAAAAAATACAGCAATATGTAAGATGGGAAAGTCCCATCTCTGAATTCTAACCAAACAAGTGCAATCCTGCAATGCAAGTGCAAGAACTGGACTAGACTGAAACTAAAACGAAACCGCAACTGCAGTTTAGTTTTGGAATGAGTATCGATATATTTATCGATTTTTTCACTTATCGATCTTTCGCAGTGTTTTTCATTTTTAATTTCTGAGATAAAAATTTTTAATTATTTAAGGAACATAATGATATTCCCACTGAAAGGATATAATAGATTATATTGATACTATCGATATCAGTAACTTCAGATTAATATTTTATCGATATTCATCTTTCGATACTATCGGATATCGAAAGATAACTTTTTTACAGAGTCCACTGATCTTTTTTTCTAAAAATCAATCCAGGATGAACAACTAATGTAATAAATAAGTTTTGAGCATATTCGCGTCATGTTACTTAGGGTTAGGGTCCATATCCACTTTAAGTTCCAACTGACAGTACGTCAGTTCACAGCTGATTGTCCAACGATCCGCCTGCCGGTTTTCAGCTATTGCTTTGGACTGCCGGATTCACCAACCACCACCAGTTTTTGACTGTCATAGTCCGAACTGACAGTGGAAGTGGATGCGGACCCTCAAGATATACGGTAACCGATTCTCAAAGGATGTAAACAGGATAGTCCTGTTTGATAAAGTATCTAAGTTCCTTTCTCAGGAATACTATAAAGGTGGAATATTCTTGAAGGAATTAAAATGTAACAAGAAAGAGAAATAATAATTTTATTGAATTTTCAAGAAAATCAAGCTAATTAGTCTTATGTAATATTATCACAGAGATCATTAAAATTATAAATTATAATAAGAGATGTAAATTAAATAATACAGTAAATTATACAATATGTAATAATATAGATGATTATTAGATAACATTAAACTAAACTAAATTTAGGTGCAGATGAAATATAACAATTTATTCTTGGCTACAACTGGAAAATATACAATAGGCATATAATATGATGCCAAGTATAGCGGGTCCAACAAAGAAGAGCCTCTGGCAAGATGAGAAAATGACTCCAGCTCTGTCAATATTGGTTAAAAAATTATTGATTTGATCTCAAATTGTAGATCAGAGAATTTCCTAACAATTGAGACCAAATCAATAATTTTTAACCAATATTAACCGAACTGGAGTCATTTTCACATCTTGCCAGAGGGTCTTCTTTGCTTGGACAGACTATTCCGCATGAATATAGGCTCTGTAAGTTGATAGAACATGAGTAAGGTTCTCAAAGTTGATAGAATTATGATTATAGTAGTTTAATATCATACTGCATTAATTTATTAGTGATAATTTCTCTACTGATGGTTGTTTTACAACACTAAGTCATTCATCATAATAAAATACCGAGTCCAAAAGAAGAGTCCAACACTACACACTTATAGTATAGTATGTCTAAGCAAAGAAGACCCTCTGGCAAGATGTGAAAATGACTCCAGCTCTGTCAATATTGGTTCAAAAAATATTGATTTGGTCACAAATTGTAGATCAGAATGTTTCCTACGATTGAGGTCAAATCAATAATTTTTGAACCAATATTTACCTAGCTGGAGTCATTTTCTCATCTTGTCAGAGGGTCTTCTTTGCTTGGACAGACTATACGTAGTTCTTACATTAGCCTATCAATCAATAATAAGTTACAATAATAAATTAATTAAAACTGAATACAATATAATCCAGAATCTACAGTTAACTAAAATATCAATCAACTGTAAATGTGAACTAAAAATATCGAATTCTCGATAACTTCAACCAATAATAGATTGTCTGTGATTGGAATTCACAATTCCAAATGATTCATAATTCATGTATAACTCAGGTATCGAGAAATTGACTGTCATCTTCAAGGCTGTCCTCAGTGGTAAATATAGTATGTTGCTGGTAGGGTATGTTGACTTCTCCAGTCTTAGTAACTATAGTCAATGTTTCCTTGCCGCATCCCTCCAGCGTGTATCCATCCATGTCCTCCACAGAAAACAGCTGGGACTGAAAATGAATAATAATTAATGAATCTCAGTAATTTGAAGCTGATACTGCAAATAAATAACAAATACTTAATCTACGAAATCGCGATCAAGAGGAGGAATGAACACAATATTATATTGCATAGCATGTGTGAAAATCAGTTTTTGTCTCCTTTTGATCGCGATTTCTGACATTTGTGTAAGTTTTATAGTCTGTCCAAGCAAAGAAGTCATTCTGATAAGATGGGGAAATGACTCTAGTTCAGTCAATATTAAAAAATCATAATTTAATCTCAAATTTCAAAACAAAATGATTCCTATAATTTGAAACCAAATTTATAACTCTTGAACCAATATTGACCGAGATGGAATAATTTTTCCATCTTACAAGAATGTTTTCTTTGCTTGGAAGGACTATACCATAGTGTAAGAATATTGAATTCCCGATTGAACTTCAATCCGTAAGTTCTCCACGGTTTTCACTCCAGTCAATTTTTTCTTCGGGATTGAATTATCCTCAAATTCTACTAATTATTAAGAATTCTAGTTTAAAATTGAGTTACACTTCTTCAACAATTTCAAATAATGTATTTAGCTTATTTTGCCTACTGGAAAAAATCAAGTTTCCACCATTATTGCGTAGATTACTGTGAATTCAAGTTTTCACCGAATTTAGCTGGTGCTAAAAATGAAGGCAGTTTTGTCTGTTCCTTGTACGTTCCAATTACTGGTTAGTAACTAGCCAACAATTGGACCATCTGACCAGAATAACATAACTCTATTCTTTAGTCATCTGGTCCAGTACAGTTACGCAGACTATTTACAGACAAACTCAGCTGTTGCAACGCACAAGCAACAGACGAAACCGCAGTAAAACTTTGGCCCCAGCTCTCTCTTGGTAACAAAGCATTGAAACTCTTCTCACAACTTGTAAGGAATGAGACTAAATCGTTCGGCACCTTGATCCTCAAACACACTATATAAGTATGATTTGTTAGATAAATGAATATCATAAAAGCACATCATTCCATAGATGAGAATGACAAAAACTTACTGGAGGTCCAATTTCACCCAAGTCCTCATTGGTTAGCACCTTGAATGCATGTACAACGTTTTCGCTCTCTTGTAGTTTTGCAAACTGCTCTGCCGTTGCTCGAATTATTTTAAAGTGTCCACGGCCTGTTTTCAAAACCTGGAAAAATATGACAAATATTTTATTCAACAATATTTCTACCCAATTGAATAAGGAAACACGCAGTATTCCTCCTTTTTTTAATTCACTCTTTGCTATGCGGCATTGACCTTTCCATATATACAGGGTGTTTCAGGAGGAATGTGCAATACTTCTCAGGCTGATTCCTTACACCAAGTAGACAAAAAAGTTCCATGGGACCAACCCCCAAAAACGCTTTGTTACCGAGCTAACAATGGCGGAAAATTGAGATTTTTCAAAATATATTAATTTTTCTATTTTTTTAGAGGCTTTAGTGAGGTTCTAAAATAATCAAATCCTATGTAAAATTAGCTGAGGA